>LJPI01001527.1:122846-187681 GCA_001430955.1 Chrysosporium queenslandicum | reverse complement strand
ATGATATATGATCTTAGCTACTAACTATGTTCAGATTCTTCTGACAAGCTGAGAAATCTTCTCATCAAAATTCAAAAAGTTCAGTTAAGATCAATCATATTCTTGTGCAAATTTGTGAAATATAGCACAGTTTCAAAATGCATAACAGTTTTGAAATCAATGTTTCAGCTCATTATCAGTTAATATAAGTGTCTTTATATCTTTCACAGATACTTGATGCTTTGCAGTAAGTTTTGTTGCAACTTTATTACATCATTGCCAAAGAGCTGATTGAACTTTGACTTTAGATTGAGAAAGAGTTCAGTTATTATTTATTTGACTTCTTGCTGTTATTTCTGGATAAGCTGGCAGTTTCACAAGTAATGAGTTGCATCTTGAACAGCATTGCTTCAGCATATTACTTTTATATGAGTTGTTATCAAAGAACTTCAGAATCAATTGCCAAAAACAAACTGCATGTATCACATCATACATGTCTGGTGAAAGTACTAACAGCTACTTCTCATTTCTTTTCATCTGATTCTGTGTTGCTGCTGGAATTTTCTTATCTTTCATACAATTTGTCAATTGCAGCTGGATCAAATCAGTCTGAAGTGATAAAAAGCATTAAGATTTAATGAATCATACAAATGTATTCTTAAGTGAAGTGTCTCTGACTGCATGATCTGCTTGCTGGAGTATACTTGCAAGATTCAATGATTGACCCCAATTGATAATCAGTTTAATATTAAGATTATCAATTCTCATTTCCAAGATATCAGTAGCAATAATGATATGATGAGTTGATTCTCTCTTTAAGAACTCTGATAATAACTTTTGCTTATCATTCTCAGCAAGTTGACCATGAAATATCTTGATCACTATCATTTCTTGTCTGCCAATTCATTGTCTTAGTTGCTTGACAATAGCACAAATAACAGAAATACACTCTGTATATATGATGATTTTTGAAATGACTGATTTTGATGAGCTATCTGAATTCACAGCAAGAAATTACAGATTCTTAAACTAACTTGCTGAATGTTTTATTTGCTGAATGTTATAAAACAAATTCATTTAGTTAATTGATGTTTAGAGAATATGTATATCAGCTGAAAATTCAAGTATTATCAAGATATTCTTCAGACTCTCTGGATCTAAGATTATCAAAGTATCAAATCATGATACATATCCATGCATTGCAGCTCTAGCTTATAGAATAGATAGTCTGATGAATTCAGTGTAAAAGATTTTCTCTTACTTCTTTATAACATGCAACTTATCAATTGCCACAAGCATTAATCATTCAAGAAATGTCTTAGATGCTAATACTTCTGCAAAGATGTTGCTTACTACAATCTCTGAACTTGTCAAGATATAAGTGTATTCATCAGCTGTAATTTTTTTTCAGAGCTCTGTTGAATTTGTTGTGCTATTCAAAACATATACTTGACAGTTTGATAAGACATTAATTTAATCTCTTTAATCTTCTTTCAAAGCTAATAGTGATATAATAAGCAGATATATTTCTTTCTCTGACAGAATATTGACAATGCTTGAAAAATCACACTCTTTTCAAAATCTGTCTTTGCAACAAGTATGATATTCTGCTTGTGAAGAAGATACTTCACACATTTTATTTATTGACTTCATGAAGAGAATTCAAATCATTCTTGCAAGCTTACATGAATTTCTTGCTCATTCAGTTCTGAATTAGTGATCTGGCTTTGCAAGTTGTTGCTGCTTTATTTTGATATTTTTGTGATATCAAAATAATAATACAAATACCACTGCACATAATCTGGACAGCAAAAAATAGCAACAGCAAGATTCAGCTCAAACAAACAATGAGTCTGCTATCTGATGTAACTCAGATGTTTATTAAGAAATTGAGAAGCAGTAATGCAAATTTTGTGAGATTTGGAGATCTGTGGAGGCAACAGTTAGTCTGTTGTGAAATGTTGAGATCATGTCAAAAAAAAAAGCAGCACATCAGTTGTTATTCCATCATAACAACATCTCAAGAATTATTATAAATGATACTTGGAGATAGAGCAGACAATTTAGAATGATCAACAAGTAATATTAGATATTTATTCTTTATGTTGGCATGATGATGACTGCCTTTCATTATAGGGTTAAAAGTGTGACATGAAAATTTGGAGATTTGTGTGTGAACTACTAAGAAACTCAACAAAAAGTGTGACATAAACAGCTTTTTTAGAGCTTTTTTTCTCAAGCCCTTCTGCAGAGGTGCTTTATAAGCAAGCTATACCCTTTAGGGTTAGCTCCAATGCTAAAAAGGGCCTATACCCCTTTAGAGTTAGGTCCGGAGGGCTTGAGTCAACTGAAGCAAGACAGGCATCATCAACTGTGCCTCTGCCTCTGCCTGTGCCACCCACTGCTGCCTTGTCCCAACTGATAAACAAGTCAAGGCTCTATTTCTATTGGCTATCTCTATTGAGATTTCCCGAAGGATGTCACCACTGGGGAAGGGAAATCATCAGCTGCTTATGAATATTGTAGTTCTAATACTCTGTACTCCTTAGGTATGATCATCGGTAGTGGAACAACTACCTTGCTCTCCGCTCTCTCACTGAGCCCTCACTGCTCAGGCCAGATAAAGCCAGTCAGCTCCAGCACAAACACATGGCAGGTCCGCTAAGGGTATCTGCTGGAATGGGCATTCCCACTCCAACTTCCGAGGTAGCAATGCATGCGTCTCCATAGTATGTACGTACATACATACATAGATACTGTACTTTCACTGAGAATTCTGTCAACCATGCTATATACATCATGTAGATGCTAAACCCAAAAGGGTTAGGGTGCACTAACAGTTTCAACTCCAGCAGAATTGTAGCCAGTAACTAATGAAACCAGAGCCATGGTTGTTGTGGACTTAAGCTCAGGAACGCAAAACTCAAAACCATCATCACTTCTGAGCCATCCGTTGCCAAGAGCTAATCCTAACCGTAAATGGTTCCTGGGTCTTGGCATTCGTCTAAGTTGCTGCTCAACAAAAAACGACCGGATCGATCAATCTCGCTCCTGGAAACCCAATGCGCCATGGAAATGCCGCCTCGTTACTGATTTTGGGGTTACTTTACTGTCTTCGAATGGCATGATCTAGGCAGGCTCCACAGTCTATGATGGAAATGAGCAGTTCAGACGTGCCTTTCCATCTTCTCTGTCATCCAAGTTGCGGCCAAAACATTCTTTTCATTTTTCAAGCAATCCGGAATCTCGGGAGTGAAAACCTCGTGGCCAAGGTATGTACTACTGGGACCATATTTCAATTAATTCACTATCTGGGTATTGGATTCGCCATAAATTTCGCAACACTCCCTTTCCTCCCCCCTTTTTTTTTTGATTTTATACTTTTTAGTTGCGATCCCCTCTCTGTACAAGAGATATCCCAGAGTGTAAGTCCACAAGGTATCCTTTTGACCTTTTCTCGCGCGGAAACCTTTCAACATGTCGTCCATTGTCTGTAACCTTCACGTGCATTGGGCAGATAGTCGACACGCCATCGGAAGTTGATGCCTGCGCAAGCTGCAGCCAAATGGGAATGCTGTCATTTGATTACCAGGCACTGCCGCCGCCGACATGGCCTCCAGACCAGTTCCCTTCAGCTTGAACTGGGGTTTCCTGCCAGCTGTTCGCCTGGTTGTTGTCACCGTAGCTCGCGCCGTAATTGCCGCCGTATCCTGGATCAATACCGCCGTCGGCACCTTCCATTGGTTTCTTGCAGCGCTTGTACGTGTGGCCCACTAAGAAATTATCAGCTTTATACCCAAAGTCTTGTTATAACCCCGTTTCAACACTCACTCTCCTTGCAATTGCTGCACTGAACCTTGGACCAGTCTTTCTTCTGGAGGCAGTCACGGCTCATGTGGCCAGCTAACAGAGATGTCAGTCTTAAACTTGGTGACTTATTTGGGATAGAGCATACTCTGTTCGCAATTACGGCACGTAACGTTATCCATGTTACGAGGCTTGTCACATTCTTTAGACATATGGCCCTCTTCTCTGCATGACCCGTTAGCTAGATGCTTCGGGACGCGTGTTAGGCTATGCTCACCCGCAGTTACGACAAGCCCGTGTGTCGGGGCCTTTTTCAGGGCAATCCTTGGCAAAGTGGCCGACTGATTACATTTTTAGTATGTATATTCTCGGCGCTTCACAACAGAAGATGCTTACCTTGCTGGCATCTCTTACACTCGATACCCTCAGCAGAACGGGGCTCAGTGCAGTCTTTAGCATTATGGCCGGGTTCACTAACAAGGTCAGTTCTGTGTCATAAATATGGGATTGTTGGCCGGCTTACCCGCAGTTACGACAACCAGACTTTTCCTTGCGGGGTTGAGTACAGTCGCGTGCCCTATGGCCGGTCTCCTTGCAGATGACACATTTGACCTCAACCTTTTCAATCACAGCAGGCTCCTGCTTGCACCCGCGGCGGGTATGGCCCAACTCTGTTTCGCACGTTTAGCATTCCGCATTTCTGCGTACCTATGCCAATATTTCCCAAACTAAGCTTACCTCCGCAATTGTCACACTTGGGAATTTGACGATCCATGGGAAAGCCCGCATCGGCGAGACGCTTGAGATTTTCCTCAGGAGAAGGTGGCCAGCGCGATTTGAGGTTCGCACGCTGGGGCTTGTCACTGAAATAGAATCCGACGACATATTTGCAGTTCAACTTTCCTTGCAAATTGACCGAGATAAGAGTATCACCGATTTCTCTTTCCTTTGACAAGTGTCAATTTAGGAACCCAAATGGACAAAATATCTGGCAAGACCTACGAGTGCAATGAGATAAACCTTGAAGTTTTCTTCGCGAAGCTTGTTTTCGATTTCGTCGAAAGTTGCCAACGGAACTGCCTTGGAATAGATTTTAAGGGCCTTGGAAAATCATTAGCTTAAGTGGGTCGATACTTTCGAACGGCTTATACCTCGCGGAAGTCCTCCAAATCTCTCTCATGGCTTGCCTTTTTTAACATTGCCCAGGCTTCCTCCGGCATTTTGTCAGGGACGCCATTCTGGTCAAATTTTCGGTTCTCGGTACAGTCCTTGGTTTTGTGTCCTTTTCCGTTGAAAAAAGGGCGAGATTAGCTGTTGTTAACCTGTTTTTGGATGGAATGTATACCTTCGCCCTTGCAGTTCTTGCAAACATCTGGTGCTTTGTCCGGGCACTCGGAAGCAGGATGACCTTCGGCCTGGCAGATGCGGCAGGTTCCCTTGAAGACACGGGGATTTGGGCATTCAGCCTTGCTGTGGCTGTTTGCCGATTAGAACGCGGAACCTCCCTCCAAAAGTGATCGTGGCATACCCTTCTTCACCACAGTTGAAGCAGGCACCAGAGGCTTTGCGAGGCTCTGGGCATTCGCGTGAAAAATGTCCAGACTGTCCACAACTTCAACCGAAAATATTAGATAGATATCTGTTTTGATTTGGACATTTGACTTACTTGTGACAGCCATTGTCGTTTCCCGGCGCTCCGGCCATGCCAGAGCCCCCCGGGAGTTCTTCGCGGTCTTCGCCTTCATACCCAAAGGTACCGTCGTTCCAATTATCTTCAGCACCGCCGTTCCAAGTATCGGCTACCGGGCATACAGCTATCAGTATTTTTTCCTATTTATGCTGCCAAAAGCAATTTGCTCGGGTTCCCGGTAGAGTTGCTGAGAGGGATTGGCGAGGCGCGAAGGGGACAGCGACTTAAACAAGTGAAGCTGAAACTCACCACTGTTGTTCCAATTTCCAGACATGTTGATCTGTTGGCAGATGCTATTGACCTGTTTTGGATATCAGAGATTTGGAGATATGCTTTTGCTCCTGGTTAATGCTGGAGATCAGTACAGGCCAAATGAATGTTGAAAAGAAGAAGATGTTGGCCTTGACAAAGGACGAAAGTCACTTATCGTCTCAATTCTCAAAATGAGTTCACTTTAGGAGTACAGGCTGTTTGCAATTCCAGGCAAAAGAACTTACTAAGACTAGATCCTCAGTGCCCTGAAGAAGGGCTGACTGTTCTTTTGGGAAGCTGTGCTCTGGAGTTGCAAATGGCAGTGTCTAGAGAACAAGCAAGCTGGGTGGAGGGAAAAGAAAAGAGAGAGAGACGAGACGACAAAGGAAGAGAAAATGTCTGAGGTGAACAAATCAGTTCACATGTACCACCTTTCCTCTTTGGGAAATGTTATGTATTTTTCGTCTTGTATTTTGTTTGGCTCTTCTGTCACAAAACAACAACAGCGTCTGAGATCTGCTTGTCCTGTATCTCACTAGAATCGTGATGGGCGAGGCTATATAATCTTTGCTCAGTGAGCATGGATGAGTTTGTTCAAAAGAAATACTTCTTTCCAAGTCTGTATTTTACCCCTGGGTCATGCCATGCAAATATATCTGATCCATCTCATTTAGTTCAAAGCTACGGCTTCTTGCATGAAAATGCAGAACTTGGTCAATGGGTTGCTACATCTTTGTACATACATTGAGCCTATGTTATGGGTATGTTTCACATCATATCATCACCAGGAGGCGAACAGCTTTTTTTTGTGGCTGAGGTGGTAGTATAGTTTTGAAACCTGAGACTCAAGAGCTGGGAATTTGATCCATTACTTGTTTAACAGGAGAAGAAAGCAGTCAAACTGGTATATACAGTACATACATGGAGAGGAGAGGGGTATACAATTAAAAGAGCAAGCGACTGGATGACTGGCGTCTTGTTGCATAAGGTGTCAGATATCAAACAAAAGAATGAGAATCGACTGGAAGAATTGCACTTGTGCCTCAACTGCTAGTTAGCCCAAATCGATTGTCTTAGACCACCTATCCCTTGAGCCACATAATCAGCGAAGCAAGCTTCAGCGCAACGCCATATCCAAACAGCTTGAGCCCCGTTGCATGCGCCATTGAGATAGCCCAATGGGATCCTGCTATCGCGCTCCGAGAACGGCCGATGCTGGCTCTATCATACATCTTGACTGCTGCTTCTAATGACTGCGGTTGGCACAGTTGTTCTGCAAGGTCCCATCCATCAAGCAAGGCCATATTCGCACCATTGCCTGCGAAAGGACTCATGGCATGGTTGCTATCGCCGATGAATATGACAGGTATATCTGCGCAATCCGTATGCTCAAACGGCTGTTTATCCATCGCATTAAAGAGTTGAAGGGTAGACAGGTCTGTGGCTCGCACGAGGGTTTGAAATGGCTCTGTAAATGAGCTTCCGCGCTCTAGTACTTCTTTTAATAAGTTGTCGCACTGCTCCTTTGGTATAGGCGCGGTTAATCTTCCTCTCGGCTCTGCGGCCATATAGCTCAGACTCCAAACTGCGCTTTTCGAGTCGATAGGAGAGACAAATAAACCGGCTCCATCCTTCCCGCCTAGCACCAAACCCCAGTCTTTATTCACCGGTGGAGGGACCTGTCCTTCAGGAAACCTCGCTGTTCCCATGATCATAATTGCGCCAGCATGGGAGAGTTTATCCTCTGGCCTCAAGATGCCTCGAGCCTTGCTACTCGCTCCATCGCAAGCAATCACCAGGTCGAAGATGTCCGTTTCTTGTATATTAAGATGTACCCGGACTTTGTCGCCAACTTTCTCAAGCTTTATGCACTGGCTTGACCAGCGAATATCGGCGCTTTTGCTTTCAAGCACCTTGTCCAGCAAAACTCGGCGCAACGAATCCCTTGCGATTCGCATTCCAAGTTCAACTCGATTTTCCCCGGATTTCGGGCCGCCAACTTCGAAGAGCCGATTCCAATGCCCATCCCACATCCCAAAAGTTCCACGTTCTTCAGGGGCCTGTGATCCCGTGAGCGAGACACTCAGTACACGATCCAAAAGGCCCATCTTTTCCAGTGCCTGCATTCCACCGGATAGCGTATCTCCGCGTATGGAGATGGAGTAGCCCGCGCGCCCGACAGCTTCCCGGGGGTCTCGCTCGTATATGACGATTTCAGGAAATGGCTCTTCATGAGACCATTGTTTCCGCAATGAGCTCACAAAGGCAAGGCCTGAAATCCCAGCGCCGATCACGGCGACTCTCTTGTCGGAAAGCAAGGGCGAAGACGACGTCGACTTTGGCTCCATTTCGTACTTCAAGGAGTAGATAAGGATTCGTAAAGTTATTTCAACTTGTTGTTACGTTGTCGGGAGTGTTCGAAAATCTTAACACAGATCAGTTTGTGCACAGTCATCATAAAAGGCCTTCTTCGTGAAGTACTTCGTAGAGACGTGATCTCTTGCATACCAGCTTCTGGTAATTGCGCTGCCTAAAGATCCTCTTGAATCATCTGAAGCAACCATCAACTGGCTCGTGTGCTGGCCATCCAATCTAATTAAGCAGAGCGGCATGACCCAGGTTCGAAATGCCCAATCACATTAATATTTGATAAACAATTTCAAGCCACGCCTGGCGAGTTTAACTGTATTGAAGTTAGGGAGTATTACGGCAGTGGACCTCAGGGCAAATGTAGAGACTTGTTTGGCTTTCGGCTTTGAGCGTTATCCTTGTGGCTGCTGCTCCGAAGAAAATCATTCAGTAAGACACCCATAACCAGCTTTGCCGTAGTTCGAATATGAGGAACTCAGGTGCGAGCCCTCCGTAGTAAGTTGGTCCTACACTTCGGTTGCTCATGAGGTTCGAGCTTACATAAACTCAGATTCACGACTCGCTTTGGACTCTTAACAACCCCTATGCACTGTCGAGCCAGCTAGGCTTGTTGGACCCTTGTCCTTCCTCTTCAGCGCAGGTATTCGGCCATGGGCTCTCCTACCGATACACCACCTCCGCCTGTGAGGTTTGTCCTCCTGGATTTCCCGGCCCCTCACGTTCTCCAAGTCACAATGAACCTGGAGAAGCAAATGAACTCCTTGCCTGTTGACGCAGTATGGGAAATGGACCGTGTCTGGAAATGGTTTGATGAAGAACCGCAGCTGTACGGCACATCCTCTGCACCAATTATGAGATCAAAGACATGCTAACAGCTGTCCAGACGCGTTGCCATTATTACAGGTGCTGGGAAAAAGGCCTTTTGTGCTGGAATGGACCTCAAGGGTACAACGGGATCATCTTTCTCACTGAATGTGGTTTCTGACTAGAGTTCCAGAGCGCCAGACTGCTTTTGAAAAAGGAAATCCGAATATCCCAGGCCAGAATCTGTATCCTCCTAATGGCTTTGCGGGGATGACTCGACGCGTAGGCAAGAAGCCCATTATCGCTGCTTGCAACGGCCATGCTCACGGCGGGGGCTTTGAAATTATTTTGAACAGTGATATCGTCATTGCGTCTACGAGCGCAGATTTCCGACTGCCCGACGTGCTCCGCGGAACGGCAGCTCTCGAGGGAGCATTTCCGCGATTATGTCGGAACTTTACGTTACAGAGGGCCATGTGGCTGGCATTAACTGCACATACGCTAACTGCCCAGGAAGCCTTAGACTGGGGATTGGTTCAGAAAATTGTGCCAATTGAAGAATTAATCCCAGAAACTGTCAAGATAGCAAAGTTGATTGCCAGTATGAGCCCGGATAGTGTCATCGTGAGCCGGGCAGGCATAAGACAGGCGTGGGAGACAAGTAGCGTCGCAGAGGCTACAACTTTGACGGTGGAGAAGTACGGCAACGCGTTGTTTTTCGGCGACAATGCCAACGAGGGAATGCTAGCTTTCAAGGAGAAAAGAGCTCCAAATTGGTTGCCATCCAAGCTCTGAATGCCTGCCTACTTCAACCCGCCTAAATTATTCCTTAACTGCTAGACAGGCTCTCGATGCATTTTGGCGATTGTATCATCTATGTATACCAAATCTAAGCATCTCGAATTACCTTCCTATGCAATATTTTATGGTGATAAATACTACTTGTACTCCTGCTGTGCAGCGACTCTCTTTGGTGATACAGCCACCGCCACTTCTAGGCCAGCCGAGGTTCTGAGCTTAATGTGGAGATCGCCATTCCCCAGAAGCTTCCCCACAAGTTCGTGACAACATCGGTACTCGGCTGATTTGCAGCTCCCGGATGTCACCAGTAATTCATCTGGGACCCATGATTCTGTGAAAGCACATGCTCTTGGTATAGAAAGTATATGGAGTTCCCATAGATAATTGACGTCCCCTGTTGCGACACCGTTAGACGTCCAATTGTTGATATTCGAACGTTAGCGTCCAGGTACCACTTGGTGATTGATTAGAACCGAGGAGGCAGCTTATATTGCAAGGTCCCTTCTCCGTACTCCGTCAGAAAATCGCGAGCATGCCAGGACCTGCCCCATTTGCTGAACCGCTATGGTACTATCGCGATTCATCACCGTACTACGATGAGTCGCACAGGAAGCTTCGTGAATTCGTGCGCGAATATGTGGAGAATGATTTGATGCCGTATGCAGAGGAGTGGGAGCGTAATGGACATGTCCCAACAGAGGTACGTGATGTCTAAGCTTCGTTACAAATAAATATACCGCTTTTCAGATGATCTGTTGTTTCTAACTTACCATCTGCGATCCAGGCTGTTCAAAAGTATGTTGAAAAGGGGTTTGCCATCATCAAACCGACTAAACGGGAATACATGGGAGGAATGACAATGCCTGCCGGCATCGAGCCAGAGAAATGGGACGTGTTTCACAATCTTGTGGTCAATGACGAGCTTTCCAGGTATATCCCAAAAGCAGTGGTATTCTGATCAAACACATTGACTCATGATGTAGAGTTGGGTTCTCCGGCGTGCTCTGGGGTATGAATGGCGGGAATGGCATCGGCTGCCCTCCCATTATGAATTTTGGAAGCGAGCAGCAGAGGCTCCAGTATCTGCCGAAGGTTGCCCGTGGAGAAATCCGCTTTTGTCTAGGAATTACCGAGCCAGATGGTTCGTATTTAAAATCTTAAGCCACTTGAAAGCTCATGAGAGTACTGATGATCAATTTCATCCCAGCCGGATCCGACGTCTCCGGGATCAAAACCACGGCAAAAAGGGTTGGCAACAAATACATCGTCAATGGATCAAAGAAATGGATCACTAACGGCGTGTTCGCCGACTATTGTACGGCAGCTGTCAGGACTGGAGGACCTGGCCGCAAAGGTATTTCGTTGTTGATTATACCCCTGAAATCCAAGGGGGTCACTCGTCGGAACATGTACAACTCCGGAGTCAACGCCAGTGGCTCGACTTTCCTTGAATTCGATGATGTAGAGGTACCTGCAGAGAACCTCATTGGAAAAGAAAACCAGGGCTTCAAGTATATTATGTCGAGTACGTGACCCACTCCTTTCTCACAGAGAAGTGCACTGTGCTCATCATTGACCGAAAACAGACTTCAACCCCGAGCGTCTGGGAATGGCAAGCTCATGCATCCGTCTCTCCCGTGTTTGCGTCGAAGATGCTTACAACTACGCCATCACCCGTGAAACGTTTGGACAGCCATTGATTAACAATCAAATCATCCGCGCTAAATTCAGTAAATTCGGTCAACTCATTGAGCCTTGCCAGGCATTCTTGGAGCAGCTGGCTTATACGATCCAATTGAACGCCAAAACTGGCAGGGAGGTTGATGTCGGAGGTATGACAGCCTTATTGAAAGTAATGAGCACCCGCTGCTTGGAAAAGGTATGTCGTGAAGCACAGCAGGTTCTGGGAGGTGCAGCATACAATAAGGCGGGCAAGGGTGCGCGAATCGAGGCAATCAGCCGTGATGTCAGAGTGTTCGTTGTTGGTGGCGGAAGTGAAGAGATATTGAGTGATTTGGCCGTTAGGGAGGAGATAAAATTCGTATCGGGAGCGCATCGCGCCAAAATGTAGGGACGCCAGTGCTACTGAGAGGCACCGATCTAAGGTCAGGCATCGTTCCGTTATCATGAGCATTTCTGAATTCTGGAGATCATTGTGCAATCGCTTGAAACCATGTCAATGATATCAACAAGTACGTTTAATAGTACAGCATGTTTGCCGGAAACAGAATCCAAGCCACTCTTGAAAATCATAGTATACCTTGTCTTAAACACCAGACGCCGCGCCGAGCCAGTACAATAAACCTTGTAAACCTTGCATGAAAACATGGCTAGTTCGTGTTTTCAGAGAATATGGCCAACTGGGATGCGAAATGCATCTGAGGACTACCTGAACAGTCTTCCAAACATTCCCCGGGTAAGATTGTTTGCAATTCCACCTGACAAAGCACTGCTCGCAAACGTCGAAGCGTGACTGAAGCGATCGCACCGGGAAAATGCAACGGTATTGGTAATTGTCAAAATGAGTGCAATTGCTGTTCACTATATCAGTCCCCGAACAGGTCCGAAAATTATACCCATAACTGTAGCATGATCCACAACTCACCGACCAAACTCAACCAAATCACACTCTGAAGCCTGATGATAGCCAAAATCGCCAGCCCAATCCACAGTGCTGGAGTGGCGTAGAGGCTGAGCCAGAAAAACCGCTTATCCGTTGCATTGATCGTGCGTGTGTTAGGGTCGGAGCTTTCGAATACCCAGTGGGAGTCGCCAGTTGACGTATTTACTTCGTTCCACCATCGAAGACCAACGAGGCGGCGACCGGCAATATTTTTCAGATAATAGAAATCAGCAGAGAGAAGGAGCAGGGTGAATATAAAAACAAGAACGCTATGGAGATAGGATGTTAGTCTTTATGCCACGGTTGCGGTATAGGTTGCTGGTGGGAATGACGAACAAATCCTTGATGAAGAGGACACCAAAAAGGTACATCAGAAGGCTCCCTGTATATAAGGCTAGAATTAGCATGTCTTATTTTCAGAAGTACTGACAACACGCTCCGGACTTGGGGATGGGCGCTATCAACCCACCTATCCTAAAACCCAGGAAGAACAACAGAGTGATGGGATGCGCACTGAGGCGCCAGTTGAGGTCTCCAGCCTGCGATTGATCCATGCTGAAAGCAATCCTGGTGAATTATCAAATGTGCCAAAGCTGGTCAAGTGTTTGAACCGCAACAAACATACAGATTGCAATGAGTGTTATCAACGCTACGGAGTGCCATTGGGACCCTTAAACACAACCAGTCACGTGAATCAGCCAAGCCTTCACCTCCGCGGCTTGTGTTGAAGTGAGGTACAGACTTGGGATTTTAATCAACCCAATATCAATACTCTGGAATCGCTGCACTTTTGGGCAATTGACTAATAGGTGATTTCAGTGCTGGAAAGTCGGGTTCTCCTGCAACACCCTGCACTATGTTTAGGGAACCCATCATCGCGGCTCAGCGTCGATGCAGACACCAAGCTTGAATTGAGGTCTGATCCAGGATTAATCCGTCTGCCTAATGGAGGCAGAGCAAAACTGTGGAGTCTCAGTCAATGATCCGTCCTAACCGGGCGGACTTTGATCATTTTCCAGGCACTCTTAATCAAGTCAGATAATCATTGTCTGATACCATTTTAGGTACCTCCCAAATAGTATCTACCAGTCTCAATTCAGCATAAGTTCTGAAAAATGGCGGACCAAACATCTCATCCCGAGGAATCCCGCTCTCAAGACACTGTCCGGACCGGCTCTTGTCTCTGCGGCCATGTCAAATATCAGCTCACCGGGGAGCCATGGAACGGATTACTCTGCCACTGCGTGAATTGTAAGAAAGCAAGCGGTTCAGCATTCTGGTGCAATGGATGGTTTTGGAAAAACGTGAGCACATACAATCTGGCCTATTAACTTAGTCTCGCGGCTTGCTTCTCAATTACAAAACAGCTGGAAGTCTATGTTATCCCCCACTGCGCACTACTAATGAACCATTCCTGCCCAACAGCAAATAACCATATCAACCTCCTCTCATTCCTCCCTCAAAACATACGAAGACAATAACACCGGCTCCGGAAACCCGCTCCACCGCAAATTCTGCTCCAACTGCGGCTCAATGGTCTTTGTCGAATCACCGGCCGCCGGAAATCTCATCGTCGTTGCACTGGGATCCCTGGATAAGGATCAGAAGCCCTGGAAGCTGAGGGCGGAAGTTTTCGCGAAAGACAGTTTTTGCTGCGCACCGGGCAGGGAGGGCGTTAAAGTGTTCGAGGGACAACTTGATTTGGGAACGCTATCTGAAATTGGTTAATACAAATTCAATCGAAGGTGAAAGCACTGCAGATATATTGGCTTGTATCTAACCTAATCCACATGGCGGAATGCGATTATGTACAGTACTTTCCGCTCTCCCAACTCCGCCGTTCCGCCGATGCCAAGCCCACGCAAGCCCCAAAAATGTACCGCCAGACAGATCTCTACTAGTAGGCAGATAAGAGACAGAATCACAGCACAATAGATACAAATGTAGGAGATCTACTTAGCAGATATTGAAGAAAAGAATGAACACGCCCTTAATATTTGATATTTCCATAAAGATAGCGGCTCGACATCCTGATGAAAAGATCGAGAAGATCTAGCCATGATAAACAACATCCATCTCCCTAAACATGCAGCCAATAAACCAAATGCACACCCACATCATATCAGTTAAAAGAAAGATGATCGCTAAAACATGCAGCCCACCCATGCAGTTCCACAACATGCAAATACCATCCATAATGGCAAGAAATGATAAGGAAATAGTTTATGAATTGAGATTGAAAACTGGAATTTCGACGGCCCTTAACCGACCTTCCTCGACTTGTTCCTGCTTCCATTCCCGTTATCTGAGCAAATATTTATCGCCTGGACAAACGTATCATACGGGTTCGCTCCGCACCATTGGTCTTTGACCTCGTATGTCCGTCTCTCCCACTCTATGATCCGCTCTTTCCACTTAGACAAGTTTTCGTCGTTGATCTTGCGATTGGCGTCGATCTGCTCAAGGTAGGGTTTTCTTATATCCGCTGGTGCATCACGCCACATCTGTCCAAGTGCCTGGCGAATCTCATCGCGGGGAGCTTTGGCGTTTGGATTACCTGTACTGCGCCGACGCGCATCATCGCACTGAGCTTTGCAGACGAACCAGTAGTCTTTTTGATATAGTAAGAAAGGGTTCAATGGATGTTTATGTGGTCGCGGTTCTGCAGGTCCTAATTCTGCAATGATGGCGTCCCACATGGCTCTGTCATACATTTCTGCGTGCGACACACCCGGTTTCGCATGCGACTGCCCACCGGACAATGCGATTGATGCTTGTTGCGTCGTGTTTGAATGGGATGATGAGTCCGACGGTGGCTCCTTCCGCTTCTTAGAATTCGGCTGAGGAGCAGTAGCGGGCGGCGTGAGCGGAGTGACCGTCGCAGATTGTTTGTTTTTCGATTGCACAAGGGGCGTGGGCACTTTGACTGGTCCAATAACAGACTCCAAAACCTCCTTTGCAACACGTAACCCGGATAAATAGGCGCCATGTACAGTAGCGGGATGAGTACCACACGTCGCCTCGCCGGCAAAGTACAAGTTCCCAAGAGGTTTGGCCATCAAATCATAATCTCCGGGCAAGGACTCTGCTGCGACATATGAATAACTACCACGAGCGAACTTGTCCTGGCCCCACCGGGTGATAATAGTCTCCAAGGGGTCGGGCACAGCCGTATCCTTGAAGATGTTCCGTAGTTGGGATGTGACCTCCTGCAAAAGTACAGAATCGGGGACAGTTTCAGCATGGTGGGCTGAGTCGCCTGCCATTAGGGCTATGAGCATAGGCAGTCCACTGGTTTTCATACAATTCCAGAACAAATAAAATTTGCCACGGCCAGGAGCATAATCGGCTTGAGATAAACTGTCAGGAACAGTGGGCTCGCGCAGCAACCCAATCATATCTCTATCCACGTCCCAGAAAGGTCGCTCGAACACAAGGATTACCTTGTTCATTACGCCGAACCCTAGTCGATCAATAGCACCAGCCTTCCAGTTCGGTAGGGGCGGAGAAAATGCGATGGTTTGGCTCTTCAAGACACCCAAAGGGGCCGTAAGTACAACTTTGTCGGCAGTAATGACTTCACCATCGTCAAGATAAATCCGTGCCTTGTTATTATTGCCCGAGCTATTAGGTTTGTACGAAATCTTCTTGACAACTTTGCTGGTGCGCACGTCGAGCTTCGATGGATACGACCACAAGCCCCGTGGGACTTGTTGGTATCCGCCAACGACTTGCGCATGTTCCCCGTCGAACTCATTGCCCATGTCTTGATCCCAACCGGCCAAACTGAGCTTCCCGAGGTTTGCGGCGTTAGCGTATTCTAGATTTGCATAGTGCCAATTCAACAGCCTCATATCCTTTGGTGTCAAAGGGAGAAAATTTTGGGACTGGCGGATTGCTTCATCCATAACTGCACCGAGGGTTTGGGTCTCTGATGCTCTAGCTACATCGTCCAGCTTAAGAGTATCCGCACTGGCAACTCCTTCGAGGAGTTTCCATCCCATGGTTTGATATGTGAGAGCAGCAGGACTTTCAATGCTTGCTTCCACCTGCGACAGTGGAGAGACTGCTACTGGCTTAATATCTGCTGTTCGGTGACCAACTCCCCGTCGAAGTCGTTTAGCCGGTAATAGCATGTCCACGGTTCCCGAGGCGGCAGCGTCTTCGTACTGCCTGATTGTAATACCGTCATCCATAAGGGAATCTCGCCCAGAGTTAATGAGGTCTCTGTCACCTTCTGCAGTCTTGGTTATTGTGGTTTTATGGCGATACATTCCAGAGCGGTTAAGAATATCATTGTATAATTTCTCGACCATGGAGTCTTGAACTTCATCCACGGGACGGCCATCGGTATCGTATATCGTTGAAATGTCACGTAGCAGGTGGCACTGAAGAGCTAATTGACCGCGAATGATCGGATCCAGAGGGTTGCCGTGGTCAAATCCCACAACTATCTGCGCCCCCATTTCAGCTGTAGATCTTAATCCAGGAGCTAGAGCGTCTGACTTTAAGGAATGGAGAGGATGAGAATAGATGCGGCCACCAATACGTCTTCGGCCTTCTAATACAATGATTTTGGGTGGTGGCGTATCCGCATCATAATGTTCGAACAGGCTTTGCAGCTGTCTCGCACATCCCAATCCGGCCATGCCTGCACCAATGATAACTATTGTTGGGCCTTCCTTCCTACGGCCACGTCTGGGAGGAACCAAATTTCTTGGGGCGTCAACACAACCGAAGTTGATGTAACCGTTGCGCACAAGCCAGTCGTATGCAACAGCAGCAAGTTTCATCCACCGCCAGTCTTTTGCACAGCCAAGTGCCTCCTCTTCAGTGACGCTGAGCATAGGATTTCGTGTCCATAGTCGAAGAATGCCATTTCGAATATTGAGATACGCGGTAACATGAAGATGGCATAGATGATCTTGTAGGATCTCTTGTTCCCCCCTATGAAGTGCGTATGGATTGAGACGAGAAGAGTAGGCTGCGGTAATGCATTGTTGGCTATATATCGATGCTGGCATTCGAGTAGGTATCGACGACTTCGGCCGAGCTTGGCCGTAAGGGTAAAATGCAGGTTGCTGTTGCTTTTTGCGAGAAGAGGACGATGCAGAGGCGGAGGTAGGCGGAGTGTTTAAAGTGTCGTTCAATTGAGCACTAGGTGTACTCGACTTTTCGATGGAGAATGGAGAAATCAACGATGCTGAAGTCAAGGAGCCGCTCGGGGTGCCATTGCTTTCACTGAATTGCTGTGAGTCCTTTGTATCGGACGAACCATGGGAGCTATCATCGCCTGGGAACAATGCCGGGAACTTTAGGATACTTGTGGGATGGTCAGAATCACCCTTCCCCGTTTTGCCATAACCATACAAATCGCGGCTCAAAGGCAATGGAGCCCCTTTCTCGTCTCGTGGTTCGGAAGTAGCGATTGTCGTCAAAGCAACCGGCGCTGACGAATCGTGACATTGCGAAGTGCCGTCGTTCAACATGATATCCGGCTCAGTCTTCATCAAGGAGAGCTCGGATTCCACACTCTTTACCGGCTCCAGAGAGCTCTCAGCGCTAATTGGTGTATTCCCGTCTATGCACACCATGGCGGAAACCGTAACGGTGGTTCTCAAGGAAGCTGAGGGGTATAAATCTAAGGATATCAGCTGACTCCCAGAGCCAGCCGGCCGAAGGTCGGTTAATAGAGTACCAATATCCTGCTGGCCTTTTTCTTGATATCGATTCCAATATCAGAGATCAATCAATTCTGCCATTTTTGTACACAGGGGGTTGCCAATCGCCGAGTAGATGATACTGGTACTGTAGAGAGGAAATGTAACGTCAGGGAGTCTGGACAGGTAACTGGTGTCTTTTCGAAAGAGCTAGACAAGCGAGTTAGAACTTTGGCCCTGTTCAAAGTGCAAGAAAAATGTTTTATATATATGGCATTTTTACATGTAAGGAAGGGGGATGGGAGTAACACTCTCGCTCAACACGGTTCTATTGAGCGGAAGATGTCGATACCTCATGAATGGGAAAAAGCTTGTCGGCACCCAAGGAGTTATTCTCACCACCCAATCCAAGTCTCCTATTGACCTAAACTCTTTGCATTCATCCAGGACATCGACGGGGATGTTCGAATCCCATTGTCCCGCGCATCCGCATTGTGAGGTGACTTTTTTCGAGGCGTTCCCCATCGCCGCCCGACTCGATCCCTCGACGGCTCCTTTTCCTCGGCGTACATTTCAGACTGACGTCCTGCTTCCAACGTCAACCCTCAACTGCACCGAAATACTGACGTTCCCAGAGCCATGCCAGCGGGGGATAAGATGCTATCGAGCGTCGGATCATATTCAGCCCGTACATCCATGCTGCTGAGAGCCGGTTGGGAACATCATCAACCGGCGCGGGTGGAGCAGATGTCCACATCGACGGTTGTCCGAGGGCTTCCACCGGGCTGAAGAATTGCAGAACCACGCCCTAAATAATCCCCGTGCACATCTCTGGCCTGCGGGAAAACTACTTTTATCATCCTACCAGATTCTAAACTTGCAGACTGTTTACGGATTATGCGGACTTCCATTTTTGGCCTTCCACTTACCCAGCATCTAACAATTATGAGCATGCATATTGACTTGCAGATGGAACGAGATCCCTAATACGATACATCTCGCTCTTGTAGGACGATTCGTACATATACGGGCGAAGGCAATAGCCTGACCACAAAACTGAACCGCTGGTGTCATTTTTTTGATTTCAGGGAATACTCACTGTTTCCAATCCTAATCGGTCAGTTAGCCAATCAATTAACCCATCTTTCTGTCCTCTAACAATTCGGCACAGATACCATGATTGGAAATGCTTTTTCGTAGAGTCCCTTTCGAATTCTCCTTTTCGCTGGAATACCATATAATTGGCCTCTATATGCAAGGTCTAGGCTAGGGCAAGCAGCAAAGGTTCCTAACCAGAGGTTCCTACTGTGTGAATCGAGATTCTCGGGTGCCCTGCTTGATGAATGCACTGTTGGGATAAGGGATAAGTGGCGTGGGCTTTAGGTAAATAGAGAGAATCAGGGCCGGTCAATTGCGAAGTGACGCCGATTCAATGCCAACTTCTTCGCTGGACGCAAAGCAATCGTGTTGAGGGATAACACGTTAAAAGAGATTATGTGGCACATGCCCTTGTGGTGTTAAACCCGAGTTCGGAAGAATGCCACTGAACCATATCAACACTCCCTAGCATCTATAGTTGAAACGTATGGAGAAAAATCTATGAGCCATATGCCCCAATATCCCTTCCATTGGCCCAATAAACCAACAATATCCAACCTAAACCTGAAAAATAAATCGTACGCCAAATCGCCGATAGTTAAAAGACCTTTATGCCTGGCCCTATACATGCCTATGCAGGTTGTAGGTTTCTTGGACCTCTTCAACCCCATCTCCAGCGCCAAAAACATCCGAATCATTGTCTGTAAACTCGTCATGATAAGCGCTAGTGTCTATTGTTACGTGGTCATTATCTATGTCGCTTGTTATATCATCGGTATTATCATAGAAGCCGACGCGCTCCTCTTCATCCCGTGCGAGACCATCAGAGATGTCGGCGAAGGAGCCAGGTGTGGGAAGTTGTGCAGAATCAGCAGCTGTCTGTGCGGCGATAGCACGCTCCTCGGCCTCTAGCTCGGCTGCACGCGCGAGTGTGCTAAGAGACGATGTTGTTAGGCAACTGGGTGACTGTAGCACAAAGGTAACTGAGCAGTGACATACCGCCTGTATATATACCACCCTGTAAAGATACCAATGCAAACACTAACAATAATGCTGATGATGTTGACTGCCTTTGGGCCAGCACCCATTTTCTCACCATTCTGGGCAAGTACGCGCAATCTGCTGCCGATGAATGCCGGAACTAAAAGTTTTGGCGTTATTATGGCAGTAGCGAGGCCATACATGAGCGGATGCACTGTTGGGAATGTCGAAATGGCTCCGTTGCATATCGAATAAGGCAGGGGGCAGAGGCGAATCATGCAAAGCAGCTTTAGCCCGTCATGCCTAAGGGTCAGCGCAAGAGCCGCGAAGCGCTTATCATGCTGAACCAGGCGATGTACGAATTTTGAAAGGACGGTTCGAGAAAGCATGAAGGAGCATGTCGACCCAACAACGGTTCCGGCAGCAAAAATCGCCCAACTGCCGGCAAAATAATGTCAGCACCAAAGCCACGACAACCCACAGAGACTGTGTTTGCAAAACGTACCCTTTCCATACGCCAAAAATGAATCCGGCCACGGTTCCGATAGCCGACCAGCCAAAGAGCGGTGGAAAGGACACTATAAAAGTGCTAATCCATATTATGAAGTAAACGAGCTTAGATTTCTCGAAATCCGCCGCCACAGGCTCCAACCAAATAAAAATGCGTCCCGTGACGAACATGAACGCAATCCCAAGTCCAGAGAGCAGCAGCCATGCGATGATAGCCCCAATCTTTTGCCATATTGTCAATCTTATCCAGATCTTGTATACCCGGTTGTAGGTCCGCTCGATACGATTGATAGCCCTATCCCGGGCGCTAATGGAGGCGGCGAGAGAGAAGGCGGATGACGTGCGTCTCGTGCCGGTGAGACTGGAGCGTGGACGGCTCCATGGCGGCCGGGTTGGATGAAATGCAGGGGAGGTCGATTGATCTCGGATTAAAGGCGATGTCGGAAGGTGTTCATCCGCATCTATATTGTTGTCTGCTGTCATTGCAATGAGTTCCGGCCAATGCCGGGGGGTTGAGGCGCTTTGGGGCGAGTTTTGAAAATCGACAACTTCCTCCTTTCAAAGCATCGATGTCCGAAGATGGGCTCGTCGATAAGATTTTGTCTTTCTCTAACAATAGGGCAAGAACTCTTCTTCGAGATTGGCTGGTCTTCTCAGACTTGGTGCCAATCTGGTGCTAGGTGTGCTGCACGTTTGATGGGAGAGTTTGGCGATGAGCCACGTTTGAAAATGGACAGTTCCGAGTCTCAATTATCGGAAGTAGAACGTTTTTCTGTTCCTTTAAATCTGAATGCTTTCTGCAGCTTGGAGTTGTGGCTATTTTAAGGGTATTTAGATGCCTGGCGCAACGACGATCGAGCTCCCGTATTCCGTAACGCTTCCGAACAAATGCAGTATGGATTGCGAGTCTCGGCGGGGCTGGGTACTAGTAGTCAAGGCTGCCTCGCTCAGCTCTCTCAGGGGCATTCGCATCAGGGTCATGAGCATATAAAATACCTTCTTCAGTTTATGTGGAAATGGCCTAGGAACATAGAGAAGTAATCCGAGGAACCTGCTGGTCTGACCCGTTAGTCGGTGATGCCCTTTAGTTCATGTCCGCCCTGGATGTTCAGCCTGTCAGAGGTCTTGTCGTCATTGTAATCATGACAGCCAAAATACAAATTTTACGCTACTCTTTTGCTGGGTATCCCGTGGCTCGACGGTATTATAACACCCCAGAACAACCCATCTGCCAATTAACACCATCCAGACAGCCTTCCCTCAACCCCCGAGGAAACAACCTCAAGTTCAGCTTCACATCGCCAGCTGTTGCAAATGGTGTTGGACAACCGGTAGCAGTGCGGCTTTGTCTCTTTTCTCTCTCTCTTCTGGCTGATCCCATCCCTCTTCTTTTTCACTTCCCTTTGCCCCCTATTCTGCAATCACCATGTAAGTTGAAGCCGGCTATACTTCACTCATCTTCACGTCACCTCCCATTCACCCTGATCTCATCCACGCTTTTCTAGCTCCTTTCAAGAATACCGGTTTATTACTTCATCATGTGCAACAGCTCTCTATCCTAATCAAAGCCAGCATCCTTTTCACCGCCTGTTCCCTCTCACATACTAATTGCACTGGTTCTACAATCATGGTGTCAGAGGAGGTCTTCGAATCATGCCTCCCCATCCTCAACAACGCCGAGGTCGACGAGGAGGAAAAAGTTGAGAAACTGGAAGAGTTTCTACGTGAAAAGACTGCGTTGACTGGGACAGTTTTGGAAAATGCTGTTCTGGACGTCCTCTGGCGCCATCGGAACTCCTTGAAGGGCGAGGCCTCCCCTCCCCCGCTTCGGCACACAGTCATCCGCCGCTCGTCCCCTGCACCGTGGCAGATCACCCGCTCCTCTACTCCTATTTCCTCTCCTTCCAACAGCCCCGCTCTTCCGTCCGGGTTCCCTGTTCCGCGTGGTGGCTTTCCGCGTGCCCCGCGATCGTTGACTGCTTCCCCGTTTACATCACCACGCCCATCACCCCGCTTGGCCTTTGCGCAGCCGATTCCTCACAGCCCGAACCTCAACGCATATGAGTTTGCTGAGCGGACTCCCATACCGGAGTATGGCGATCTGGGAAGCGATAATGTGGATTGGTTGGTAAACGACGATGCAAAGAGCAACGCATCGTCGACTGCTTTGAGTGGTGCTGCCCCAGAATGGGTCGCACCCTCTGATATGAGCCCCTACGACATCTTAAGATCGGTTTTAGGTGACCGCAGGTCCAATGATGAAATAGAAGCTGCACTTACTGCAAATGGGTATGACCTAGGGGCGACGATAGCTGCTCTCACGGAACAGGAGGTACAAAACAACAATGCTCTTTCAAACAACGAAGGCAGGATCTTAGTGGGCAAGTCTATGACCATGGATCATGCGCGCCCCTTGACTCCATCCGGCCAGTCTCGAAGTCCGGTTGTTTGCAAGTACTGGTTATCTACTGGCCAGTGTCTTCGGGCTGATTGTCGATTCAGTCATGACTTGACGAACCACATTTGCAAGTAAGTGAGCAATGATTGGTTCTTTTAAAATTGGGTACCTAACATGCGACCAGATACTGGCTGATGGGCAATTGTCTTGCGGGTGATGTTTGCCCTTTCTCTCACGACCCGTCTACACTGGTTGGAAATCTCAATATTGCAGGCGACGCCAGTGCCGGATTCTCCAATCCATCCGCCCAGCCACAGCAGCAACTCCTTACTCAAGATCATTATGATTCTTTTCCAGCTTTACAGCCTACTACCGGCGACCAATGGCCTACGTTTTACCCCCAAAAACATTCCGCTCAGTATATGTATGGCAGTCACCAACCTCATCGCGGAAGTTCACCTTCGAATATTAGAACCCGGGGTAGCCTCCTAAATCAATCGTCACGTCCTCACTCCAGGCCGACAAGCCGTCACCAGCAACGCGACTCGAGCGGATCTGCTCTATCCGTCGATGACCCTGATGCATTCCCCACCCTCTCATCCCTTAATCCTAAGTCATCCGGGAAGAAACATCATGGTAAACGAGGCGGACATAACCGTGATAATACTAGTAACAAAGAAGGCTCGACCGGTTCGTTGGCGGACGTGGTTCGAATGTCTCCAGCTCAACGTAAAGGAACCCCGAAAGCCGCCAAAGCCGTCAATCCGGCTCGCGAGAACGGCGCTGCTTCCCAGTTTATTCCAACACCGAAGCATCTACCATGGCTCGAAACAGGGCCACGTGCGAACCATCAATATCTCAAATGTCGGATGGATGCTATCACTCACGGCAATGTACGAAACAAGTTTCTCCAGAGGTAAAGCTTCACAAACCAGCACAATCATGTGAATTTCTTGTTACTCCAGACTTACAACTCTATAATAGTGCCGCTCAAGCTTGGAATCGTAACGACGCGCGGGCTGCGAAAGCCTTATCACTTCGTGGGCAGGCTGAAAACGAAGCAATGAGACGTTGCTATCGCGAAGCGGCTCGCCACCTTTACGAGGGGCGCCCAAAAAGGCTCGACGGCAACACGGATGATGAGATTTACGTCGATCTACATGGGCTTCATCCAGGGGAGGCGATTGAATACTTAGAAAATATCCTCAAAGAAAACGCAAAGCTTGAATCTAAGCTTCTGTATGCGATCACCGGTACTGGTCACCATAGCAGAAATGGGAAGGACAAAATTGGCAAAGCAGTCAAGAACTGGCTTACGGAGTGGCAATATGCATATTGCGAATTCAATGTGCCTAGCGAGCGCGGCGGGTACGTAGGCGGTGTTTTAGGAATCGATCCGACGAGCAGCGATAAGAGTGGGCAAGTGACAAAATCGAATGGAGAAGAATCGCCGGGAGAGCCAAAGAAAGCTGCTGGGGATAACGAGGCCAACAATAAAGCTGGGAGTTCAACAACAGCTCTTACGATGGGCAAAATTCAACTTCTAAAGAGGGAAGATCCTGCAAAGAACTAACTGGGATCGTTTCACGTTTAGAACGATTCTTTAAATAGCCCGCGTGGTCAAAGCTGCGATGAACCTGGTGTTGGTATCACTGCCCGGACTACTTGTTTGTGGGCATTTTGGGCGACATAAGACGCCGATGATCAGTAGACAATGGATCAATTTTGCTGTCCTTTGCGTCACCCCGAGCGTTGCAACGTTGGTATCCATTCGCAGTCTCGGAAGGGGTTGGGCACGGTAATCTATGACATTACCATCACTCATATTTTGCATGTCTTCGGCCCCTTTCATGCAATATGACTAGATAGCTCATCTTGGTTTTTTTTTTATTATTTCTTTAGTTAACAGGATGTTGGAATCCCTCAAGCTCAGAATACAGACTTGGTTTCTAGCTAGAGAGACTTAATCAAGCCATGCATTATTTTGGTTCAGCTAGGCTTGCGGCATTCACGAAGCTGCGATTATCCTGGTGCTTTGGTAGGATGGGCTCCGCAATAGCCCATGAAAACTGCAGAAACTGCAAATATTTTAACTGTCTCTGTTCCATATATACATCCCGTAGAAGGCGGTTTAAGTGACAAGACTGAGAGCAACGACAACGCAGGACAAGAGGTCAGCAGGGACGAGGACTACATTTACTCGGGCTCCTGATTCTGCCACTCTTTCATATACGCTTCGACATCTAACCCACAGGCCACTGCTCTCTTCACAATGGCCCTAGCTTTCTCCGCCACAGGTGCATCGATCATCTTACCATCTAGCGTCCACGCACCTCTCCCCTGCTTTGCAGCCTTCTCGTCCGCAATTCGCACTCTAACTGCCCACTCGAGCTCCTTCTTCTCGGGACTATATACCTCTTGCACAACCGGAACCTGCGTGGGATGGATGCATTGCTTGCCGTTGAATCCAAGTCTCTTACCGTCCTGGGCTTCATTCCTGAGTATGCTAATCGCTCGCTTGTCGTCTGGACTAGACCGGGTGCGAGAGTCGTATGACGTGCAGACGAGATCGATCACGGAGGGAATGTTGTGTGCCCGGGCGGCGGTTACGATGGCGGAGCGAGCATAGAGGAATTCCGAGAGGGATGGGGTCCGGGTTATGTTTAGGTCGAGAGCGAAATCTTCGGCGGCGAAGATCAGGCCGGATAGGAGGGGCGTGGCGGTGCAGATCTCGGAGAGGTTTGTTAAGGATTTGGCGCTCTCGATGAGGGCGAGGATGGATATTGGTGGGCGTGGGGTGGAGGGTGTGGCGGAAGGGTGGGTGTTCGAGAGAGCGTGGTGTACCATGTCGTGGATGAAACGGAGGTCGGAAGCTGAGTCGACTTTTGGAACCACGATCGTAGAAAGGTTTGTAGATTGCAGCTATAGACGCGGGATACAATTAACCTAGGGTTTCTTCAGGCGTCCGAAGCGACATTCCGTCGCTGATCTGAATCAACCGCGCACCATTGTTTTTAGGTCCTGTTCCGCCAGTCCGCTTCCCACTGAATTAATCCGGACAGCTCGTTCTCGTATCGCGTCCGGCTTAGATTGGTCGATTTCCTGTTTGACCATCTCACGAGCTCCATCTTTTAGAGAAGGTGTCACGCTATCCTCAAGGTCATATGTCACGCAGTCCGCAGCGATCAGCCGTGATTTCTCAATCATGCGCTGATTCGAGCCAGGCACTTTTAGATGAGAAAGTCAGCGTCCTAAACCTCATTCCCCATGTATGTGTAGAGCACCGGAGAAGCTTGGGTGTGGCATCAAGCGGAATTCGTACCGTAGAGAAGCGCCCGTCGGAGGATGTTGTTTGCAGCCATTGTCTCCGCCTCTACTTTCACCAGGGTGTCAATTGAAGGAGAATATGAATGTAATTCGATATATGACCCCTTTCGCCAGACACAATTGAGGCCTGAGACGACAGCTTTGTTGGATGGAGGCTAGCTCAAGCGGTCCTCGCAGCCGTGGCCAACGTCATCCCGCTCGGCAGCGGAGCTTCTCCTCGGCTAACTAGGAGCGGAAGGTTTCAGCTCCTATGGCGGAAAGGAACATCATTTGTCCTTGCGTAGCGCTTGGCGTGTCTCCGCTCTCCTCCGCCTCCAAGCCCCGGAGGCGTAATTGAGTCATGGACCACAGAAAGGTCTCTCCCGTTCTCATAACTTCACTGCCGTCAAGTCATGATTTCTGAAGGAGTGAGCCATTATTACCGGAGATGCCCTGTTGTCGAAGAGAAACCAGAAGTTGTTGCCAAGCTGGCTAGCTCGTTGCGGAATAACTAGTGCATCACCATCAGACTTCTCAGGCGCAAAGCAGCCAAATGAACGTGCAACCCTCTCTGGAAGCATGCCTCCTGGTTCTCCCACCATGTGTTCTTGTTCTGCAGAGGTAGTGGCGGGGACGCCTCTATTCCACAATGACTGGATAAAGAAAAAACAGTTTCTGAATTATTAGGGCAAGCATTGAATACACGAGCATCCTTCCTGAGCATCCTTCCCAACCACCCCTAGCAAGGACAAAACGCCAAAGATCCTGTGCTCCTTACCCAGTTCCCAGAACAACTCCTCTTTTCGGTTTTAAAGCTTAGCATCAGCATTAGCAACAGGGCTACTGAAGGATGGCAACTGGGTCCTTACCACGTGATCAGTTTCGTGCCTCACGCTCGGCTTGTCTGCAGTCCTTTTTATGGACTGACCAGTGGTGGGCCTGGCACTCAATTGAACAGTAGCTTCAGCGGGTGTCTTGTTAGCCTTCTCCTTGGGAATGGTTAGGGAGCAGCCTTGAGGAGCCCAACTCACTGGATCATTTTGCATCGAGTGCAGAGCCGAAGGTTGTTGATGAATCCACAAGCTTCGCAGCAAGGACCATCGGGGATCGCTTCCCTTGGAAATTTCTCACGAAAGATGTCGTTGACAAGTGCAATGGCTTTTCTGTCGCAAGCGCCAAGAGCACGACAGATCGGAATCGCATAAATAAACCACCTACGCATATTCATAAGGCGCGGCATACCCGACATGTACAAGTGCTTCGAGATTTCACCACAGAATTGGCAATCCCAGACCTGAGAGCCCAAGATGGTGTTGTGATATCTGTCGCGGATACCAGCGAAGTAACGACCAGCAGGCTCCCAGTAGGTGTTGCAAGCCTCGAGCCGACGACAGATCATGTCACGGGGGATAAAATCATAGAAGTTGAACTCGCGCCCATTGCCGCCGTTGACGCCAGGGTGCTCAGGGGCACAAGTGATGTTAATAATGATCCTGACCCAGCCGAGAAACTGAGCAGGGACGTTTTCATTTTGGGTTGCCGAAGTTGCAGGAGCTCCAGGGGCGGTTTGGTTCATTGGGGCTTGAGTGGGTTCATTGGCTGTAAGGCTGATGACAGCGTTAGAGACACGTCTAGGAGCTGCATCCATGGTTCGTTTGGTCTTGGATGATCGTTGAAGTGCTTGGGCCCTGGAGAAGCAAGGAGGATCACAACGAGCTCCAGAAAAAGATCAAAATGGAGAAAAGGAATGAAGGAGAAACTGAGGATAGGGATTTATTTCCTGAGAGGTGAGATGTTTGTGCGAGAGGGTTGTGTTGCTATATCAGGAAGCCCTCAGGGCATATCCCGTGATTTGGACATGAAGGCGCTAGTACCTGTTTGGTATGCCAGGACAACATTGCACAACCTTCTCCAGCTCTGTTGGTAGATTGAACACTTGGATTGTGAATATCTATGCTTCAGCTCTCTTGGAGGCTGTGAGATTCGACCCTCAGCCCCCATAATCTACACAAACAGCAGCTCTGATGCTCCGTCTGAAAGCCGTCTCTTGCTTTCATCTCACAGTTGAAGCAACCTTCTCTACTTTTCTTATGTGACTTTGATGCATCCCATTCTATTGTATGCTGCTAGGCGATCGATTGGGAAATCTGCTTTGTCATTTCCCAAAGATACTATCAACAGTTCCATGTCTCCAAGTACCAATATAGTTGCTTACATCTGGCCAGGCTATTACCTGAGAGAGTTTAGTCTGATCCTTTCAACTAAAAAGCCAGGGCAAGCGTGAACTAAGTTGTGTCCCTATTCAGCCTCTAAGTGCACAAGAATCTATCTCATGCTGTTCTGGTTCAGGAAAAGGTTTAAGGCTAACGCGATCCTTGGTATGGGCAGGCTTGATGCATATAAAGCAGAGTGAATCGGTACCATTCATCCATAGATGAAAGCTACCTTGCGATACAAGAGTTGGCTCTCGGATTATTCAAATGAATATTAGGTAAATGGACATTAGAATGTTGATATGTATGTACTGTCAATTCCGTCTTCTAATATAAAATCCATCTAAAAAGTTCAATATCTACTCGAACCAATGCAAAGCCCAGGGTACCCCAGCTCTAAAATAAACGGGCATGGTATGTGTTTGATCTATCTTTTTGAATTGATCAGGAGGAGAAAAAAAAAAAGAAACGAAATTATATCGTAACTCTGGATCGAACACGACATGCAGAAACAGACTACAGCAGAGGATTGGATTTGTATTCCAATGAAGCTGGTGGGTTCTCCTCGTTTGCCTTCTCCTGCTGTGTCGCAGATTGTTGTATCGTGGACGCAGGTTCAACGTCTCCTAATTCGGAGATGTATTTTTCGGCTTCGAGGGCAGCGATGCAGCCAGATCCTACAGAAGAATAGAAGTTAGATATCAACAAATTTTGATCGTCTGGGCGGCATGTCTTGTAATCCGCAGTAGGGCGGGGTGTACATACCAGCGCTGGTGATGGCTTGTCTGTATCTCTTGTCTTGCACATCTCCCGCTGCAAAGACACCCTCAACGCTTGTGTAGCTCGTTCCGGGCTTGGTAGCAATGTATCCTTCCGCATCGGTTTCGATCTGGCCCTTTATTAATGCCGTTGCAGGCTCGTGCCCAACGGCATAGAAGAGACCATTGGCGGGGAGAACCTCCTCATTACCAGTGACCACGTTCTTAATCTTCAAATGGGTCATCAAGCCCCTTGGTCCGGACTCACCCTGTGCCTCCACGGCGACAGTGTTGAACTTGACTTCCACCTTAGGATGGTTCAACAATCGGGTAGCCATGGTCTTGCTCGCTCGTAGTTTGTCCTTGCGCACAAGCACAGTCACACTGCTGCCATACTTGGTCAAGAACATAGCCTCCTCGGCAGCAGAGTCTCCTCCACCGATCACAAAGAGCGGCTTGTTTCGGAAAATCGGCACCGCACCGTCACACACGGCGCACGCGCTGATACCGTTTTGCCAGTATTTGTCTTCACCGGGTAGATCCAGCCGGCGCGCATTAGCACCCGTAGCAATGATCAAGGCATCCGCAGTATGCGCCGGAGCATCATCGGGGCCATCGGACCATTCCTTCCACAACTTGAATGGACGGCTGGAGAGATCCACCCGCGAGATAGTTTCTGTGATAATCTCTGTGCCGAATCGAACCGACTGCTCGCGCATCCTGGTCATGAGCTCAGTGCCTCCCACGCCAGCGGGGAAGCCGGGGAAGTTCTCGACGTCGGTTGTCGTGGTCAACTGACCACCTGCCGCAGTGCCGTTGGCGAGCATACCCTCATACATAACAGGCTTGAGTTCCGCACGCGAGAGGTAGATGGCGGCCGTGTGGGCGGCGGGGCCCGAGCCGATGACTATCATGAAAGTGATCGTCAGTCCTCACCCTCCAGAATCAATTGAGAGACACTGCAAGCCGGCGCATTGGACAGAAGGCTTTATCTTTGAGGGCTTAAGACTTACTAACGACTTTTGTATGCGTCATTCTGTTTTGAAAATGTTCCTGGACGCTCGCGGGCGTCGAGGACTGCAGAGAATCGCGGGGTGTTTCTGAAGACGGTGTCCTTTGTTGGAGTGTGGCTGCGGCAGCAACAGAGAGTCCTACACTGGAGCGGATTGAGGAGAAAGCACGGCGACGGAAGAATGAGGAAAACAGCTTGAAGGTATTGTGGAGATAAAAGCCGTCATGCGAAGTTTTTTTTTTCTGCTTCCAGTTTATATGCAAATGGAGGGATCGGTCTGGATTCTTCGGATGGCCGTCAAGGATCAGTCTGGGGAGTTGAAGCTTACAAATTCGATATCAGACAGAGATTAGCTGGACTCCTAGAGCAAATTTGGCGTTTCGTGAGACAATGCGGATGGTGATTCTGTGCAGATGCTACAGTAGTGATGATGTCGATCGATTGCGAAGATCTTCTCCACAATTGAATCATTTCCCTGACGCCTCAAACGCACAACTTTAACGGCGCCAATGCAAGGACGATATCACTGGACAGGGGTATACTCGTACAGTACATTCACTCAGAACGTTATTACTAGGATGGGGATCTGGAAATTGTAACCAGGCAAAAAGGCCACGGATATCACAAGATTCGACAAGAAAAAAAAGAAGAATTGCAATCCAAGCGCCCCAATCCACAAAGGAAGACTCAAAACTCGCGCGAAACAGTCGCAAAGCGAGCTGGCTTCATTCCCCACGAGTTTCAGAAGATTCCAAACCGCTTTTTCTTCACCCTGTAGGCTTCCACGCCGCCGTATCCCTGTCCCACGCCTTCAGGGGATGAAAATTGACCCTGTTTCTCCTGCGGCGCTGGCGGGGTATATGGCCTCGCGGCATCCTGGCCGGTGTGATCATCATACTCTCCATCGCTAAGGTTATCTTCGCGTTGTGTGTTGTCTGGCTTCTTTCGCCTGAGCATCCACCATTTTCTTTTCTGCAAAGGAATACTCGGCTCGAACTCTCCCTCGAAAGATAGCGCAGGTACCAGGACCCTGTACGGTGTCGTGATACCCGCAGGATCGCTGGGGTTAACTTCGCAGTTTAACGTGATATCCAGGCCACCCTCAAGGTTAATAAAATGATGCGTGTCATCTCCTCGTTTGAGTGCCTGCCTGACCTCCTTTGCACTTAAATCAGTACGTCGTCGAATGAAATTCCCGGGTCGTGGCTCGAGTTCTGCTCCATCTGTCCGCTGGGCCGGTGCTGGCCCTGGTTGCGGTGGGAAGTAGCTGTCTTGCTGCTCCAAAGGCTGCGAGCCGTCGTAGCTTACACTGCGTTGACTGTATTCAGGTTGCTCAATCGGTCTCGATGGCGGTGGTCCACGTATTGAGAACCGACGAGAGAGAGAGAGCGATCTCCCTAAACCTCGGCCTTCTCCACGAGAGAGTGACAGAGACCTAACAAGGTTCCCCACTCTGGGTGGCTCTGGGGTGTTGGGCTCCGAAGGCGTGTGAATTGGTGTCGAACCTGCATTATAATCATTGGCAGTCAGTTGTCAAGCATCTTTCAATGGCTCGCCCGTTAATGCTACAACGTACCTGGGGCGTATTCCCGAATGCAACACCAATTCCTCCTTGGCAGGAGACGCTTATTATTTCTCGGCTTGCCGTCAACGTCGTGCGTAAATATCGGTCGCATGTCTTCCATTGTTTTCGTATCTACGGCATGAACCTTGTTTCGTCGATTAAGTGCATCGCACATCATTTCTGACATGGGTGCATTGACAATCGGCGACGAGACCACGTTTGGCATATATCTGTAATCCTTATCTTTCGGAATCCCCAGCTTCGGATCTGTGTAAAACTGTCCCATTGCGGCCAAGTTCGCGTCACCTCTGTGCCAAACAGTCAGATCTCGTTATCATTTGACAAGACATATGGAACAAAACATTCTTACCCCAGAATAGTTATTCGCACAGACTTTTCCGCTGCCAGTTCTTGAAGGTCCTCGATCAACCACTTTCGTTCGAGCTTGTGCAGCTTTGCCGTCCAGTGATCATCTAAATGCTCCGTGCCGCTTCCCACCTTTGTTTCTGAGCTTCCGAATAATCCAACTTTGCTGAGGGATCGCACCGGGTCAATAACCTTGCTCGTTACGTTTTCCAGCCAAGCCTGCGACATTGTTAGCACATTCTTCCCCGACGTATGAAGGCAGGTTTCAGCACGTACTATTCTGGGATAAGCGATAGGAATTGGTATCAGCACGAGAAGATGTTTCGTTTCTCCCTTAACTATCTCTTGATGGCAGCGATTCCAAATCAATTCATATGTGTCATCGCTCAGGATGTCATATCTCTGCAAACGTTATTAGCAGCTGTCGTGGAGAGCATTTGTAAAATGGCTGACTTACATTCCGCTCAGTTCGACAATCGACTGCCAAAAGCGCCAACTTCCGGCCTAAATGCACGAAAACACTCCTACTTCTCTGTTGAATGAATGGGCCGGGAGCGGCACCCAGGATCCAACTTGGCTCGTCTGAATGCATTTCTTCCGGAAGGCTTTGGTGCTGAAAGAGCAGGTAATACTTGAACGCAATGTTTCCTAGCCCTGAGAAGACAGCCGAGGCCATGAACTCATCCGAATAAGATCCGTATCCGCCGATTATGTCGTGGTCATCCCACATATTCACCATCGGTATCTGAGAAGCGGCCATGCTGAACAGGCCCTGGGAGAACCACCTCAGATAATTGTTCAGATAAAATTCTTCGAGCTCGGCTTTGATGTCCAGGTTAAACGCATGCTGATACTTCTCGTATTTCACCTTGATATCCAACCAGTTCTGAAAATGTTCTGTTTCATATGCCACTGCGTCGTTGTATATCTGTGATCCACCGCCGACCATCACGTGGAATGGCCGTGTCTGGTGGACGTTGAGCGCGTCACGCCAAAGCGGATCAGGACCGCTGAATTTGTCAGTGTCGACAGACATACCGAAGCAATTGCCACTATGAAACATAACGTTCATCGTCTGGCCTTTCGCCGGGACCCAGAATCCTTGGGTAGAGCCTTGGTTGATCCGGTATGCGATATGTTCCTGTTTAGGACCGAGTTCTACCTCAACATTGAACCGCCAGAAAGTCACATCTCTTGCCGAGTCGGCATAGAGACGGAAGCCCGGAATCTCTTTGTATCTCCCAACAGATTCGCCGTCCACCTCTCTAACCCTCGCGTCCGGCGGTTTGTTGACTTGATTACTGGTACTGTAATCCAAAGGACTTGGCGATTCTTCAAACAATCCATCCTCATTTTCGATAAAACAAAGGTCCTGGCCTTCTTCAACATGGTCAACGGGTTTGACATAAAGCAGTTTCCCATTTCGTGCCAATTTGGTGAGCCCAGCAATCGGATCCACATACTCTGGAGCAAGCTCTCCCTGCCCAGGGCGGATCTCTGCTGGTGGCGGCGGAAGTAACTCTCGAGGCTGTGAAAAAATGCGAAGCGTTGGCGGAACATCGTATGAAGATGCAGAATCTTTTGTAGCAATCATGACACTTCCTCGCCAGATTTCTTTCTCAACGACGCCAACACGAGTGTCAATCCGCTCCCGTTTTATACCAGTAAACCGAAGTAGTGGTCCGCATCTCAAGTAGAGAGTTGGTTCAAATGGTACGTTTTCTATTCAAATGAGAGTCATTTAGTTTCCTGCATCACCAAAAAAGGATATCGGGACACAATTTGCGTCCATAATCGGGGTAAACTTACTCTTTGTCTTGGAACGCTGTGGTAGGTCTTGGGATATCGATTGGCTTCTCTTCCGCCTCCCTGAGCCACCCCCCTCCCACCAAGCTTTTCCAGTATCAAGAGGACGAAGTTTGAAATCATCCACAAGCAACCTGCCCACAACTCCGCTTTTCCATTCATCGAGGGGCGGCGGAGTTGGTGGGGGAACAGCAAACGTAACGGACATTCGTTTCTGTTTGCTGTCGTTCCGTTTCCCTCCTGTTGCTGAATCCAGATCGTCCGATTGACCTTCATTGCTCCCGGTAGCCAGCCCTTGACCAACCGGATCATCGTGCATGGTCCTTGGTGTGTCCGTAAGATTATGGGATACAGGCTGGCCTTTGGGGTTTAGCGAGTCCACCTCTGCAGTATTGGCGTAGGAATTCGCTCTTTCACCAGCTCTTTCACCCTTTGATATTGCGTTCATATTCGTAGGATTAGTGAACTGCTCCATCAGTTCCCGAGGCATAGGCTTTTGAAGCTTCCGACTATTACTCCTTTGTACGGGCGCAGCCGGGCTAGATACGGTCACAACATTTTGGGCCTGATTATCCGCAGGATAGTTATGGCGTCTGATCTGGTCTGCCGAAGGTCTGGCTGCTCTCTGCTGAGGCAATGGATCATACTCATTTGCAGCAGCCATGAACTGGTTTGCACCTCCATCCAGCGAAAACCCAGGGTCCTGATTAGCATCGATATGTGCTCTACCCGCTTTAGTATATGCCCTAGTATCATCCTGTTCAAGTGATTCCAATGGCTGGTATTCAAAGCCTTCACGCTCTGCTGAAAATCGACCGGGGGACGGCTTCGTCGATTCTACAACAGCACTATGTTGTAGCCTCTCTCGTTGTTTTGTGCTTAGATTCCTCGTCAAACCGGCCTCCTCGAGCGTGGATGGCTGAGGAATGGCATTTGTTACCCGATTGTCTTCATCAAGCTTTTTGGTTGAACGCACATCCCGGCTGACGCGACGGTTCTGCCTTCCGGCTCTGGCTTCCCTCAGGAGCATCTCCGCCTCTTCAACTCTCGCGCGCTTTTCTTCCTTGCTAATATCCTTCAAAGTCACTTCCAATTTTGCCAAGGGAGACCGGGCCGGCGCCCAGTCGCGATCTCGCCGGCCTTTATCCTCCTTCTTCTGGACAGCATCTGAATTCGATCGCGTCAGAGGCGTAGTCGGTTCGCTGGGTTGAGATTGTGGAATTGATCGTGGGGCAGGCGAGGATTGGTGTTTATTACTGATTGTGTTCTGATCCGACGACAATCTAAGATCCGAATTCGTTCTAGAAGCTGGCATTGTCTCAGAGCGCCGAATATTTTCTACTGGGCTTGAACAAGGGGGTTCTGGAAGCCTACGCTCAGGTGGCAGGTTTTTGGCACGCTCAGCAAAAGACCTAGGTTCTCCCGCGCGACTCGACGGTTCTACGTCATGTGAGTGCCGAAATGCGTTTCCACGTATGATTGGTGCCTCAGGTCCGGATGGCAGAGTGTAATGGTCGTCGTAATCCGTATCAGATTGAGGCTGGATGGCTTTTGAGTATATTTTCACGTTTGCGGGCGTCTGCGCATTCGAAGCAGATCTCGATCGCGAGCTTGTTCCGGGTCGGCGAGTCGACATCGCTGTATTATCTTTTAAGGTCTAAAGCATGCACATCGAGAACCGTCAAGTAGGATACTCCGGAAAGCGATCGCGATCGCGATCGGGGGTACACGAGGTTACTCGATGTCTGTTGAAAGGCTCTGAGATTCGTGAATAGTATACTTGATGGAAACTGTGGCTGAGCTTATGATCAATTATTAGACAGAATCCTCCAACAAGTCCCTCTAAATGCAATGATCAACCTTACATGCTAAAATTAGCTGATCGCATAAGCGAGCAGATAAAGACAATTGAAGCTCGCAGAGAGTGTTGCTGAACAGTCGCCGGCTCCTTTGGGGTTTGCGTCACCGAGTCCCGATAAGGGCTTGAAGGCGATAAGGGAACTCTTTGCGTGGAAATGATCACAAGAGGCCGTTCAAACGGGAATTCTCGTGAAAATGGGAATTCCTGAAAACACCAAGCTTCAAGACCCGAAAAGACTTGCTGGAAGAAAAAAAAAAATTGTAGGACTCGGGATATTCGAGGTGTTGCGGGCAGCATGCGTGCTGTTGGGTGGCTGGGCACCCGGAAGCCAATTGCACCACATCGTGCCCAATCCCGCCAGCTTCAGTCTGCAAGCATCGTTCCTCAATACGTGATTCCAAGGGTTGTGTCTTCCCTTCTGGGGCTTGGGGAATGAGAATTTGCAGAGCACGGGCAGCGAATGTCACCAGGAGTCCTAAATGCTGGAGGTTAGCTGCTGGTTCTTCTGGTCCACGGTTGATCAGACTCCACAAACCTTCAAGCTGCCCGAACTCGAGCTTCAGGAGTCGAGTTACACTGCGCCATCAACTGCAGCCCCCTTTATAACCCAGTGTTTTCCAAACTTATCGCCCCCCAAATATCATGCAATTGCTAACTACAGTATTGGAGCTACAGGCACAGACAGCAGAATCCCGAAATCTGCTTAGAATAAGCTGGAAACGCCCTATCTCACGTCAATGAGTTCCACCAATACCCTCCGTATAGACAGCGTAGAATGCCTACGATTAGAGATACAAACTTGCATTTTGAGAGCATCCAGCAGATGTTCACAAATACCCGCGTTACTATGTTGGCAGTCGATACCAGAAATTCAAAACTGCGCCCGGGTCGCTCAGCGGCCCGTTCCCATCGTCTCGAGGCGGGTCCGGAACGGTGCCATGCATTTCAGCTGATTGCCTTGTGAACCTGGCGTATCATCCTACCCGGGCTCTCAGTTGATCGAATTTGCTGAGACTCTAGTTCATGCATTGCTATGCCCCTTGGGAAGATCAAGACCGCCGCCGTTTCCTCCCCTTTCAATTATATTTCTCTCTGTAGCATGTTCTATCACTGCGACTCCATTCCATTACTCTGTGTGCGGAAAAAAAGCTTGTCTTTCTTGTAGCTGCTGCTTGTCTCGTCTATTCAGATGATCCAAAGCAGCTAATGTTTGCTGAAGCTTTCACAGCTATCACTCCACTGCTGATTTTGATACAGCTTTTCTGAGACTCGCCGCGCCTTGCTACGGCTGGGTCAGTTGGACGGCCAGGTTCAGCCAGGCTCCTTGATCAACAGCTATCGGGACTGAAGCTACAAGTGCATACACCTATTCCGGGCATTCATCCTGCATGGTCCCTCCTGCAGGAGCAATTGGGCTTGCCTAGAACTCTTGCTTCAAGGCTCAAAGTGTCTCACTGCGTTACTAAATATGTCTAGACCCTGGAGTATCAAAATTCAGTACCGCTGGGTCTCAAACAGTGCCCAATATGAAACCTTCTAGAAAAAGTGCTTGCACGCCACTTCGGCTCCCTCTAACATTGGCCTTACAGGGAGAAAAGTAACCCCGAATCCCAAAGGAAGTAAAAGCACCAGGCCTGGCCAGGCATCATGGATGGTGGCTATGCGATTTGCAAGTCTGTTCACAAATACAAGCTGCTATCTGTCACTCGTTGGGCAATTGGCTCGGGGTCAGTTTGCTGTGAAGACGTCGTCCAGAGTAGTTCTCGTAGTTATCATCACACAGTGACTCCTTACTCCTGAGCATCGCAGTAAAACATCGAAACAAACACTAAATCCGTCCTTTGCGTGGATGATCTACATCTTTAGGGAGCACTCCAAACTCTGTTCGGCATCATCCCAAAGGTGCCTCGCAATCCCGCTTGGCAAAGTCTTAATATGCCAAAGTAACACCCGTTCAACACCGACTGTTAGAGGTTCCGAGTGCTCAAGTCCAGGCAACGAGAAAAGACCGAAGCTGTCGTTTTCTAGGCTCCTTTTGACGCGCCTTTTGCGGTCTAGATGCGATACGTCGACCATTTGAATTGCGTTCATGCGTTGCGGAGTGCAGTCTACGTTGCTTGCTCTTTGGACAGTTTGCACGTTGCACCGAAGGAAGTTTACATAACAGTTGCCACAAGGCGACCCCCGAACCACGTTCTGCTTTGTCCGTTTGCATAATAGTGGAAGAGATACAGGAATGATTCTATCTTAAACTTCTTTTGACCGTCAGAACAACGGAAACTCGAGTCGGCCAGCTTGCCTGTGTTATAACCCCTTTTGTTCATGGCAAGCCGGACTTGCGTTACCCTGTCCGTTTCGAATAACCGGTGGCCTGAACGACGTCGATAGCGGCGGCGAAAGGGTTCGCTAACAGAGTCCTGTTTACCTAAAATCATGAGGTTGCTAAACGTCCTTGCTGCCGCTTCGCTGCTCTGCTCCTTTTCCTCCGCCAGCCTTTACCCTCGCGATCACGATGCCCGCGACTACATTGCCGTCCACCTCCATCGTTCCTTATCTCCCGATCGCATCGCTCAGCGACTAGGCGCCAGACATGAGGGACAAATAGGGGAGCTAGAAGATCATCATACGTTTTCTTTTCCCAAAGGGCGAGGAGAGCAGCTGGATGGTTTGCTAGATGATTTGCGACAAAGGAGGAAGAGAAGGAGAAGACGACATCTGGAACTAGCAGACGCTTTTTCTGATAAACGGGAAGATGGCGATGAGCTAGATGGCATACTCTACTCGGAGAAGTTGATCCCAAGGCAGCGATTGTACAAGCGGATGCCGCTCCCTCCCGCTTCCGGTATCAACACCCGTCCAAAGCGCGCCCCCCAGGCCCCGAGCAAAGACACTGCTATTGCGAGACAACGAGAGATTGCTGGACAGTTAGTGATCAGCGATCCAATCTTCGCCAACCAGTGGCACCTTTTCAATACGGAACAGCCCGGCCATGATTTAAACGTGACAGGACTTTGGCTTGAAGGGATTACTGGAAATGGCACAATTACTGCGATTGTGGACGATGGAATCGATATGTACAGCCATGATCTCAAGGACAACTACTTTGCAGAAGGCTCATTTGATTTCAACGACAAAGGGAAAGAGCCTAGACCACGACTTGTGGACGATAAGCATGGCACCCGCTGTGCTGGAGAAGTGGCGGCTGTCAAAAACAATGTTTGCGGTGTCGGTGTAGCGTATCACGGAAAAGTGGCGGGAATCCGGATCCTATCAAAGCCGGTCACGGATGAAGATGAGGCTGCTGCTATCAATTATGGATACCAGAAAAACCAAATCTATTCGTGTTCCTGGGGGCCTGTGGATAACGGTGCAACCATGGACGCGCCAGGTCTTCTCATTCGTCGCGCAATGGTCCATGGGATTCAAAAAGGACGCGGTGGGAAAGGGTCGATCTTTGTGTTTGCTGCAGGGAACGGAGCGGCCAGCGAAGACAATTGCAATTTTGACGGGTATACCAACAGTATCTACAGTATCACCGTCGGCGCAATCGACCGGGAAGATCGCCATCCCTACTACTCAGAGTCATGTTCCGCGCAATTGGTTGTGACATATAGCAGTGGCGGTACCGACGCCATTTCCACGACAGATGTTGGCCTGGACACATGTTCTAATAGACACGGTGGTACCTCGGCCGCTGGACCACTTGTTGTTGGCGTCGTTGCTCTCGCCCTCGGCGTGCGCCCTGATCTCACCTGGAGAGATATCCAGTACCTAATCGTCGAAACCGCAATTCCTGTGAATCTCGATCAACCAGGGTGGCAAACCACGGCCATTGGAAAAAAGTTCAGCCATGATTTCGGGTATGGGAAGGTCGATGCATACACTCTGGTTCAGTTGGCAAAAACATGGAAGCTCGTGAAGCCACAGGCCTGGCTTCATTCGCCCTGGCTGAAAATCCATCGTGATGTTCCTCAAGGCGACAAAGGGCTCGCTACCTCTTTTGAGATCACGGAGGATATGCTGAAAAAGAGCAATCTGGAGCGCATTGAACATGTCACTGTCACTATGAATGTCAACCACACGCGCCGTGGCGACTTGAGCGTTGAGCTCAAGAGCCCGAGTGGTGTTGTTAGTTACCTCAGTACAACCAGAAGTGGAGATGAGGAGAAGAAAGGATATGTCGATTGGACATTTATGTCTGTTGCTCACTGGTAAGAATAGCCCTTTTTTTGGATACGGTTAAATCAAGACGATACTAACCTGATCGATTATCTTAGGGGTGAAACTGGCAAGGGAAAGTGGACAGTTATTGTCAAAGACACCCAAGTCAACGAACATTCTGGACGGTTCCTTGACTGGCGACTTTCACTATGGGGCGAGGCCATTGATGGCAAGATCCAGAAGCTCCATCCACTACCGGATGTCCATGACCATGATCACGACACCAGCGAGTCCGCGTCACAAATCGCAACAACCACCATTGCGCCCACCAGTGGTACCAAACCCACAGCGACGGGGTCACCGACCAATCACATCGACCGACCTGTCAACGCTAAACCCACCGGCCAAGAATCTGCATCGCCAACGACGACAGGTACTTCTACACCCGGCGCAGCAGCAGCGGCCGCAACGGCGGACACATCTGGGCTCTCTGACAATTTCCTCCCGTCTCCCTTCCCCACATTTGGTGTCTCCAAACGCACGCAAATCTGGATTTACGGCTCGATCGCTCTAATCTTCATCTTCTGCATTACGCTGGGAATTTACTTCCTGATTCAGCGACAAAAGCGCCGTCGAAACAATCCCCACGATGACTACGAGTTTGAAATCGTTGCTGAAGACGAAGAAGGGTATCCGCTGAACGGAGCGGGTGCAGGAGGCGCGCTGGGTAATAAGCAGGCACAGAGACGCCGTCGGGGCGGAGAATTGTACGATGCGTTTGCTGGGGAGAGTGATGAGGAGATTTTCAGCGAGAGTGAGGACGGCGAGAAACCTTACTACGATGACGATGACGATGACGATGATGACAACAGAGAAGAGAGAAGGGAAGATGAGGCGCCGAAGTGGAGTGAGAAGCCAAGGGGAAGTGGAGAAGACGGCGCCGGTTCCTGATTCGGCTTTGGGATAATTGCCCATAGTTCTGTGCTGGATGAACACTTTTCTTGCAATGGGCTCTTGACACCGCTGCTTTGTTTTGTTTATTTTCAGACACTGCTTTTTTTGAATCTTCCATTATCATGTCTGCCTGCGAGCAATAGTATAGAATGGCGTTATGGATGAGCAGGTTAGGGAATGCAAAGCCCATGGGCGTTTTGATTGGATAGAGTCAACTGGGTTGCCATCGAATTTAGAGCAATTGAACCGTGACCCGGGTCCTCAGCGATCCAGGTACCAGCACTGTGTAGTTGCTGTAGCCACCACCTGTGGCTAAGTCAACGCCAATACTCACCCAAAGGACAAAAAATCGCGCAATCCACACCTTGAATCCCATGACACTTGGTGTCCTCTTTTTGCCCGCGCACTCCAGAGTATTTCCTGAGTCATCCCTGATTTTCCCTTCCATCCAAGTTTAGCAGCAACCAGCCCACCTGACCGCCTCCCAAAAAGCCTACCGCCAAGCCAGTTTGTAAGCAAAAGCTTAACCCCACCTCAAACCGGGCGTCGGCACCACGTTCTTCCATCGATTGGGCGTCGAGAACGCATCTCATTGGCTCCATCGGCCTCGGAGTTCTTGGCATTGGCTCGGATCTAGTCTATCTAGACTGCTTCTCCACAATTGCACCGCCAAGGAGCGGCGGTAAGCGATCCATGATGCTATTTGCGGCCGTGCACGTGAGGACGAGGAGAGTAAAGTATGGGGTAAACAAGGGCGAAAAGAAGCTCCACGGGCAAATCATATGGTGATGTGATGTGGTGAAACCAAGCTGGGGCCAGGCTTTTCCTGGGGCGGGTCTGGTTGGGGTTGGACTAGGGGTTGCTGTTACGTAGGAGGAACTGCGAGAGAAGCTGGTTTGGAACTGGATCATGGGGACGCTTTCCTCATTATTTTTTTTTTTTGTCTGGGTTGTTGATGTTGTACTGAATTTGGAAGGCAGGCCCTGAAAAGTATATAAATGGGCTGCAGCCGGCCTTTCCCTTAGGGTACTTTGAAGTTGTTTTGACTCGCAAACATAATATCAAGTTACATACATTCAAGTCATCCTTTCTTCTTTTGTCCACATACACCTTTGGACAACGTCTTGATATCCCAAGTGCACACGATTGATACTTTGAATCCACTACGGGAGTCTACCATCTCAACTGTGCTCGATTACCTCTATTAAAGAAGACAAAAACGGCTTCCTTACCCATCCTCTCTACAAACAAACGCACGCCGCAGTCCAAAATGGCCAGAATAGATCGCTCCGCCGACGTCTCCTCCCAGCCTATCCCCATCATGCTACGCATCAATGCCCTGAGCTCAACACCCATCCTCATTGACCCAAACGCCACCTACGCCAGCCTCCTCGGCCAAATCCAGAAAGAAACCTACATCAGAGCCCCTGAGATAACAGAGGGATATTCCTTTGACGGCCTATACATCGAATGGGACCGCAGCTCTGGTACAGGGTTGACCTTCCCGCCTAGCTCTGCATTGGATAGAGACAACCTCGCCGCAACCTTGGGCTTGCTGAGAACCAGGTTGGGCAGAGATGTGCTGTGCTTGAAGGTCAAGGTTTCGAGTCCCGACGTGAAGTTGCAGCTTGCCTGACCGCCGATATTCTTGGACTGTTTGCCTTTTTTCTTGTTTCACTGCCTTTTGTCCTGCTGGTCCGAGCGATGCTTTTCTTTGCCAGTCTTTGGTTTGCGTTTTCCAAAAGAAAAGGAGTGAGAAACTTCAAAAAATGGGAATGGGAAGGGGGAATGGAGTGGTTCGAGTTGCTCTCTAGCATCGTTTTCCGACGCTTTCAGTCTTAGTCGACCGATTATAATCGCGCAATACCACCGTCATGATCGCCGCATTTGTTTGTCATTCTACCGAGCGCCAGCGCCTTACCGGGAGTGTATGCCGGGCGGGATTGGAGGGCATTGCTGTTTGATCCAATTCAGTGTTTTGTTGCCATTGATGATAGCATCCTTTTTAATCAATATATTCTGTGCCTGGTACTACTGCATTGGTTTTCCGTCAATGCATTCGTACAACTTTGGAATTTGAATAACCGAAGGGGACTGGAAGTACTTGCAGATCCGTCACTCAGCATCGTCATACTCATTGTCTACTAGCCAGTGTAGCCGTAGACTTGTGACTACGGCTACCAAGGTGATGAAGACGACAAACATTAGCACATCAGGTGTATATTAGTTAAAGATAGTAGAAACTTATGCATCAAAAATGATTTATTCGGAGCTTCAGCTTTCTTGAGAAGTTGAGATGAATGCTTTTGTGTGGAGATCACCAAGCAGCAACGATGGACAGTTCCGCCCAACAGCACGTGAACTCCCGCATTAGGTCATCAACCTGACAGCTGCCTTCGCGCTCCCACCCAGTTCTCTTCCTTTGATTGTCAAGTAACAAGCCTCCAGAGAGAATCACCTTTGATAGCTGTTCATTTTTCTTGGGAGTTCTGCATACCCGCATTGTTACTACAGGAGCTGTGAACACCAAATCTATTGCGACTGCAGGAAGAACTGCTCCATAGATCACTTTGCGCTACTGCCTTGTGGCAGTTGGGAGAACTTGGACAGGAGCAAACAATTGCGCAATGGATCACAATGACTTCGACACTGTGTCCTGGAGGAATGACACCGAGAGTGAAGCTTCTGGACCTGCTGCCATGCACACTGATACCGAGGACACCGAACCATCAACCCATGATGTCAACGGCAAGCGGCGGATGAGCTCTGCGGCTGAAGACCCGCCGCAACACGGACATGAAGACATTGGCGACATCACAGGCCTTGATGGTGTGCTGGAGTGCATTGTGGGCTCACCACTGAAGGAGAATGATGGAACAAAAGATGCCTTTGTCTCTTACCTTGTTACTACTCATGTTGGTGCTCCTATTCACCTCCCTCTGTGTTTTACTGTCCCTAAATACAAAGTGTTTGTTTCTGACATGAACCATATGTGATGCTACTGGAATAGACTGATTTTAAATCCTTCCAACGACCTGATTTTGCCGTCCGCCGACGTTTCACAGACTTCTTTTTCCTTTATAAGACACTCTACCGCGAGTACCCAGCATGTGCTGTTCCACCCCTTCCCGACAAACACAAGATGGAGTATGTCCGTGGTGATAGATTTGGCCCGGACTTTACCCACCGTCGAGCTTGGTCGTTGCATCGGTTTATCAAGAGGCTTACTCTACATCCCGTTCTCCGCCGCGCACCCGTTTTCGTCGTGTTTTTAGAATCGCCAGATTGGAACGCACATATGAAGATGCGGCCGTCTCGCGCTTCCACGGGCGGCTCTGACGGCGGCCCCACGGGTATATTTGACAATTTCGCAGACACGTTTGTCAATGCATTTACCAAGGTTCACAAACCTGATAAAAGATTCATTGAAGTAAAGGAGAAAGCGGATAAGCTTGACGAGGATTTGAACCACGTTGAGAAGGTGGTTGCTCGGGTAGCTCGAAGGGAGAATGACTTGGAAGCCGACTATAGTGAACTCGCAATGCAATTCCGCAAGCTTGTGCCCCTGGAGCCCGACATCGAAGTACCCCTACAAATATTCGCTGCTTCTATAGAAGAGACTGCACGTGGGATCAAGTCCTTGAAGGACCATACCGATCAAAATTACCTCGGAAGCCTGCGTGATATGGAAGCGTATATTGTCTCCTTGAAGACACTACTTAAAACGCGAGAGCAAAAGCAACTGGACTTTGAGGCTCTCGTTGACTATCGCAACAAAGCTGTCTCAGATCGCGATAATCTGGCTAACAATCCGTCAGCACATTATGCAACGAATCCTCTAACGAGCAATCCTGCTTCCTTCATTCGCTCGAAGATGGAGGACATGAGAGGCGTGGACCACGAGCAATCCCGCCGAGAGCGTGTGCGCAAGCTGGAACTTCGTATCGATGAGCTGACACGTGAGGTTGAGAGCTCGAAAACGACTTCCGAAATGTTCGATGAGGAAGTTGTCCGCGAAATTGCTGATTTTGATCGTATCAAGGCCGTCGAGTTCCGGGATACTCTAGGGGCGATGGCAGAGAAACATGTGGAATTCTACCAAGGAGTGCTTACTACTTGGGAAAGATTCGTTGTAGAGATGGAAGAGGGAGATGATAATGGCGGGGATTGGAAACAGCACGATGATAATGGGAGACCATCAAATGAAGTGTCATGATGAATCTTTGCAGCAGGGAATGAGTAATGGTTATGGAGCTTGTTATTGTGTATGATTTACAAATTGAGCCATGGAGTTACTACACACAGGCAGCTTGTTCTATCATCTGGCATGATAATAATTATTTTTTATTGATAACTCAACTTGGATATAATGCAGCAGCTCTATCACACTGGCTTGGGACAGTGTCCAGTCGCAATAATGATACGAAGTACTCCATACTCCTGCCTTGCATTGAGCTGTTTCGTGGCTGATATTAAGCTTCTCAAGCCGGAGCTGTGATTAAGTGGTGGCTTGACACACAGCTTCATTTGGACGAAGCAACCTCAAGTCTATACAAACCACCAGCCCACCATGAGGGTACTTCTCCGCCCAAGTCTGTCGTCATACGTTTGCTCGTCATGCAGACGAGGCCTCCTTCAGAAAAAGCGATTCGCCTCCACCTCAGCTTCCTCTCAACTCCCGGAGATCTATGACATTGTCTGTGTTGGAGGCGGTCCCGCGGGACTCGCTCTGTTAGCAGCTCTGAGTACGACCGCCCAATGCTGTCCCAATTGCTCTCTTCATCCGTGTGTGAATATATACAGCTAACTAAACAACCCTTCTCGGGATGGACAATTGACCAGGATCTTCACCGACCACCTCAAAGCTGAAAGTTGCCCTCGTCGAAAGCCAGGACGTCACCAAGGCGAAGGATTGGAAGCTCGGTTCCGGCCAATACTCCAACCGCGTCAGCAGTCTGACGCCGTCGTCGGTATCCTTTCTACAGAATATCGGTGCGTGGCAGCATGTCGATACCTCTCGCGTCCAGCCGTACCAGGAGATGGAGGTCTGGGACGGAGTGACCGGTTCGAGGATATCCTTTGATTGGTCTGCGAATCTGCTTCCCGGCGGCTCTTCTCAGACGATTGCGACGATGACGGAGAATGCGAATCTTGTGAGGGGTTTGCTCTCGCGGATAGCGGCGCTGGGCGATGAGGGGTTGTCGGTGTTTTCGTCTACGACTGTTGCGTCGATTGAGAATGGGGTGGATCATGTGGATGGCCCGGATCTTTCTGCGTGGCCGGTGCTCTCACTCGCGCCGTCAGCTGCGAGCGGGAAGCAGGCGGAGCTACCGAAGATCGCTGCGAGGTTACTGGTCGGAGCGGATGGCATTAACAGTCCCGTTCGGTCGTTTGCGGGCATATCCACTGATGGGTGGGATTACAATCGCCATGGGGTCGTGGCTACGCTGGAATTGCCGCCCTCGGATCCGTCTTCACCAAGGCCAGTTACGGCTTACCAGCGCTTCCTTCCTGGCATTGGTGGCCCGATTGCCATGCTCCCTCTTCCCGGCGACTTCGCTACGCTGGTCTGGTCGACCACAGTCCAAAACGCCGCATATCTTAAAGCTCTCCCGCCAGAGTCATTCATCTCCATGGTGAACGCAGCGTTCCGCCTATCAATGACGGATCTTAAATACATGTTCACACTTGAATCCTCCTCATCATCAGCCGCGTCCAACCCGCACGGCGACGAGCTGTCCTGGCGCTTGAATCACACTCCTACCCCATCCTTCGTGCCACCAATGGTCGGTGGCGTCCACCCACGAACGATCGCTTCATTCCCCCTCCGACACCGCCACGCATCCACGTACATCTCGCCGCGAGTCGCTCTCGTCGGGGACGCCGCACACGTCATCCATCCCCTCGGCGGGCTCGGATTGAATCTGGGCATCGCCGACGTGGCTTCCCTCCATGGCACGATCGAGTACGCCATACAGCATGGTATGGATATCGGTGATTTATTGAGCCTGGAGCGATATGCTGCGGACCGATGGATACCGAATGCGAAGATTGGCGCCGGGTGCGATTTCCTTCATAAGCTCTATAATGTTCCTGGCAATGGACCTGTGGCGTGGGCTAGGGGGTTTGGCTTGGATACGGTGAATCGATTACCAGTTGTGAAAGACTTTTTGATGAAATTGGCTTCCGGAGCCTGAACAAATGATTGCAGCCTTGCGGCTGCTGTATTCTATTTGGTGAATGTATTATACTGCCTATATATTGAAAACGTGTCGCTTACTGTGTCCCTACGGGCTGCTTTTCTTGAGTAACTACTACTCGTTGGTGTTTGCACGTAAGATTATCACTGAAAATTGGGAAGTACTTGGCTGAAGCCATCGGATTGCTGACGGCTCTAATCTTTTTAAGTAATATGCCGTTCTGCTCTAGGGTGTTCCGAGGAGGGAACGATGAGTGGTGTAGGTGGCTCAAGGGGCACATTTCTCTACCCTGACAACGCTGTCCATCACGCAACTTCCAACGCTTCCACTTTCTTCGCCACCTCTTCTTCATCAGTGCCGCCATTTACTTTCGCTTGCCTTTTTTCTAGCCTAGACTTCACTTCTGATGGAAGAGTTGCTAGCTTGACAAGTACACCGTCCTTCTCAGGGTGCCCATCTGGAAGACCCATCTCCTTGATTCGAACCTCGCCAGCTGCGAGTTCGTCTTCGCCGAGAATGACTGCGAAAGGAACGCCGCCATCTTCAGCAGCTTTGAATTGTTGAGGAAGCTTTGGTTTGATTTTGTAAGAAAATTCGGCCTGGAGGAGATCCGGTTAGCCAGACAACTTTTAGAGATGGAAACAATAATTCAAGATGCGGGTATGCCAGGCATTTTCTTACTTTGATCCCAGCGTCCCATAATGTCTTGCAGATATCCATTCGTTCCTTGAGCAAGCCGGTGAATCCTTTTCCTCCAAAAGCCATCACAAAAACATCCACTTCACTCTTTGGTATCTTGTTTTTGTCACGCTTCATACGGGCTTCTGTGATGGAAATTATCCGGTCAACACCGAATGAGATACCCACACACGGTATTTGGGCCCTGCTCGAAAACATGCCGACTAGCTCGTCGTAACGGCCTCCAGCAGCAACACTGCCAACACCAACTGAAGGATCATTCGATCGGTCTTCGTCAGCGTCTACCTTGCCCTTTTGTTTTTTCCCAGATTGTTGTAGCCTTTGTCCTTCGGGTGCAGAGGACGCGGCAGGAGGGGCAGATCCTTCAGTAACAACTTCATAAATGACACCAGTATAGTAGTCTAATCCTCGTGCTAGGCTCATGTCAAATGAGATCTTATCCAATACGTTGAAAGCTTCCAGGTAGTCCATCAGTAAACCCATCTCCTCCAACCCAAGCTTCGCGGACGCATTTCCCATCAGGGTATCGTCTGATTTTAAGGAATTCAGCAATTCTCGGCCTCCTTTTCGAACAACATATGTCTCAATCTTATCCGCGACGGTCGGATCTAACCCCTTTTCATCAACCATCTCCTTGCGCACATCTGCCCAAGGAAGCTTATCCAGTTTGTCCACGGCGCTGGAGATTGTTCTTATTTTCTCTGTCGGGACACCGCAAACCTCAAATACCCCGTCAAGGATTTTGCGGTGGTTGACTTTGATGAGGTAGTTCCCTTTCCAGCCCAGTTCCTCGAACACCTCCGAAATGATTCGTAGAATCTCCGCGTCAGGAACCATGGGGTCAAAATTGGCGCCGGCAATGTCAAAATCGCATTGATAAAACTCTCTCATGCGGCCCTTTGTCATCGCAGGCTGATCGCGACGGTACACCTTCGCAATGTGGTATCGTTTTATGCTGCGCACGTGCGGGTTCATGGCCAGCCATCGCGCAAACGGCACCGTCAAGTCATATCGGAGCGAGCACAACTCTCCACCCTGGTCTTGTAGGTCGTAAATCAACTTCGAATCCTCGCCATATTTTCCCGCCAGAATCTCGCGCAATTCGAAAACGGGGGTGTCTAAAGCGGTGCCGCCGTGACGTTTGAAGACGTTGGTGATGGTGGAGAAAATGCGATCGCGAAGGAGAGCGTCAGGGCCAGCCCAGTCCTTCGTGCCCTTGGGGGTCTTCAGATTGAATGTTACCTTGTCTTTCGGCATATTGTCGTCTGAGGTCTTTGTGTGGTAGGACAGCGAAAGAAATTGGTTGCGAGGTCGAGAAGTGGGGTGGTGGAAGGGAGGGAGGGTCGAGAGGGATGTGGTGGCTGCGGGGATAAAACTTCGCAACGGACTGGGGATCGCTGTGGTTCCTCGAGGCCACGGAAGTCTGGATAACAGGGCCTTCATCCAAAGGACATTTATGGAGGACACAGAGAGGAGAATCACCTCAAACTGGCCCCGTCTTCGCTTTTTGTCCTCCGCGAACAAAATTATTTTGAGCCACCAGCAGCTCATCGGAAGAAGGATAATCCGTGTTGGTTGGCGGGCGAAATATTTTTGTCGCGTCCCAACCTCAAAACTGTTAACTAAGACCCTATGCCAGGAGAAATAACTAAATGAGGTAGTTATTGTGGTCTGATTTATATGCTCATGTCTCTATACAAATATCCAGAAATACCATACTCCATATCTTTCCAAATGAACATGACTAAACAATTTGGGTATCTTATATAAAAGAGCACAGGCCCGTACCAGAATGAATGCAGTGCTGTCCCACAGCTCACAATGCAAATTGCTGGCTTCAACTTCCTTCCTGCTGCCCCCAATTCTGTAGACTTGCTCTACTAATCTCTGCCTCCTGACTTGATCTTGCCTGTTCCTAGTAGGGCTCCAATCACGATGAGCAAAATGACGACCACACCAACAGCGATTATTGCAAGGCACGCTGAACTATTTCCGAGGCATACTATGCTCCCATCACCACTTGGCATTCCAGAACGCGCTGGTCTGTGATGGTTTCCTCCTGATGCACTGCCCAAGTGTCTTGGAGTCATTTCAATGTCTCCGCCGCGATGCCGTCTGGACCCTCCTGCGACGGGTGGTGGGTAAGGTGGGTTGCGCGCCATGGTGATTGAGTGGGCTGTGTTGAGAAGGTGTATTTGACGCTAGGTATATATAACCTGGGAAGTCGGTTTTCACTCCGGGTCCGCGAACAGGATAGGCCTTTGAGTCAATAAACAAGGCTGGTTGTTTGAGGTCCGGGTCTTTGCGATCCAGGGAGACTCGCGAGGGTATATGGAAGTTTTTCGGCAGTGTCAATGGATGTCCATACCGTATACCCACCAGCAGAGATATGGTTATATAGACCATGCTGTGACACATCCCCTTAGGCTGTTGTGATGGTGAAGGTAAACCTTGAAGACAGCCCTCCCGACCAGCATGGCAAAGTGACTTGAAAGGTGATCAAAATGTTTTAGATTCACACAACTTATAAGATTAGTACTTGTTTGTTGTGGTATAAGATAGCGAAAAGTGGCATCAACCTCTCAGGGTTGGCCTGTGAATGGTATGTAGCCCATGCATTGTTTGCTTCTATGATAAATAACACACTCAGCCCATCAAGTTGATTATGTTCATTGCAAGATCTTTCACAAACCAAACAGTTCTTGCTTCGCTGTAGCTCTTGAATGAAGACATAGTTTCTATTATCTGGGTCTGTCACACTCTCTGGCGAAACCAAGCATATAAGTTATATAAGAGCAAATACTTCTCAATATCAGTCAACCAAGCAACTAAGCAATCCAACTAAACACAACAAAGCAACCGCATGGTTGACTAAACAGCTTCATGCTTGTTTTGTAACTTGGAAGATGTCTAGTTGATAGAAACAGAGTATGGTTTTCTTATGATAACCGCTAGTTATGATTCAGAGTACTCTGTGCAAATGGTCCACTTTTTTCATGTTAAGCTTCTGGGGATCCCCCAATACGGCAGCCTATAGAGTCCAAGCGGCCATAATACCCGATCGAATTCACCTAGATTCCTAGGAGCCTACGCGATCGGATTCACCTACCTTCCTAGGGGTCTACGCGATCAAATTCACCCTAGATTCCTAGAAGCCTACCCGATCGAATTCACCTAGATTCCTAGGAGCCTACGCGATCGGATTCACCTACCTTCCTAGGGGTCTACGCGATCAAATTCACCCTAGATTCCTAGAAGCCTACCCGATCGAATTCACCTAGATTCCTAGGAGCCTACGCGATCGGATTCACCTACCTTCCTAGGGGTCTACGCGATCAAATTCACCCTAGATTCCTAGAAGCCTACCCGATCGAATTCACCTAGATTCCTAGGAGCCTACGCGATCGGATTCACCTACCTTCCTAGGGGTCTACGCGATCAAATTCACCCTAGATTCCTAGAAGCCTACCCGATCGAATTCACCTAGATTCCTAGGAGCCTACGCGATCGGATTCACCTACCTTCCTAGGGGTCTACGCGATCAAATTCACCCTAGATTCCTAGAAGCCTACCCGATCGAATTCACCTAGATTCCTAGGAGCCTACATGTTTGTTGAATCAGCTCCTAAGTTCCTTGGGATCAATTCAACAAACACATAAGAGGGTTGAGAAATACATCCAACAAACATGTAGGCTCCTAGGAATCTAGGTGAATTCGATCGGGTAGGCTTCTAGGAATCTAGGGTGAATTTGATCGCGTAGGCTTCTAGGAATCTAGGGTGAATTTGATCGCGTAGACCCCTAGGAAGGTAGGTGAATCCGATCGCGTAGGCTCCTAGGAATCTAGGTGAATTCAATTGTGTTGGCACCAAGGGACCAAGGGCGAACTTGCTTCAGTGGACTCAATCCCTCCTATCCTTAGTGCCTGAGCTAACCCTAAAGGGTATAGCTCTGTTAGGGCAGCTTGCTGACTACTTGTGTAGGCTCCTATTAGTAATGACCCTCCCCTGATTGGTGTGTATGTTGGTGAGTGTCATTTTGTAACGCTTGTATAAATTTCATTTTGGCCGCTTGGACTCTATAGGCTGCCGTACCCAATTGCCCTCACAAGTTACAACACCCAGGTTAACTTCATGATTCATCCCCTTTATGCCAGCAAATGCATCAGTGACCGCTAGGAAATCTCATTCCAAGAATATATTAGCTAGTTAATTGGTCATTCTCAGCCCGAATTCCAACTCGAGGTTGTGGAGAATTGATCCGCTGATATAACTATTTTCCCGCTCCGAAACGATGGTCAAGTAGGTAGGTAGCAGGAGAAGAATTTCAAAAGCACTCCCAACTTTCATCTGAAGACTTCCGCAACTTGTCGCAGCTCATTGCATGCCTCAAAGTGCCTTTGACTTAAGCTATCAAGCTCAGTTAATCTGGTCCATATGTTTCGAAGTGCTTTTCGGTCTTTCCCTGCTTTGTACAGTCCTAAGAGCGCCTTGACCGCGCGGTATTTTCATCGCGTCACAACAGATTTCATCAACTATGACACAACAGGGAATCTGGTTGTTAAGAAGATACCCGTTATTGTTGGTAATCCAGGAGAAACCTATGTTTTGATTGATCCAGAAGTTGGTAGTGCTCTCCGTGCTGCCAGCCCCCTTACATCAGCTTCTGCTGCCATTGCTGAAGATAGATGTAAGCTTACTTTTTTCCATGACTCGCAACACTTCGGGTTTGGTAAGTCGCCACTATTGCGAGAGTTAATACGACCAATGTTAACAAGCTTGTTTTAATGCTAGGCTCATCAAGTTACCCCCGCCTCTATGTCCCAAGCCAAATCCCTCGCCAAACAGAATCAAATACAAGCCCTGCAACTTTGTTCTTGAGTGGAAAGATGCATGAGATAGTGATGGATGGAACCCCTGACGGTACGCTTCAATCACCAATCCGACCCGTTTTATGGATACTGATCCAAAATGTCTACATAGCAACTTTCGCTGAGAATGCAAGCGAGACAGCACGGACGCTGGCACCCGTACTCGACAAGTTGAAGGATATGTGATGTTACAGGAACTTCCTTTTAAGCCGTATTAACAATCGTGTGGCTATGATTGTAGTGGGTTGCCAATCTTCGACTAAAACTTGGCAGAAAGGTTGTCGGTAAATGAGAACCTCCAGTATCGTCGAGGTATGCGAGCTAGTATCCTGCGTTTGTTCCCGTCCTGGAAGGCATGATTTTTCATTATTTTCTCAGCAAGGTTCGCAGCAAGCTGAAAAAGATCTTCTTCCTTTGCGTAGTGTTTCATATTCATTGGCGAATGGATTACAGATTCGAGCAAACCTGGCTGCGTGGGAACGGCATCGCGGATGACGAATCTCGAGTGAAGTCGCTGAACCTGGGTGAATGTCAAAAATCGAATGATTTTGGTAGCCATTCTCAAAAGACACTTGACAAGGAAGCGATTCGACGTCTATGTTCTAGATATATGATGATGTGGTTTTCAAGCAGCGACCAGAAAGGAGAGATTGTGAGTAGTCTTTTTGAGAAGCACCCGACTTGAAAGAAACGATGCCAGTATTTATATTCCCTTCAGTGCACCGATTTCTCTCAAAATGCTGGACTGCGCCTGCAGGCAGGATCCAGGATAATCAGGCTTCATGCCGTGACGGTGCACAGGTCCCTTTGCTAAGTGCTGACATGTGGCATGGCAATGTTCTCTCCTGGTCCCAAGTAAGTGACGTGGTCAGCCTGTCATTCAATTGAGGGAGCAAGGAAAGAGTACTAGGCAGACATCTCAAGGCTGAATCCAAGTAGGCATGGGTGCATTTGTGACCCCAATCTGAAGTGGGAGTGTGTGTGTAATGTGAATTGCAACTGCATGCTGGAGGGATTAGGCTGCACTGCCAGTGGTTAGAAAAACATCCTATGGACACCATGCCTGAATATTTGAGGGAAACACATCGTCGAATCCTAAGCGGCTGTTGTCCTGCATAGGCGCCCGTCAATGCGGAAGCTAAAGGCTGAGGGGCCGGGTGCCAAGCAAGGAACGTGAACTCTTTCCGACTGGCCCCCTTAATTACTCTGATCCATGAGTAAGGACAAAGGATATCCGAGCTTCTGGCGTAGGACCCCTTTCAGCTCAAGTGTGGAGGACTGAAATACTGTGAGGCGTCAATTTAACTGGAAGGCTCAGCCATTTCCCATGGGTGTTCAGGTGGGGTAATTAGAGAGCAGAAATGCAGTATATAAAAGTTAGTAGGCTACCATCCTTTCATCCCAATTTTTATCAGACTGAGAACTTGTTAGTACATAACTTTTAGCCCTCTTTATCGAAATCACCTTGACAGTTCAAAATGTCTTTGCCGACCTTGACCAGGGAGTATCACGGTCTTGAGCCTCCCCTTGGTGTCAAGATCCCCACACCTAGCGAGCTTCTCGAGCTATGCACCAAAACGCACCCGTGGCGCTATCCAATGGGCCTTGCTCATCCGGAGACCAATCCTGTTTTGTGGATCAAGTATGGCTCGTCAGTCATGTGGAACGAAGTGCCTGCTCAAGTTATGGCTTATAATGAGCTCCGACGACTGGGGTCACCAGTTAGAGCACCTGGAATATACTATGCCTGTAAAATTGGCTACAAGTCATACATTGTGATGGAGTACATCCGTGGAAACACTGTCGCAGAGCTGCTGGAGGGTGTTGAAGACGCCTCTCTCCGAGAGCCCATCCTCCGCCACATTGCTGTTGGTCTTAATGAGCTTCTTCGCATCCCAGTGCCACCGGGAACCCGCCCCTCTGCCATCAGCAGTGGGTTGATTCGACATGGCATTTTTGATGAACAAGAGTCTTATCGACACTATCAAAATGTCGATCAACTAGAGGAGCATCTCAACCTTGTATGTTTAACACTGCGTATCAGAGAGGATGTTGGCTAACATCATGGTGTCAAATCAGATGCTCGAGCTTACAAGAAGCAAAAGAAGGTTTAAAGACCTTGCTCGCGAACCAATGATCTTTTGCTACTCTGATGTGTGGCCGGGGAATTTCATGGTCACTGAAGACAACTCTGTCTGTGTTGTTGATTTTTGTGAAGTGAGCTTCCTGCCATCTAGTTTCCTCAAGCAACGCCTTCGACCTGGCGGGAACCAGCTTGGATATGATTTTAGCAAATGGGTAAATCTGCCCACCACGGATGGGGTAGACAACTCCCTCGCAGTTTCCGGTGCAAATAACGCAATCATCGTTGGACTTTCAGCATACGTGGCTACCTGTAAGCGAGCAGCAGGATATGGATGGAAGCCTGATGATGAAATCACAAATTCTGTCGATTCCCCCGAGGCACACACTAATTCTTCTAACTGATTGTATTTTGTGGAAGATGACTGCGACTCGGTGTCGGCTCGAGTTAGGCGCCTGGAGAGAATGGAATATACTCAAAAGGCAGGAAGATAGCATGCAGTACGAGAATAATTCAAGCTGCTATGCAGGTAGGTCGACCTGCAGCTGAAAGTTACAGTGGATGGCCGGATTATATAGTGTCTTTTATGTGATTACGGATACGGTTAGGATTACCTACCCAGGAGGTGTCTTTATGACCTGCCAGTGTTACCTGCTGTCTATTTTCGATAAACATTACTATAGGGGCCCTGGAGTGGTGTCATTCAGCTGACAAATGTCTGTTTGAGTACAGGGTTCTTTTCTCCTATCGAGGTTCCGCTGCATCTATGACAGCTGCTCAGTCTCATTCCAGCACCTTAAAATGCAGGTCAAGAGGATGGAACGGATGGACCGGGGAAAACGCTTCCTAACTTTCCTAGATCTCGAAGGTTTGCCCTGCTCTGGGTATGGTCTTCCCATGGAACGGGTAGTGTCTCAAATTGTTGACGGCATTTCTTGCTGGATACTAAGAGAACGAATCTTGGTCAGCACTGACAGCCTGGCCCGTTGGAATGGAAGGGAAGCTAACAAAAGTGCAAATGTCACAATGTTGCATTCTAGTTGGGGATTCGGGGAGTTTTGTCCAACCCACCCTTGCTGAGCGTGGACTTTCGACTTGTAACACAAGGTACTATGTAATATGTACAGACATATATATCTGCGCCTGACCTAGCATAAAGTTACAAACCTGGCTGTCGCGTGGCATCGAGGGCCGCAGTTGAAACCAACGGTTTTGTTTGATCAGCCGGACAGCGGACGCTGAAGTGGCCGGGACAAAGTATCGTCCAGTTCCATTTTTCCCGAAGATCATGGTTGGTTTTGGTTGGGAGACACATTTCTCCGGGATCATGCGTGAGAAAGCGTATTTCTTTTTGTAGGGATTCTTCTCTGCCCAGTGAGTAGTAGCATCTGGGCTCTTGGCTGATGCTGTACCATTTCGGGGAGAAGGATGGATGTACATAGTCTGGAGTGGCGTAAATACGGAGGAAGCCATTAATTGATACAGTTTGCACCCCATGGCATTCTCCTACTGGATATAAAGAGTGAGCACTCGTGACTCTCCAGCTGGGACGTCAAGCATCTTTCCGAGTAACTTTGCTTCCTTGACAGTGGTCTCAGCTTACAAGCGTGCCTGCTGCATAGCTTAATACGGTTTAGTTTCAAGGTTAATCCATCTGCAGCTAAATCAGCTGGATATGCAGCATAATACGGTGTTTTGCAATCATCATCTGGTGAGCCACGCAATAGAATAGTATACAATCTGCCCTACTTGCTCGACAGTTGGGAGTCCGAGTTTGATCTTGTGGTAGTATCTGGGAGAACTTACCAGAAATTTCAATATTGTGAGCGGTCACCGACATTTTTCGCCCTTCCTGAGACATGGCTGCAAGTTCTAAATATCAAGCAACCAGTATTTGTGAAGACTTGACAGTGATACTTCTAGTACCGTCCGTATAGTATCAGCTCGATCGATGACAGCATTCATGTTGAGCTTGGACGGGAAAAATACTTGTTCCGAGGACCGCGGTGCCAAGACGCTATTATTTTGATACCGGGTGAGGGGGAATCATCGTGTGTTATCCCGAACGTGGGCGACAGGAACTCGTGTATGCTGAGAGTACATATAATCCAACAGACAGGATGGTTATCAGTTGCATCCGGGGCAAAGCAATAGTACACCAAGCTAGCAGAGGGAACACCGAATAAACTCGATGATAAAGACATCGTGCTGGGCGTGCGTAGTTTAACCCGTCCATCTGGCCTTGAATCAAGATGCAAGCCATCCCGTTGGAACCTTCTTCTGGCCTTCTTCTCCGCCTGGTACCTTCAGAACCACCATCCACGCAGCCCGTCATCCATGCATCCATGTATCCAGCGATCGAATGTCCGTAGTTTCAATCTGCCACTAAAATTAACCTAAAGTCCAAGATTTCCTCCAACCAGAAAAGATCCCGAGAAGCCAAAAACCTCCTGGGTCCCCGCTACGAGAAAACGCGACGCTGGGCTGCTACCTACGCCGGATTCCTACTTCCTCCATCCTGGCCTGCTTTACCGCGCACGCTCCCCTTTCCCTTTCGATCGCTGTCCACCTTGGCAGACAACCTCTCTCCGCCGTTTTCTTAATACTCATCCTCAGAAATTAATTACTGTCTGACTGTGCGACAATCGACAAACCTTCTAATGCCGTTTTAAGCGGAATCGACTTGGAAGCTGGGGGGTACGCCTTTGCCTGTCGCCTGTAACCTGGCTCCGTATCCAGACCCCATTGAGCCACCGTGCCCTCTCCACCAGTTCTACCTTCGCTTTCCTTTCACTGCAGCCTCACTTCCGTCTTCCTGACGTACGAGCGTTACCTAAAAATCTCCGTCTTCACATTGCTCCATAACTCGAGCCTTCAGTCGGCCCGTGGCTTCGCTGCTTTGACAGCCCGGCTCCAGGTCCGCCGCAGTGCGGCGAACCGTGACTGATTCGAACAACGCCCACTCATCCACAATGGTCACCCTGTTAGGGAAGTTCCGGGGCAGCTCTGTAAGTTATCCGGCTGATCTCTTTCTTTGAGCCGCGATGCAGAGGCGTTGTACAGCTCTTGCAGCCGTTTCAAAACAATAAAGGCCCACCTCTTTGTACTGACCGCGTTCGTCCCGATGCTATTAGGCCTCCGGAAATGGCGCCCACTCTTCGACGCCTGCGAAGAAGGAACCTGCACCTCCACCCATGACGGCTTTGCAGAAAATGTTGCTGGACGCTGGCCCCGTACGGGATGATGGGAGTGATAAGTTTTTTGGAATGGAAAACGTAAGACTCCCATCAACAGACCAAGACGGTGCTAACAGCGGACAGGTGCAATTCGGCAACACCTGGTTAGTCCTTTTTCCGTTTGTTCCTCGTTCTGTTCGTATGCAGTCTCTGATACTTTCTCAATAGTTACTGCAATTCGATTCTGCAGTGTCTTTATTATTCCGCACCTTTTCGAGAAGCCGTCATCAACTACCCCAGGCGCTCACCCCCTGAAGTCCTTCGCAATGCCCTCACAAACAATCTGCGCTACCCAGACCCGAATATCCCTCTGGAGGAGCTTCTCAAACCAAAGCCACCACCGAATGCTGCCGCGAAGCCCAACTCGCCGCCCAACCAACCACAAAAACCCGAGGATAAAAATTCGGCGGAATACAAAAAGAAGGTGGCTTTGCATACGTTACCCTTGCTAGAAACTAGGGACAACTCAACTAGTTATGGGATGAAAGAGTCGCTTTTTACGTCGCTTAAAGACATGTTTGAGTCTGTTGCGGCCAGTCCCGAACGGATGGGCGTGATTCGTCCCTATCATTTTCTAGAGATCTTGCGACGAGAACATGAAATGTTTAGAACTACCATGCATCAGGACGCCCACGAGTTTCTCAACCTTCTTCTTAATGAGGTTGTATCCAATGTGGAGGCTGATGCTCAAAGGATCTTGGACATGGATGAGGGATCTGATAATAGTGAGGGAATGTCTGAGCGAACTGCAACCGACAGCTCTGTTTCGACAGCTCTCTCTAGTAGCATGAAGGCGCCAAACACTCGATGGGTCCATGAGTTGTTTGAAGGTACGCTAACCTCAGAGACCCAATGTCTCACCTGCGAAACAGTCTCGCAACGTGACGAAGTGTTTCTGGATCTGTCAGTTGATCTTGAACCGCATTCCTCGGTAACGGCTTGTCTACGAAGATATTCGGAGGAAGAGGTCCTCTGTGAACGCAACAAATTCCACTGCGATAACTGTGGTGGCCTGCAGGAGGCAGAAAAAAGAATGAAGATTAAACGATTACCCAAGATTTTGGCACTGCACCTCAAGAGATTTAAATACTCTGAAGAGACGGAGCGACTACACAAATTATGTTGTAGGGTCGTGTACCCGTATTATTTACGGCTGTTCAACACCACGGACGATGCGGAGGACCCTGATCGCCTTTACGAGCTTTATGCTGTGGTTGTGCATATTGGTGCTGGACCATACCACGGACATTATGTCGCCATCATCAAGACCGAGGATAGAGGCTGGCTTCTCTTCGATGATGAGATGGTAGAGCCTGTCGATAAGAGCTTCGTTCGGAATTTCTTCGGAGAGCGTCCCGGTGCGGGTTCCGCCTATGTGCTTTTCTATCAGGAGACTACTACTGAAGCTATGCAGCGCGAATTGGCAACGGAAAGCGCAATGGCATCGCGTGACTCAACGGAGGTGAAAGATGCTGTTTCTCAAATACCCAAAATGAACGGGTTCCCGGCCCCTACAGTGATAGACCGCACTAAGACTACTACTGGAGCATTACCTACTTTGGATAATGTCCCCCTTTCGCCCATCAAACAAACACCAACCGCACCACCGCATCTCTCTAGGGATTCCGAAGATGTCACTCTTCCGGCTCCTGCTAACGGCCAGCCACATCCTAAGTCTCCTCTCACTTCCTTCATTCCCAGGATGAGCGATCTACACCTGAAAAGGGATCGTACAAGGGAAGAAAGGGAACAAAGGGTAGCAGAGAAGGACAGGGAAAAGAATGAAAAGTTCAAAAGTAAGCAACTGGAAGTCCAGAAAAAAAGGGACGAGAAACGAGAGCGAGCTGATCTTAAGGCCGCATTTGCAGAAAGCAAAGCTACAAAAGCTGAGGAGGATCGCCGCAATGGTGTTAAAGGAGAAAAGGAGGGTGGACTCTTTGGCCTCAACAGATTTAAGCTGGCAAGGAGTATCAGCCAGTCAAAACCTTTTTATAGGGAAAAAGACAGCGCAATCGAGGCCTTGGATGTTCCACCGCCTCCACCTTTGATCAATCCGCTGGAATCCGTTACTGATGTGTCAACCCGGGTGCATCTCTCTAAAGACTCAATCGACTGTGACAAAGATGACTCTACGATTACTACTACTATATGCGCGCATGACCGGCAACCTCCGAGTCCCCGACTCGAGGCGTTGCCAACTATTCCGAGCAACGGAACGGTAGGCGTGCCTCCGAGGCTTGCTTCGACGAAGCGAAGTCGTTTCAATCTACGCAAGAAATCTTTCAATGTATTCTAACCCGAGCTTATACCCCTTTTTTTCCCGCCTCCCTGCACATTTGGTGCACCTGACTCGCGAGGAGATCGACAAGTTGGGACCGTTTTGCGTCTATTTACATTTCATATACACCCCACCTCATGCTAGATTTACGATGTATATAGAGCTCTTCCCTTGTCCGCCCTTACTTACGTTCCCGCATTCCTTGTGGAAAGAAGAAGGGATTTTCTTTGGTGTTGCGGGCGTTACGTTATTGGCTTGGTGCACTTTTATGCGGGATGGAAATACCACCTTCTCCTCCATTCTAGTTTGTTGCGTGTTTTTTTGGCTGCTGGCTATTTGATATATTTCTAAATTTTTTTGTCTCCGGAAAACAAAACGGATCGAGCAAAAAAAAGAGGGAATGCATGTGTATGATGTGATCCATCTTAATTTTTCTTCTGTTCTATCTGCGCCTGATTATGGTCGCCTTTCCTCAAGTGTCTTTCTTATTGCTTGAGGGTTCTTTTTGTAAAGCTTGAACCTCGATCGGGGTCCGAATTGAGAAGATCCCAGGGGTTGATAATGCTAATTGTATTCAAGTTCCATTCTTCTACTTCCCTGTCTATGCTTTTTTTTTGAATACCTTTTTTCTTTGGATATACCTCCAGGCTTCCAATGATTTCTCCCTATCTATTGAATAAAGTGTAATACGGATTTTGAGGGTTGTTGGGTGCATGATATTGGGAAAATATCTCTTTTGTGCGGCTTCCTTCCATTGCCTTGTTTCATGCCACCGGCTCCATGATGTTTGCCTTCTCTCTATTTCAATCTAAGACACGGGTTCGATGGCCTGGTATTTTCATTGGAAAATCTCTGTGCTAAAGTACATTATAATGTATCAGGGCATTTATTTGGCTGGTGCCTGAAAGCTGCTGTCATATTTACATGAGGACCATAATGACGGATAATATCTGGGGACGGGTGGATTTTATGGGTGGACATCATGGTCATTTGTTGATATTTTCTCCAGTGTAATCCTTTTGATATCTGCAGCGCAAAGGATTTCGTTCTCCTGAGCTGTATGGTTTATCTATACATGAATTTGAAATGCCATCATCAAAACACCAACGACGTATGATATCCCATATAATTCAGCCCCAAAAGTGCAAGACAAAAATGCAAACTTGGTTCAAGGTATGTTGGAGGAAAAAGAAGGGTTTGCAAAGCACCATGCGTACGCAAAAGGGAGACGTTATCCGAGGATGATTTCGTATAGGATTATCACGGTGTTGATGGCGATTAGGGGAACTGATATCGACAAATTAGCCGCCTGACACTTCGGATATTTTTCGAGGCAGTATGTGAACCATGCGCACCGCATGGCCTAAACGTACTTCTCATAACTGTTCGAACGCTAGCAATCAGATTTACTGATTTGGCTTTGATGCTGGAGTCATCGTGTGAGGTGCCGAAGCCTGGGTCGGATTGGGTACGGCCCCAGCCAACTATGGAGTAGAAGAGAGAGGATCTGGTCAGCGTCTTCTGGAAACGAGATTTCTCGGAATGGGTCGCGCAAGGTTGCGCGGGGAGGTATTGAGGGACTGAGGGAGCTGCGGGGGGGCTGGATTGTATACTTCTGGCGAGAAATCGGTCTTCGGAGAGGACGGCGATGGCGTTGATAATCAGGATAATGACTGTAAAGAAGTATTCAGTTAGCTATCGCGTGGGGAGTATGGGTGGGAAATGATGCGTGTCATCGGGGGAAGCTGGTTTGGAACATTACCATAGAGAAGCTTTCCGAACACGAAGAAGAACATTTTCTCTCTTTGGTAGCTTGCGTGTGGATTCTATCGAGAATGCATCTGGGAAGTTGTAGGACGCTGGCGAATTTGCTTTTGCGCCGGTAGTACGGAGGCACTGCGTACGGGACAGGGTGTGATGATGGGAGTTGGTCGAGGTCGCTGAGATGTGGAGAGCTTGTCCCCTGGCCACAACCGGAGCTTGCCTGGCCATATCACCAGCAGTCAGACAAATCTACAAATGGGCCGCAGCAAATAATGGCAAAGCTCAGTGGTAAGTAACCTCAAAAACGATGTCTCGCCATCTTTTCAAAGTTAGTTCTACTGACGCGGACACAGAGCTCCTCCTCCTCCTCTCCATCCCGATCCTAATTTACGTCCACCTTGTCCTATCTCCCTACACCAAAGTAGAGGAATCCTTCAACATCCAAGCGGCCCATGACATCCTAAGATACGGAATCCCGTCCAAAAACATCCCGGCTGAATTCCGCGCCAACTATGACCACTTCACGTTCCCTGGCGCCGTCCCACGGACGTTCGTCGGAGCCTTGCTCCTCGCGGGTGTCGCGAGACCGTTTATATGGCTGAATGCCCGACTGCAAGGTCAAATGCTAGGTGATTGGCGCTCGTATTTTTTTGATGATGGGCTATTAAGTGCACATTGCTGACGTTGGACCAAGTGAGAGGAATTCTCGGTACATTCAATGCCCTCGCGTTGATCTCCTACGCGCGGGCCGTCAAAAGGGCTTTCGGCAAGGAGACTGGCATGTGGTACATTCTCTTTCAAGCTAGCCAGTTTCATGTGATGTACTATGCGTCTCGGACTCTTCCGAATATGCTTGCGTTTGGGATCAGTGAGCCTTATCTTCCCGTCCAGGGTGTTCAGTGATAGAAACTGATGACGGCGCGCATAGCTACCTTAGCTCTACGATGCATTCTTCCTGAGCCGGATGCAGGATCTAGAAACTCTAGTAGGAAGTATCGACTTTGTCTCTACCTGCTCACCGTGGCGGGTATCGTCTTTCGCTCAGAAATAGCTTTACTTCTGGCCACTATCACGATATACCACTGGGTGCAGTGCAACATCGCCTTCCGCCAGGAAATCCTCCCTGCCGGCGTGTCTGGTGTCTTAATCGCGCTGCTAGTTTCGGTCCCCATTGATTCCTTCTTCTGGCAGAAATTTCCCCTTTGGCCTGAATTCTCGGCATTTCTATACAATGTGGTGGCCGGAAAGGCATCGGATTGGGGAGTGCATCCGTGGCACTTTTACTTCGCTAATGCCATTCCTCGACTACTTCTTAACCCGCTAACTTATCTTATATCGATTCCTTTGTCATGCGTCGTCCCAGCAAGGCGGCGTGCCGCGTTATCGCTTCTTGCTCCATCCGTCGCTTACATCGCTCTTCACAGCTTCCAGCCTCATAAAGAATGGCGATTCATCGTATACATTATCCCATCATTGACGACGGCCGCGGCGCTCGGTGCTTCATACGCCTGGACTCACCGTGCTAAATCCCTGCTATACCGGCTCATTTCCATCTCCCTAGTCCTTTCCACCCTCGCTACCTTCTTCATTTCCACGTTCATATTACTCCCGGCATCTATGGCCAATTATCCCGGCGCCCATGCTCTCAATAGGGTCCATGAGCTAGCAGATGGCTCGAAATCGGTGATAGCAGTACACTTAGACGTTCTGGCCTGTCAAACGGGAGTGACTCACTTTCTCGAGAATCCAGTGCCCAAGCATCCACTCCTGGTGCTCCCCGGCTCACCGGACGGAAGTATTCCGTCCCTGCATTCCGGCGAGACGCAATGGATATATGATAAAACAGAGGACCAAAGCGTGAAGCAATCGAGCGTCTTCTGGGACCGACTGGATTATGCCTTGCTTGAAGATCCGAGTCAGATCAAGGGGAGTGGTAAATGGGAAGTTGCGGAGGAAGTGAACGGGTTTGGTGGCATTAGATTGTTGAGACCTGGCCAGGGAGAAGGTCTACGAGAGATGGAGACGGAGATTTTGAAAAAGATATTTGGGGATGCAGGTGTGAAAGCGTGGGAGCTGGTTAGACAAAATATCAGAGACCATGTTACGCGTGGATGGTGGGTGGAGGCTCGGATGGTGCCGAAGATTAAGATTATGAGACAGATCAATAGTCCTGTATTGTAGTGGGCTCAAGATGTGGATAGATATCTAATAGACTTACGGCTCAGATAAATATTTGGAATGCAAGGCTCAGGTTTAATGGTATCACCATTTAGATGTGTGGAACTGCAGCAAGGGGTATGAGCAAATATAACAGTCGCTAGCTAAAGAAGCCAGTAAGAAACCAAGTAAACGGCCTTCTCTGATAACATCAACTATTTCCCCATGACATCCAGCCGTCTCTCCAAATCCCTAATCCACGGACCCATGACGTCCATATTGCCTTTCATGGCGACCTCACTCTCCTTCACCCTCTCCTCCATCGCCTTCAACCCTTCCCTCCACTGATCGAGTTCCCTCCTCATTTCCACCTGCCTCTGCTCCAACCCATCCAGATCCTCACACGCCCGCGCCGCACCCGCATGAATCGCCCTCAGCGAGCGCAATCTCTCCAGCACACTCGGCAGCAGCGGGTGCAACGACGTTATCGTCGGCAGCGTGGTGTACAGCGCCTGTATCTTCGCCGCCTGCTCGCTCGCCGCGGCCTCGGTCTCCGTTGGGGTGGGCTGTGCCG
>LJPI01001527.1:0-122690 GCA_001430955.1 Chrysosporium queenslandicum | reverse complement strand
GGCGGGCACCTCGGGCGGCTCGTCGGTTGTGGCGGCGGCGATGCGGGCTGCAAGGACGGCGCGCGCGGCTTCGGTGGCGCGACGGCGGGCAACGGTCAGGGCTTCGGCGTCGGCGGTGAGTTTGCGGATGCGTGTTGTTAGGGCTTCGAGATGTGGGGTTGTGAGGGTGGTAGGGATGGTGGCGGGTCCGCTGGAGGGGGTTCCGGTGAGAGTGCTTGTTAGAGTGGAGAGTTGGGATGAGAGGTGGTTTAGGGTTGGGAGGATTGGTTGGAGGTCGGATTCTGAAGGGTCGTCGGGGGATATGGGGATGGGCGATTGGGATAAGCCGAGAGCTGCTTCGAGGAGTCGGAGACGGGCGTCGAAGGATGCGGCGTCTGATAGGATTGACGAGGATATTTCAGTCGCTTGAGGTACGGAAGATTGGTTTGTCTGCAGCTGGTCTTCAGAGCCAGGGAATTTGACTTTGGTGGAGAGACTTCGGGTTAATGCTTCCTCTGACAAGGACGGGGTTGGTTCTCCCCTTGAGGATGCATATAGCTGGTCCAGAGATCGGCTCAGTTCTAGAATCTCGTCGTCCGTGGTCTGAACTTCCCCTTCGACGGCTGGTTCGTGCTTCTGGGCTTTCCGTTTCTCAAGCTCATCCTTCAATTCCTCAGCTTCCCTGCGCAGCCTTGCTAGCTTCCGCTCCAGCGATTCTTCTTCTTCATCGCTAACATCTCCCAACACCTCCGTGCCATCGTCGCGTCTCCGCCTTGAGCGTCTGACAGTTCGGTATGACTTCCTCTTCGACGCAATGCTATCTGAAAAATCAACGTCTCTTGCATCCACTCTCACGGGCTCGAACTGCGAGCGGGCATGGTCGGGCTGCAGGCGCTGCCGGTCGATTCCTGGCGTGGATGTCTCTTCTTGGAATGGCGAGGAGGACCGGACGGTAGCCGTCTGGGAACGTTCTGTTAGGTGCACAAGGTACGGCAATATCCTTCTGGAAGATGTAAATGTCTCACAGGCAGTGTAGAATCATCGGTGAGTTCGGGAGTCTCATAGATATCTGGAGCAAGGTCCTTGGTAGCCGTTCGTTAGTTTCCCGGTCAAATTCGGGTTAACAATGACAGAACTCACAAGGTCCGGGAGACCCGCATATTTCTTGTTGAATGCCATTGCCAACAACCCGATTGAATGCTCGGAGAGTCATCTCACTGCCGGTATTTCTTTGGGCTTTTGGTGGCCGACCTCGACAAACAACTGTCACGTGACAGGGAGCAAAACGCGTAGGTAACAGTATTATACGGCATAAATTACACTAGCCGACATAGCGGTAACTTTAAGTCAACCACACCACATGCAAAGAGAGAAGGACGCGGGCAGAGTAATTCAGCTGCTGAGGTTGCAATGAACCAATGCAACTGGTACTGGAGAATCAAGAGGTAAAGCGCTGTTAAGATGCTCAACCTAAGTTCGCCTTACTGGTATCGTCAGGATCCCAGGGACCATTTTCGCCTGCAATGATAGACTCTCAGGAACACCGCAACCCTTACTTGTTGGCCCCCAAAGCCAATTGTCGGCCGTCCCATGGACCCCAAAGCTCAACTAACCAACGCTATCGTCGTCTAACTCCCGTCCATGGGCCATGATGTCAAGAAAAAGCATGTGCTTCTGGCTGCGTGCAAGCTTGGCATCATCTCCAGCATTATCCCACATGATTGCAAGCATCATCGACAAGCATCGCTGCTCCGAGGCTCACGTAAATCTTGAGGATTAACCCCACAGGCTGCTTCATTTCTTTTCTTTGGAGTCGTGTATATTAAAACGTGGCATCCATACGCAGTGCGCCGATTCTGTCTACTCCCCTCCCATTCCCATCAAGAGTCACTTTTAGCCATAGACTGTCTTCGTTCCTGTCATTTACTAGATACTACACACCTTCACCGTTGCCAGGCATTCAACTGCATAGTATTGCTTAATATCGCAAACCCCACCATCACAATCAAGAATGGCTGCTCCCGCTGAAATCACCATCCAGGACCTCAACGGCCGCTGGAGCATGGTAAGATCATGACTGCAGTTTGATCCGCTATCTTGTCCCTTTTTGCTTCACCTGCAGCTGCGGCAGCCACGATTGTCTTCGAGCATTTTCCTAACGAAAACCAGGACAAATCCATTTCAAATGATACGGATCCAATCCTATCACTCGTACGTGTCCCCCTCTCAAGTCTCACCGCTCCGGAATTTCCAATGCCTAACAGTTTGCCCTTAGCAAGGAATCTCCTGGTTGACTCGCAAGGCCATCGGGCTCGCAACCATCACTCTCCATGTTAAGCAATACAACGACGAGGCCGGTGTTTCCCACATCGATATCGCTCAGACTCTCACCGGCGGCATTTCCGGCACCTCTGAACACCGCACTCTCTCTTGGGAGGCGAAGGAACACTCCGATCACATCTTTGGCACAGTGAACGGCCGATCTCGGTATGTACGAGGCACCACGGGTGCAGATGGCAAGGTTCGCCCAGATGTCGACATCCAGACAAAGGCGGGAGACGACAAGGAACAAGAGGCCGTTGCCAAGTTCTTGAGGGGGGAGACTCTGGCAGATGGATCAGCGACGGAAGGATTTGTCGCAGGCGAGGGAGAGGATTACTGGGTGCAGAGCTGGGTAGAGAGTGTGAACGACGGATGGACCGCCGAGCAGGTATGTGTCGCCCGTAGTTTCAAGCCGTTCGAATACGCCGGGACATCTCTCTCTAACCTGTTTCAAATGGATAGATCTGGGGTTTCGAGACCATCGATGGCAAGAGAAGATATACTCGCCGTGTCGTGGTCGCAAAGAAAGGAAAAGTCCTCAAGGCGAGATTGGTATACGACTTCCTTGGTCGCGAGGAGTAAGCAGATCTCTCCTCTTCTACCTTGGATCCCTTGGGCCATTTCTTTTGGACGATAGCATTGGGATGCTGGTAGGGTATTAATACCATCCCTGCCGAGGTTTTGGCCCCCTTCCCCCATGCCTATGTGGAGGCGTTCTGTTACCCTTTTTGATATACTACCTACATATATCTACACTGTAATATATCAAGAGACGGAAGACCCTGAGATTAGATATATAGCCCTGGCACGGTGCCTGTGGAAGACCATAACTTTTCTGGATATATTGCTGTTGCTCTCGTTCCTTCATACCCCTTACAGCCCTGGAATTAACATACGGGAATACCAGCAGGTAGAAATCGACTCCAGTGATATAGATAGTACAACTCCTGTTTAACGGCGTGCAGCTCCGTCATTCGGCCCCTGCATCAGGTTAAAGAACATTTTCTTCAAAATTGATTCTGCAAGAACTGGTCTCGACCTTTATTTATAGAGTTCTGTCCACAACGTGCAGTTTAACCAGAGCTACCCGCACCAATAGTCATCGGGCTTCATTCGACGATAAGGAATTCAGCCAGTCTACCGAGATGGCGGGCAGCGATGCTTGGAGAAATGGCTTCTTCGCGCCGAGATTGCGCTCCTAATTCCCCGACAGGCTTCAAAGAGCTGCAGCAAGAGAAAAGCGCAACTCGCCGATAGCGGATTCGGAGTGCTCGTTGGGGGATTTCTCCAAGTTTTCCCCCCACAAATGGCGGGCGCACAACCGGCCGAGCGGCAACGGCCAAGCTGCACGCTGATTGCTCAGCTAAGCCGCATCCAACCGCTTATCCGAGGAAAGACAGCGAATCCGCCACTAAACGACCAGCTGCCCTGGCGACGATAAGAGAGAGAGAGAGAGCACACCTTGTCGCTGGAGCACTCGCTGCAGAAATTGCCTCTCTTTCTTCCTCTCCTTCTTCTGCTTCTTCTTCTTCTTCTTCCCTTTCACATCGCCTGGACGTAGCACTTGATCTCGTCTTTTCTCCTGTCACTCCTCCCTGTACCACCTTCCCTTGCACCCTCTACTCACCATGGCCGCCCGTCGAGCCGTTTCCCGTACCATCCCCGCCCTTTCCGCTCGCACTCTCAGCTCTCCCCGCAGCTCTCTCTCGTCCCTCTCAACCCGCGCAATGCCATCATCTCAAGCTCCCAGATCCGTGGCTGCTACTCGCAGACTGCACGCCACGGCCCAGCAGCTGATGCCAGCCGCTACCACCTCTGCTGCCTCTACTGCCACAGAGTATCCCACTTCCCACGAGCGCATTGCCTCTCCAATCGACACCTGCAACTTCATCGACAACAAGTTTGTCCCATCCAGTGCCACCCAATGGATTGATCTCCACGACCCAGCTACCAACAACCTCGTCACCCGTGTTCCCCAGAGCACCACAGAGGAAATGAAAGCCGCTGTCGAGAGTGCCCAGAAGGCCTTCCCGGCCTGGAGAGCCACCAGCATCATGGCCAGACAGCAGATTATGTTCAAATATGTCAACTTGATCCGTGCGAACTGGGACCGCTTGGCTGCTAGCATTACCCTGGAGCAGGGCAAGACCTTTGCCGATGCCAAGGGTGACGTTCTTCGAGGGTTGCAGGTTGCCGAAACCGCCTGTGGTATCACTACACAGATGACCGGTGAGCTGCTCGAGGTGGCAAAGGACATGGAGACAAGAACCTACCGTGAGCCATTGGGTGTTGTGGCTGCCATCTGCCCTTTCAGTAAGTAGCTCCCAACGCGGTCCAGGTTTTCAGTAGACTCGAGTTCCTAATGCTCGTTATTCTAGACTTCCCTGCGATGATTCCTCTCTGGTGCATTCCAATTGCTACCATGACCGGAAATACCCTTATCTTGAAGCCCTCTGAGCGTGATCCCGGTGCTGCCATGATTCTCGTCGAACTGGCCAAGGAAGCTGGCTTCCCTGATGGTGTCATCAATGTTATCCACGGTGCTGCCAAGACCGTCGATTTCATTCTCGATGAGCCCGCCATCAAGGCTATCAGCTTCGTCGGCAGCAACCGCGCTGGAGAGTACATCTACACCCGCGGTTCCGCCAACGGAAAGCGTGTTCAGGCCAACTTGGGAGCTAAGAACCATGCTGCTGTCCTCCCTGATTGCAACAAGAACCACGCTCTTAATGCCATTGTTGGGGCTGCATTCGGTGCTGCTGGCCAGCGCTGCATGGCTCTGTCTACCCTCGTCATGGTCGGAGAAACCAAGGAATGGCTGCCAGAGATTGCTGAGCGTGCCAAGGTCCTCAACGTCAACGGCGGATTCGAGGAGGGTGCCGATTTGGGTCCAGTTATCACTCCCGAGAGCAAGAAGCGCATTGAAGAGCTTATTGCCAGCGCTGAAGAAGAGGGTGCCACCATCTTGCTCGACGGACGAGGCTGCAAGCCCGCCAAATATCCCAACGGCAACTGGGTACGTGATAAACTGGTTCCTTCCTAGTGGATATTTTCCGTTTGCTAACATGTAGATAGGTCGGCCCAACCATCATCACTGGCGTCAAGCCTCACATGAGATGCTACCGCGAGGAAATCTTCGGCCCCGTCCTCGTCTGCCTCGAGGTCGAAACCGTTGATGAAGCCATTGCTCTCATCAATGCCAACGAGTACGGAAACGGTGCCGCTGTCTTCACTCGCTCCGGCCCCACCGCTACCCGCTTCCAGCACGAGCTCGAGGCTGGCCAACTCGGTATCAATGTGTAAGTGTCATTTCCCAATTTGCCCTCTTGCGAAATGAGCTCTGAAGCTAACGACTCTCCACCCACAGTCCCATCCCAGTTCCTCTCCCAATGTTCTCTTTCACCGGTAACAAGAAGAGTATTGCCGGTGGCGGTGCCAACACCTTCTACGGCAAGCCCGGATTGAACTTCTATACCCAGTTGAAGACCGTCACCAGCTTGTGGAGAAGCGAAGACGCCATTAGCACAAAAGCAAGTGTTGTTATGCCCACACATCAATAGTCAATGGGCTCTTTGAGTATTGTTGAATATCTGGTTTTCGTCTCTTTATCGTTTCCTGTATGAGTGGAGTTCACCGAGTCTTATGACATTTGTTCCCAAGGCTATATTTTCGCACCTTGGACGGCCGCAGAAATTTGAAAATAGTTTCTCTTGTTGCTTTGGGGTTAGGGAAATACCTCTTTTTCTTAAAGTCGAACCCCGGTTGTATTTTATATATTCTTTCTCTGTGGAAGATGAAAAGAACTAATGAAAACAAATATTTGAATCCCAGGGATATTTCAATAGGAGAAGAAAACCCCTCCGAGCTTCTACCCGTCCTGTTGGGACACACTATAGAATTACCATGTCATCCAAGTTGAGATGTCCGAGCTTCAACAAGTTAGTTTGATTCGGGTATAAATCATGTCCTTACACCAGGCTAGTTTTACGACCCTACGATGAGTTCACGTCCAGTTTAAAGGATGAAAAGAAATCGCTATCAGATTGAAAAAGGGACAATTACTCCGCTCCGTTATTTTCACTCCTAGTAGTCATACAAAATTGAAAATTCCCGTTAAGGCCAAGCTAAGACCCCCCATGGCCATGCAAAAGGATGCCATTCTCGATTATAATACCATTGGCACATACGCCATAATTCCATCCTCGCTTTGGATCATACCCACGTAAAGTTTTGTCCCTAGAAACGGGGCCCATGCATGCGTTTGTCCCGGAAGACCTATATATGTCGATGCAGGGTCGCTGTTACGACCTCGCTTCACTCACTCGACTTTGTTCGCTTCGTCACCCCAGCCTTCACGTTTTCAGCTCCAGTACTTACTGCTTCCGCTGCCTTCTCTTTGGCCTTCTCTTTGCCCTTTCCAGCGTCCTTCTTCGCCGGTGCGGGTGCGGGGCTGCTGAGGCCAATAGCACCAAAGACAACCAAAATCAAAGTGATGAAGAGAGCAGCCAAACCGCCCGCAACCTCAGGAACAGCCTTGACGGCCTCAACGGGATCTTCCTTAGCCATGAGAATAAATCGATCAACTTTGCTGCGGATGTACTTGACTGGGTCCTCTTTGAAGTTGAGATTGGAGTCATCAGTGGAGGCTTCTTCCTTGGGCTTAGAGATTTCTTCTTCAGCGGCCTCGATAGGATGTTTGATATCAAAGGTTTCAGCCTTAAGTTTCTTAGCATCTTCAATGGAGTGGCCAATATAAATATTATCAAAGAGGATATCGTTTTGCATCGTCCAGATCTCGAAGCCAATCTAGAGTTATATCAGTCCCTTGTTCTGCAGTGAAGAATGGAAGAAAAATCAACTTACACCACCCATTGGTTCAAAGTCGGCAGGTCTCTTATCCTCAAAAAAGTTGGGATTGGCGATTTTCCGTGGTGCCCATGGGCCCTTGTATGCTGGGTTATCGATCAAAGGTGCCGCCCATTTGCCTTTATAGTCAGGGTTCCTCTTCATAGGAGGCTCCCATTTGCCACAGCCAGAAACCTCCTCGCACTTGGGATTTGGAACTGTTGGAGGAATCCAGTCACCGTCTTCCTCGTCGTCCCAATCTTCAGGCTTCTGAGCCTCGGGATCAGGAATTGATGTAGGCTCATTTTCCAGCCAATCATCTGGTTTCTTGGCTTCGGTATCAACAATTTCAAAAGGAGCGTCTTCGTCCCACTCATCAGGCTTCTTTGCATCAGGATCGGAGATCTTCGCCTCATCAACCCAATCTGCCGGCTTTTTGTCGTTTGGATCATCAATCTCCTTTGGAGGATTGACAGGAGGCTGGAAGTCTTCCAACAGAGTTCCATTCTTGACGGCTTCACCATCGATTTGGATTTGGAAGCTCTGGTCCGGCTTGACAATAAGGGTATAGAGGGTAGAGAGCTTGGAAATGCGAGCAGTCGGAGCGGTTGACAAATGCTTCTCCTCGTATTCGCCGGTCTTGGGGTTCTTGTGTTTGAAGATGAAATGAACCTATGGACATATCAGTAACGGGTGAGTTAAGCAAGGGTATGGAAAGCGGCGGATATACCTTATTGGTGGCACCACACTTGTCAGGCCCGAACATGATCACATAGGGGGAGGCATTGGAGAATTCCTCCGCATGCAGTTTCTTGTTGTCTTGGAGTAGCTTCATGTATGCGCCACCGCAAACCAGGGAGTCTGTTCCATAGTCAGCAATTGGAGATCCTAGTAGCTAAGGGAAGCGATGCACTTACTCTGGAGCTTCACTTCATACTGAACAACAAGGGTCTTGCCCTTGTTATCAATCTTTTTCGGGAATTTCGCAGAGATGGCATGATGAGCCGCCGCATTCTTCACCACCAATCCCTTGTCGCCGTCAATGCCTTTGAACACGGTCGGTTCCTCAACGGCCCATTCTCCGACATATGCCCACTCTTCTTCGGATTTGGAGTCCTCCTTCTTCGCATGGGAAGGAGTCCATCGTTTTTGCCAGTCGTCAGTGAATTGCTCCAGGAAGGGAGCTTTCAGTGCGGTAGGCTGGGCAATAATGGATTAGCAGGTGCCATTAAACTTAAAAGTACAATAGCAAAATGAAGCTCAGATACTTACTGTGAACGATGGTCGATTGATCGAAGTGGTGGTTGCCTCCTCCTTCTGAGCCTCATTCTCAGCATGGACTTGGCCAAGTAGAGCTATGTAGGAGAGGATCAGCGAAGCGATGTGGGCGTTGAGACGCATTGTGAACCAGGATCCTCGAAGAGGACACCTTAACGAAGTACAGACGCAATGAAAGAAAGGGAATTGGAGTTTGACCTCGAGGATAGAGCAGACACGGAGAGAAGAAACGAAGAGGAGGTGGTTGAACGGAAGCGATGAGAATTAAATAGAAAGGTGGTGATGATGGTGGCAGTAGCTTATTAAATCGGCGAGCTGTGAAAGGTGGCCTCTTTCCTTAGCTGCTGGGGGCTTATCTCCACGATCAACCCAGCCCGCGCTAGTAACATTAGTGCGTATCACCCTTACGGTTACATTACCCGGTAATATTGGTGTCGGGCTTGCCGCTAGACTGGATTCGGAATGGTGCCCCGACCGGCAATGCCGCGAGGTCACATTGTGATTGGCTGCTGAGCTGGACATTGAAATCCTCCGGAATTTTTGCTCTGGAGGGGTCACTCAATTGGCTTTGGAGTGAATACGAGACGTTGCTTCAAGCAGCTCTCTCTCTCCCTGTCCGCTGTTGTTGTTGACAATTGAATCTGTCCTTCGCCGTTGTCAATCTGAGGACCCGGCATTTCCAAAACCTTCCTGTGCTGTTCAAAACCAAGAGCGGGGTTAAAATAAGCCCAGAAGATGACAGACACTAGAGAAGACGCTCCGGAGAATAATGACCAACTTGTTCGGTCGTCTGATCCAGAGCACCCTGCAAACCTGATCCCTGAGCTTTGCAAGAAATTCTATACCTTAGGATGGGTCACTGGAACAGGAGGTGGTGTGAGTACTATCTGATATTCCCGTGGGCCATTGGTTTTGGGCTGATCAAGCGCCGCTTTGACAGACCTCCATACGCCGGGATGACAAAATCTTCATAGCTCCTTCCGGAGTGCAAAAGGAAATGATCAAGCCCGAAGATATCTTCGTCCTCTCTTATCCTACCCCAAAATATCCTCCTTCTGCCCGACAGTATATTCGCAAACCACAAGAGTTGAAGCCTTCCGCATGTACCCCACTGTTTCTAGCAGCCTTTGACAGAGGTGCAGGCTGTTCCATTCATACACATTCGCAATGGGCAGTCCTTGTGACTCTTTTAGTTGAAAGAGAGAAGGGTAAAGACGACTGTTTCGAGATCAACAACATTGAGCAGATCAAGGGAATCCCAAAGGGAAAAGGAAAGGGGATGCTAGGTTATTTCGACACCCTGCGAATACCAATAATTGAGAACACCGCTTTTGAGGAGGATTTGACAGAAAGTTTGGAGAAAGCCATGGATGAATATCCAGATACATATGCAGTACTTGTGCGTCGGCACGGAATGTATGTGATTGACCCCTGAAGAAAGTCCTCATTCAAGGACAGCCGGGCTGACACAATAAGCAGATATGTCTGGGGAGATACTGTTGCAAAGGCAAAGACCCAATGTGAGAGTCTGGACTACCTGTTCCAGCTAGCTGTGGAAATGCACAAACTCGGCATTCCATGGATTCAATGATCAGGAGCCATCCTGAAACTGTAGCCTGTTGCTTGTTGGGATGGAAGGTCACTAATGTTTGAAAAAGGTGGCTTGATAGCTAGATAAAATAACATCGATACTGAGAATACACAGTGTCAAATTCCAGGGTATTCTGCATCTTGTATCTCTCAATTGTTGTTCAAACCCATGTTCATCCACATTCACGGAGAACTACTGTGTCTACGAGAGCACAAGGCGGTGGCAGCTGTCAATATCATGGCTGGCCCAAACTCTCGTTGGTTACGTAACCTAGTCCATCAATTCAGCAGGCAATCTCTCCATCAACAGAGAGTCCCTTCAAATGTCTTTTGACTTTCAGTGCATTATGATATCTGCTTGAGCTTCATTGTTACTACTGGAGCATCTGGAATTTAGCGACGCCCTTTTGTTTCACATCCCCCCTTTTAACATGGATTTAGAGGGAGGTGATTCGCCGTGGGGTGGTATGTCCGGACCCCAGTGACGCGCCCAGTGAGAGAGAATGGTTTGAAATAATATCTGATTTCTGTCTTGCTAGATGTCCCTTCTCAATCCAAGGCACCCAGCATTGATGAAACCGGTATGTTGTCGCCTAATCTTCTTGTTCTCACCTCTTCAATCACTTACCTCGTTCACCAGGCAAACAGAATGACCTTCCCTCTCCATCACCACTCACTAGCCCGCGGTCTCCGCCCGGTAGAGGCATACGAGCCCCAAGGAAATTCGGAGCTCAGGTTACAAGACTTGAAGCTGTCGATGATTCGAGTGACCCGCTCGGTCCGCTGGGCGACACCTCATTCCCTCCCATCCGGGAACAGGGGCCGGTCCCGCCACAGAAAGAGCCTTTCACCGCCCGCAATGCCCGTCCGGCCTCATCTATGTCTCAATCATCTAGTGCCGCCGGACTCATGGAGTCGGTCGATTTGGAAGATGAGAGCGAAGCCCGGCCAAGAATGAGACCTCCGCCGCCTGTACAACCGCCTTCAAGTGGTGGAGAAGCCCCGAAGAGGCAGACTCAGCCGAGCATGACTGTGGAACAGGCTGCAAAACCAACATTTTCTATCACAGTTGGCGATCCTCACAAGGTGGGAGATCTTACTAGCAGTCACATCGTCTACCAAGTCAGGACCAAGGTGTGTTGATCTTCCTGCGCATCACGGCTAGCACTGCTGAACTTGGCTAGACAACCTCGAAGGCATATGTCCGCCCCGAGTTTACAGTTACTAGGCGATACCGCGACTTTCTGTGGCTATACAATTCAATGCATAATGGCAATCCGGGAATTGTTGTACCACCACCTCCAGAGAAGCAGGCGGTTGGCCGGTTTGAATCCAACTTTGTCGAGTCTCGAAGGGCTGCGTTGGAACGTATGCTGAATAAAATCGCTGCTCATCCGGTACTTCAGCATGATGCCGATTTGAAGATCTTTTTGGAAAGCGACACCTTCAATTTGGATGTCAAAAATAAGGAGAATCGGGAACCAGATCTCGGCCAGAGCAAAGGAATGTTTAGCTCTCTCGGTATATCGGTTGGCGGAGGAACTAAGTTCGTAGAGCATGATGATGTGAGCTACGTTCCTTGAAATTCCTTGTTTAATGTGTGCGTGCTAACCCCAGCGGTAGTGGTTTCATGATAGAAAGATTTATCTTGAGGCCCTTGAGAACCAGCTAAAAGCGTTGATGAAGGCAGTAGATACTGTGGTTCAGCAACGGAAAGGCCTTGCTGAGGCTGCGAGTGATTTCTCGACATCTTTGCATTCACTGGCCGCTGTGGAACTGTCGCCTGCTCTTTCTGGCCCGTTAGAAGGTCTTTCTGAGGTCCAGCTTCGGATAAGAGAGCTTTATGAGCGTCAAGCCCAGCAAGACATATTAACTTTAGGAATCACAATCGACGAATATATCCGGCTAATAGGGAGTGTAAAGCAAGCCTTCAATCAGCGGCAAAAATCATTTCAGAGCTGGCATTCTGCTGAATCCGAGTTGCAGAAAAGGAGAAATGCGCAAGACAAGCTCCTACGTCAAGGCAAATCCCAGCAGGATAGATTAAACCAGGCAAACGCGGATGTAGCCGACGCGGAGAGGAAGGTGCACCAGGCACGACTGTTATTCGAGGATATGGGAAAGTTGATGCGGAATGAATTGGAGCGTTTCGAGAAGGAAAAGGTGGAGGACTTCAAATCTGGCGTCGAGACTTTCTTGGAGAGCGCTGTTGAAGCACAAAAAGAGGTATATTCTCATACATTTGGAATGTGCTCTTTAGACGCACCAACTGACGTATTACCTAGTTGATCGAACTGTGGGAAACATTCCTGTTGCAACTCGATTCTGACGAGGATGCGAACCCCTTCTACAACACGTCTCGAACATCAGGATCTGACACCCAGCATGAGCGAACTGAGAGTGGTTCTATGTCCCAGAGTGTTGAGCATACCTCGGTTCAAGAAGAGTGATAAATGCTACCTGTATGATATCCAATGTTGATCGACGAATCAAGCGATTATTTCAAAGCTGTATTCAACATTCCCATGTCCGCTTTTGCCAATTGTATCCCTGGTTCTCTACAATTCACATTAGAAGGCGAGGCAGATTGCCCAACGTGCTCGGAGGAACAGTGCCTTTCATTGGACATGCCTCTGTTACTTCAAGTTCTCGTTCGTTTTGAACGATTCTGTTCTTGACAAAATTGCAAGGGTTTCAAACTGTACATTTCCTTTCTATATTTTCAAAATGGTATTTCCGAATATGCTTACCAAAAGCGCCATCGAAATTATTAGGAAATCAGACCTGACAACACATAAAATTCCTGCTCCGTATTCATACAATTCAACCATTCGCCGAAGAACGAAGGAGTCTTTGAGGCCGTTCTTCCCAAGAAGTGATAATCAGCAGTTCAAGCTCGTAACCACCTCTTATTTCTTCTTCCCCTGCTTCGACTGCGTCTCCTCTTGCCCAAAAGAACTGATCAAATCCAGGAGATTATCATCCTCAAAATCATCTTCCATCTCCTCCACAGCAGCGGCACCCTTGGATTCCGCCTTCGCAGCCGGGGCCTTTTCGCCGGACGTCAACGCCTCAGCAGACACCGTATTCGTCGCATCCCATCCTCTTCCGAACCTGTTTCTGAATGCTCTCAGTCTACCCGCCTCATCTTCTTCGATATTGAGTAATCGTTCGCTGGACGGGTTCCAGAGCGGCGCATTGCGTGTGTCGCGGGTGGAGCGGTAGACTGACTGTGGAGAGGTGGTGCGGTGGGTGAACGTGCTTCCGTCGGATAGGGTGATGAGTTGCGTGAACGTGTAGGGCCGCTTAGGACGGCGGAGCAGCGTTGCGTGTCGGCATTGTGAGCAAATGTAGGTAGTTGTGGTGGAAGGGAGTCTTGCGGTGCCGATCCGTTGGAGGGGAAGGTGCATTGACATTTCGGAGGTAGGGAGGTAGGATATCTGGACCTCACGCGTGTGCTTTTTGTTTCTTTTGCGTCACGTCAGACGAATTGGACGGTTGAGAAGGATCAGCGAGATTTTGGATTGAAAAGCGTTGAGTTGAGAACTTGAGGCTTGAAAGTTTGATAGGTACCTACCTCCAGTCTGCTCGAGATTAGATAAGCAGCATTTTCCAACTTCGACAAGCAGCAAGACTGGGCCGAACCAACTTGTTTCCCTCCGATAACCCCTCCATCCTGGATGCGCAATGGCGATTGTGTACTTATAAGCTATCGGAATGCCCGATCTAGAAGATGAATGAGCACAGGATACCTCTGACTGAGACCAACCGTGCTGGAAGATGCCCACTGTTTCCGCCTCGAGACTGGCTCGGTCTCCGGGAATTTCGCTCCTCTTCCAGGCTCACAGCCCGCAGGCATCGCATCTCAAGCAGCCACTACAGCGGCCGTTTCGGCGGTACTATGGCCGAATGCTAAGGACCATTGTGTCCAAACATATTACAAGCATTAGCGATGTGGTCCGGCCAGTTCTGCCTCCGGCCATAGCTTCGCTACCCAGAGAACTCGAGAAGTTCGCAAAAGTCCTTGGGCCGGCGCAGACCCGACAAGCAGAATATAACCCCCAGACCTCCCCTGAACAGAATATTGAATACCCTGAAGATGACGTATCGACCGAGCCGTACTGTCCTACCACCATCGACTCAAATATTCAGACCCAGGTCCGCAAGCTCATGCGCCTGGTTCCTCACCCTGTCGCCATAATAACATCCACGCACCCGAACTCTCACGCCGAGTCTGCATTCCGCGGCATGACAGTATCGTCGTTTAACACCGTGACATTATACCCAGAGCCAGTCGTGTCTTTCAACGTGAAAACCCCTTCCGAGACCTACGACGCGATCCGCTCGTCCCAACGGTTTCTCGTGCATCTCTTATCCTCGAACGGGGCCACGGCAAACCTCGCGCGCGAGTTTTCAAGAGGACACGATAATGTTTTGCTGGAAGATAAGAAGAATACGTTTCGATTCACCTCGCCTTCTTCGCTAGATCAACAGCCAGCTGTTGGTAAAGGCGAGCCTCCGCGGCTAGTTATTCAGCGCAGAAATCGACCACCAGGTTCCGCCAGCAAGGACCTGACGCCCGATTTCCCATTCATTCTTGAATGTAAATATCATCCCGCAAGTGCACGGGTTGGGGACCATGTGATCGTCTTGGGAACCGTGGTGAAACTGTACCGCGACGAAATACAAAGCCAGGACCAGCAACCAGATGCTGCACACTCAGCAGACGAGTTATGCCTCACATACGCAGACACGCGGTTTTGGAAAATGGGCGAGAATGTATCCCCTTCGGCGCTTGCGACGAAGTCGTAATCCGAATCGCTGAAAACTCAAAAGAACCATGTTCTGGCACATTATCACGCGAATCCGGCAGGTTGACCCGGTCTTTCGTTTGCCAGTTTTACGAAATTCTGCATCTACTCGAGAAAAGAACCAAAAGTTATTGTTTAATAGACTTGGAAATACCCTCAATAGCCCATCTATCTGGCTTTTGCAAGCACGGAGTGATATGTCTTTTCCACAATATTCCGATAATTGTATAATATTTATGTCAGTGTATTTTCTAGAAACTTCAATTTTATCGTTAAGAGTGATTTCGGTGGTGTAAGGTTGACCAAAGATGCGCCCGAGTTTAAGACACACTGGGAGGACCAGCACTTTATTTAGAAGCTTGGATTTGCGACAGCGATTTACAGTTTGGTTTGCCTAGCTGCTACATTGTAGAAACGGACCAGGGAATTTGAACAGGTGCGACAATATTTGCAAGACTTCTCCGCAGAGCCCATCGACTACTTCTCCCTTTTGCTTCCCTTTATCAACTCCAGGCAGGCTTTCCTCGGATAGAATGGGGACTGCCACCGCCGCTTCCACTTCCGCTTGCGCTACCGCTGCTTCGGCTGCCACTCCGTTTCAATTGAGCCAAGTTGTAGTTCACGGGACTGGGAGCTGAAATTGGATTTCGGCCAAGCTCAGGATCAGCCCCGTCACCGGAAAAGAATGGACCACTATATTCCGCTTGCGTGTTAGCGCCAGACAGATTTGACATGGAGCGATCACGGTAACGACCCTGTTCCAATAAGAAAGCTGAGTGCTTGTTGGCAAGAGGTGAGGGAGGACAGTGCTGGGCTTCCGGATATCCCACAGGCAACGATGTTTGCATAATGGGGGACATTGACGGCCGAAGCGCAAGACCGGGCCTTTCAGAATGCACTGGAAATGGCATGCCAAGATTCGCTCTGCTCCCGGAGGCCATCGCAGCCATCGAGGTATTGGCAATGCTTGAATCCATCGGGGAACGCTTTGTTCCGGGTAGCTCTCCCTCTGGTGTGAGCGGGCCAGAATTCATGTAGAACTGTTGTTGCTGATATGTCTGCTCAATCGCCGTGGCCTGTTGCCAGAGTTGGGTGGTGCGCACTTGATACTCCTCAAGGGAACGAGTAATATTAGTCAACTGTACTTGGAAGCCTTCTTCAATTTTGGCGTGCTCCTGTTCTTTGGCTAGCTGCTCGGCAGCACGCCGCTCGCGTTCATTCAAGCCTTGATTGTTAGCATGCGTAATCCGGTCATATTGTTGAGAAAGCCTATTCCGACGATTTTGAAGACGCTCGCGTTTCTGTACAATGTTGGCCAACTCTGTCTCGGCTGAGGAAACCTTATTATCCATGGTGGATTTTGCGGCGCGTAACTCTTCTTTCAGTGAATTCAGAGTTTCGGTCTCCGACTCGAAAGTGGCTTTGTGTGTTTTCCATTGCTGCAATTCTTCCTCTGGTATGTTCTCAAGGTTATCTAACTGGAGCTCAAGAGCCGCCGTTGCCTCTTCTGTTTGACGAATATTCCGCTCCAACTGGAGGGAACGTTGTTTCTGCCTGCTCTCGTCTCCGGCGCTGTTAAGGCGATGGGTGAAGTTGTCTAGTTCTTTCCTGATCTTCGATACTTGGACCTTGTGGTCATTTCTGGATCTTTTCAGCTTCGCCCGACGTTCATTCAACTTAGCCTCAGCATTGACGATGGAGTTCTTGATCGTGGTGGTCGGAGAAGAAGGCCGCAGAGACTGGCGTGGCGAAGGCGTAATAGACGGAGTGATGGAGGCTAAACAATACGTTAGGTATCCATTTGGAATGAATATGGTAAGGGTCCTACCTTGATCTGTGTCCGAGGTAGCAGGCGTTTTCACGCTCATAACGCAGATCTCTTCATCAGTGTTGCAGCGAACGAAACTGCAACTATACGCACAATCAGGTGCCAATCCAGTTATTTCGCCTCTCCAATGAACCAATGAAGGTTCGTCAGAGTTTTCGGCTATCTTCGTGAGGGTGACTGGTGCCCAGTGAGCGCCGTTGACGCGAACGTAAAACGGGTCTAACTCAGTGTCGGAGGCGCCACAGTCATAGGTCCCACCTGTCATAGGATCTTCTTCAGTGGTAAAGTCGCTTGCCGCAAATTTAATCGAACAACTATCAACATGAGTAATCCAAATCAAACCGGTTCCCAGAGGTGTCCTTTCAAGATCGTCTTCGGCCACAGGAAAACTTGGAGTGTACCAGTGTCCGTGCCTCGAACGTTCATACTCGCGTGTCACGGTCAGTTTTGTGCTGGCTAACGCTGCCCAAAACGGCTGTATTCGTCTCGCTTCGTTTGCTTGTCGCCTTCGCTTTTTTGCGCTTGAAACACGATCTCGACCTTCCCTTGATATGGAACTGGGTAAAGGTAAAACATCCGAAGTAATAGCTGCAGGTAACGGAGTACCCGACTCAAGGATAGAAGAATCAACATGACTGCCAGTAGATGTCTCAGCATCTAGCCGTTTGCCGGTCTTCGCCCGCGGTTGTGAACGATTTTTCGCCATAGAACGCCTCGCCATAGCCGTCCCTGCTTGAGCCAGAATGTGCACTGCTAGTAGACTCCTCACCCAACTCGGAGGTGATGGGTACTCCAGCCGCCTCAACTCAGTCGGGATCAAATTTGAATACTTTTCCAATGTTTCGCTTGAAAGAATATTTGCAGAGATGAGATGCCCGAACACAAAATCCTGTATACCTTCGCTTCGAACCAAATGTACTATCAAGAGCACAGTAACACAAAGTGCGTTAACGCCACCAGTATCCCCGGAACTCCCAGCACCCAAAGCGATGGCGACTTGAACATGCGCAAGGTCGATAGCGAAATTGCGAGCCCAGTTCCACATGAAGAGGCCCCAAACTAGTAGGCAAAACGCATCCATCGCGATCATCGTTCCGAGAGAGGGGGTACCTGCAGGGCCTTGGAAGATATCGAAGTTCGAGGTTAGTGTGCCAGTCGATACACCTGCAGGTAGCATGAAGGTCATGGAGGCGTAGAGGAATTGGACCAGGGTGAGAACGATGGGGGGAAGTTGAAGTAGGAAGATAAGAATCGCGATTGTATCGGCCATAGGGCAGGCTCTGAGGATGGTCGACGCGAGGTGAAACGGATTAACAGATTTGCCAGTATAAGGCTTCTTGACATTTGAACCAGGGCTCATCGTTTTCTCTACGCGGCGGGATGCTTGATCGTCGGTTCCCGTGCCTGACATCGCGCCGTTGGTCGAAGTCGAAGGGAATGCGTGGCCGTTGGGCAAAGGCTGTTCACCCTTCCTGTGCCCGTTGACCTGAAACTGGCCATTGGACTCCATCTTCGGCTCCTCCACCACCCCATTCGGTTTGTTAGCTACGACCGACGGCGATAGCGATTGCTGTGGTGGCTCAGAGGAGTTACGAGGAGTGAGGGCCGGCAGGTCCGATCGGTGTTGACCGTTTGGTGTTCCATTCAGATGGCCATTTGGCTTCTGCTTGACAACCTTCTTCCCGGAAAAGGCATGGCCGTTCTCGTGACGATTACCGTGGTGATTCTTCCTTGTTGCTCCTCCTGGTCGTGTCATGGACAAGAGCGCCGGTGTTCCAACGTCCAAATCCACTTGGCAGCCAATGGCCAAGGAACGGACGGGCTGGGGCTTGAGAGTACTAAGCTCGAAGATAGCAAGGTGAATATACAAATAAAGGCTAAAGGAACGAGGGGAAAATAAAAATGTTGCGTCGCCAGACCCAGGCAAGGAGCAGCTAGGCCATGGGCTTTTGGTGTCAAGGTCGAGAGTAGGTGTTTTCTCAGCAACCTCAAAGGAAGACTTGGATCGAGGTTTCAGGTGGTGTTATGTAAGCAAAGGGCGTGCCAGGCGGCAACTTTAAATACAACTAGCGGTTTTCCGAAATACACCACAACCACTAATAGTTCAACGGCGCTAGCACGTCGGTCACTCCTCCGCGGCAGGGACTACAAGTGACTACCTGGCACGGAGTAGGATCGGATTCTTCAGCAAAGCGCTATTGTGGGCCACCAATGGAGAATCTCTAAATGCAAAAATCTAGCCAAAGAAACGATTGATACAGGATATCCTGTTTGCGGACAGCTGCTGCCGCTTTCCGCGCTCTGCTTCGAGACCCAGTCGAGTCACCGGAGGGGTCAAGGATACGAGATCCTCTGCAGATCTCTACAAAATCAATCCCATCGGATAGAGTTCGTCCGCTTTAGTTACTCTTTAATCTATGATGAGCTTCTGTATATGTGCATACAGTTCAGCATGTGGTTTTAAATCAAAAAGCAGGGGACACCTAGAAACACACAAAATATTTCCACGGTGGATTAGTATTGTGCTCCGTGACTTCTATGCATCTCATGAATCTTGTCTGCGATTGCCTGGGGCGTAACGCATACACATCGAGCCAGAGACAGCCGTTTTTTCCCCAAGCAACAATATAAGCTAAGCACGACCGGCGCTCCATTGGGCAGCGACTCGTTTGTGGAAAGAATAAAGGGCTCTGTGTGTATGCGCACCCGTCTCACGAAAAGAGGGCATCTCGTATGACAACGCGGGACCTAGTACTGCCTTAGGTATATTTAGGTAGATGCCGATATGCCAGGACAGCAAGGCGCACACCGCGTTCCTGAACAAGAAAGATAGTACTGGTCTTTCGACTTCTCCTCAATCGGTTTTTCCCCGTCTAGCGATTCACTCCGAGGAAAAGGATGGCTCCGAGATTTGCATAAGTATCCCGCAAAATTTGCCGAGTGAATTCGATATTTTCTAAAGAGGAGCTTCGCAGTAAACGCGGGGCATTTCATGGATTCTGCTGGCGGTCAGATTGGAGAAGTGGAGAGACTGATGCACAATACGGAGTACAGGGATTCAACATGCTAACTGAGCGTTGTCACGTCATGCATCACTGGCCGTTGCATACCCGGCGGTAAATGACAACGAAGTCAATGGGTGCTTGATGAACTCGATATCCGAAGCTCAAGGATGCACTCAAGAAGGTTTGGTCGCCAGAGATCTTCAAAATGCGAAATAACGGGTAACTCGGGACCAAGAAGAGTCCCATAAACTTCGTATCGCTGTGACACGGCCAAGCTTTCAATTGAAATATATCCACGTGACCAGTATTTTTTCATGGGGGACCGAGAATTGCTTGTCTTGCCGACTAGCGCCTGGACCAAGTCTTGATTTCGGCCAATGCAATGCTGCAGAAAACTTTGATTCTAGCCCTTTCTTGACCAGTGCATAATGGCCTGACTCGCGATCATCCATGCCAGAAGCAGGGCAGCATGTTCGAGTACACTAACCCCCTCAGGTCTAGCGTGCATACGATGATCTTTGTGCTAGTTAGCTCCAGGAATGATACCACCTCAGATATTTTGATTCTATTCTAAGGCGGAGGATATACACTGGCATTTGATCCCATCGCACCCGCGAAAAAAGCGTTTGAATGCTCACCTTCTCCTAATAAAGGGCCGTCCCAGCTGCTACTGGAATTGACATACAACCTGCTGCGTAAATCCTGGCAAGACAATTGCTGGTTCCTCTGGGGAAAACCTTGCGCCTTTGGATGTGCTGTGATCCACCTGATTTGCTCATCTGTGGGACAAGTGCGTGCTGCAGAATCAGCATCAAGTCTGAGTGAGTGTGCCAATACTTGCACTCTTGCCCCAGAGAACATACCTCCAAGCGGTGCAATCTTCCACAGAAGAGGAGTGTTTTGCCTTCCACAGTCATTGTTCTGAAAGTGCCGAAGTGACCATGACAATTTCTCGGAGGTTCCTTGACTACTACCTGATGGTAGCGCTCCTAGTCCTTCCGACTGAAGAAACGGAAAAAAAACACGTAACACGACAATGGTCAATATAGCTAGAGGCAGATCAGCAGCTCTCTGATAAATTGGTCTTAGTGGGGTCGATCTCAATTCTCAAATCGGGGTCGAATCCTTTCTCCTTCTCGTAAATGATACCCTCTGGGCCACGCGGTATGCCAATGTGACCCGGCATGAGGGCGGGTTAAAAACAGAGAGAGCCAAACCGCCAAGTTAGATTGATGCACACCACTTTCCATGTATTTCCAAAGCGCAAAAAGAGGCTGTCGTAGCGTCGGTGGGAAGAAGTTGAGATGTTGAAGCGCGTGTACCTAGGTAAGGTTGAGGGCTCTCTGCCCGGAATCAAGTTGTTCCAAATGGGTGATAGCCGCTAGGTATGGATCCATACCGGGCTGCTCCCGAGCTTCGTTCCTACTAAGTACGGAAGAGGTGGTAAGGATGGGGAGTGGAATATTGGAAAAAACTGTATTAGAGTCTATATGCATTACACCGCGGCCGAGCCCAGGTCCTCAACAGCACCTTCTCGATCCCAACTCTCTTTTTCTAATGTTCTCAATCTCGTCTCAATTTCCTGGATCTCGAGTCTGTTGGCCCTTTTCGCCTCCTGCTGAAGCGCCCAGGTTTGTCTGAATTGATCTATCATATATTGAGGAAGATCGGAGACTCTGCGTCCTATTCGATAGTCGTAGAGCACGACATCCTCGTGACACCGCGCCGCCACGCGTTGTTTTGCTTCAGATAAGATCACAACGTCGAAAATCAGGCCTGAGTAGGCACTGGGGTTTGGCGAAGTAGGTGACGGCGGTGCATGGACCAATTTATGGTATACGCTGATTTGGTCTGGATATGTCATCGGCTGCATATGCAACAAACCGTTAGCGGATCAGCAGCCGGAAAGAACTAGAAAGAGTGCCCGTCGTGGAGGCGTTCCTTACAAACTTATAGTCGACCTTGATGCTTTTGAGGATCAAGCCAATCCCCGTCGATCCAATCAATTCCAACCACTGCTTCTTATGCGTGGGGTCATGGTAGGTAGCGAAATTGCGCGTCCAATTTACTCGGGCTGTTTCCGCATATCGCACGTACATGACGTTATTCACATGTCCTGCAAACGGGGAAGAATCCGTAGTGTTAGCACGAATGGCCGGAGCATAATCTTGTGGTTGAAGATCGATAACATAGGAAACGTACCCTTTTCAAATGTCAAGTTAGTATTTCATTTGTCGATATCACTTGGGATCAAAAAGAGGGCACTCATTCGTGAAGTCGAAGCAGCGGGCATCATGTCTGTTGGGGACTTACCATCACATCCTACGACGTATCCCATCGATGGCGCCAAGTTAGCCATAGCTCTTATAACACTGAGCACAACGAACAGTCGGCAATGCTATCCATACCATTTCGCCCCAGACAACATTATGTTGAAACAAGCCTCGCCGATCATGCCCGGTGAGAAAGCCTTCACTGCCTGCCACGAGTTCTCGCCAATCCTGAGATAATTGCTTCGAGATAACGCCCGCTGCACGTACTTGCTCAGGCTGCAATCCAAACTGCATGCATTTCCCAAGACGTTGCTTTGTTGTAGAAAGCCATTTTGAGTCAATCTTGAAATGCGCGGAAGAAGTCGAGGTGTTGTGCCCAGATGCCGGCTGCGTCCCTTGGCCAGAGCTCAGGAAGCTGGTGGTGGAAATAGGCCTGGAGAAACAAGGAGATAGCGATTCTAACGCTGAGCAGGCAGCTCGCCTACGAGCTAGGATTGTGGAAGCCATGTTCCCTCAATCGCCTCCTCTTCAACTGGTGTTTGAGAATGCACAATGCGTAGTCCTTAAGACTGTATTCCGCAAAGGTACTAGCTATGCCCCGGATCTTCAGTTCCTAGGGCGCGGCATATCGGGCCTCGGCGTTTTATTTAGGGTCACGTGGCGGATGTCGTCATTCCGCTCCGACATTTCGGGATCAAGCTCCGAAGGATTGAATCGCAGCAGCAACGTGGTAGTTAAACCAAAGGAAAGCTCATGGCTATCCTGAAATAAAATGGTATTAATTGCAGGGTTGTACCCTCTGTGGAGCTTAAGCAAATCATCTGTAAATGTATAACTACGAGCTACACCGCACGTCTGGGGTACTACGGTAGCCCTGAATCCAAATCAACTCTGCCGCCAAGAGCCAACTTACTTGAACCTATGTTTTGAACGCAGAACCTCAAAAACATATCCCACAATCCTCCGTCTCCTATCCCGGTGACCCATTCATTTTTTTTAATTAGATATCCGAGATTGACCCCGCCGGTGAAGATGAACAAGGCTCTTCGATACCAGGTCATCCGAGTCTACAAAGGTACAGTCCAATTGGCGTCCCCGCCTTCCTTGTCCCGGCCGCAGCCTTCGAGTTGGTTGCTGCATTGGGTATGAAACCTAGTCATTCTGTTAACACTCGCTGGGAACTTGTAGAACTCTTATCCCTAGGCCGCAACTATCCGTTGGGGTATCAGTTCTTCCGAGACCGACTTCATCGTGCGTTCTCGAACCAAGCCCACCTCCAGGATGAAGACCAGATACGGAATGGGATACAGAGGGCGGAGTTTGTGAAAAAAGGTGCGCCGAACTATATCTCGAATTAGGCGTGCATTTGTATCCTGCGAGAAGCTGGGAAGTCCTCTCAGTGCTCTACTAACCCTGAATATACGATGGCATCCAGAGATCGAAGCATTGTAAGTGACATCGTTCTATTGCTCGCCTTGGTATCTGGAAATATTTACAAAAATGGAAATTCATGATGTACACACCAAGAGCCCCCAGGGCCCAAGTATTAGACTTCTTCTTCCCAAGTCCCCATTTTCTTGTCCCTCTCGTTCCTCGTTTCATGGTCTGCACGAACTGCCAAGGGAACGCCATGCTAAAAGCAACATTATCACAGATATTACCTGAGACGCTATCGTTACCTTAAAAAGCATTATACCAGCCCATAAAAAGCAGCCCTTGACGCCATCCCGGAACGGTAGAAACATGCCTCGGTGGGTCGTTCTGAGGTTAGTTTGTACTGTATATAAGAGCCTTGGGCCCGCAGTGATGGCTCATGGCTTTGCGGAGTGAACGTGCATGTATTAAAGCCAATGCAGAGCTGCTCGATCATCGCTTTTGTCCCCACCAGGCACCGACCTCTAGGCACTCGCCGCTCGCGACCCCATCCTTTTGCAACAGATCTTGGGTCATTCCTGCCCACCACCGATCCCATTCGGCTCTTCCTTTTTCGCTCGCCTCCATTAGTATCGGCTCCATACTCTCAATCATCTGAACGACGTTCAGCAAGGCAGTATGGCGAAGTGCCAGTTGTTCTTCTGTCAGATGTTTCCGTGGGCTTGTCCCTCCGTTTGATTTCTGCTCCCATTTCACCTCACCGAGAGGAATGGCGATTCTGCGACTATCCACGCTCTGGAAAGATTCCGACTCCGAGGTAAATGACAAATTGATTGTGGCGCACGGCATGGGCGTGAGTTTCCGTAGTTCGAATGCCTTTTCGATCCATGAATTATAGTCGCGCAAATATTGGTTTTGCGCGTCTGCAAATGGAGTGGCAGGGAAAATGGTATACGTTCCGGTTGCATTGGCTTGCTCTTGATCTCTCTCCGATAACCCAGGAGCCGCCGGCGGGTCCGGGAGCAGCGATCTGAATATGAAATCCGATTCCCACACCTCCAGCACGCCGCCTGATTTCAAGACACGAAGTGGCTCTTCGAGTGGGACTGCTTGCAAGTCGGGACCGGTGGGAGCGACCCCGGCATCCTTGATGAAAACGAAGTCAAAGTGCCCGTCTGGAAAGGGCAACATTGGTTTCCGTAAATCGTGGCGTTTGAACTGCCAGTTGAGACCTTGCTTTTGTAGATCTGGAGCGATGTTTATTATATCAAGTCCCGTGAAAGAAACGTTCGCATGACCTCTGTCCGCAAAATATTCATGGCACGCGCTCGACCACATTCCAGACCCACATGCGATCTCAAGCACCCGTTTCGGAGGATTGTCATTGAAGTGAGGAGAGCAGAATGGCGCACCGAAGACGTGCATTAGCAGGAGTGATCGCAGCGACTGACGGTGGATTTCTGGAAGGTCGCATGGCAGCGGATATGGATTATCCGGATCACGGAGGTACGTTCGACCGTGTTGCTGGATCAAGGGGTATGTTGTATAATCTGTTGATGAGGAGGAGGTGGAGGAGGCGGAAGCAATTGTCATGCTGGACAGATTGTAGTACTCATGTTGTTGCTTGGAGTCACTCGCGAACGAAGTTGGGGGAATATAGAGGTAGGATAAGCCAGCGGGTCCAGCCATATTTTTGTCATTCGAAGGATTTTCCGATGGTCTGTTCTCCTTAGATAGAATCCTTTTCCCTGGCTTTGTGAACCTTTAATAATAAAATACTCCACTTCCAGCGAGAAAATAATAGGGATGCTTCTAGGATTCGCCGTCTGCGAGCCGTTACCAATCCCCTGTTATCGATAACTGACTAACGAGCCCCAGTAGTTGGTTGACAGGGGCGAGAGCATCGGCTGAGCGAAAGCGACAAGGACTCGGAGCGACTGAAATCACACGTATAGTATGCACACAGAAGCAAAAAGAGGCGAATCGTCGGCTAGCATGAAGATTGCAATTCGCGAGAAAGGGTCAAGTAAAGTTGTTTTAAAAGCGATGTCTGCTCTTCTGGCTAGACTTCAGGAGAGAGCTTAATACTGCGGGGCAATTTACAAGCGTGAAACCAACCGTATCATTATTTCTCGAATCGCCTAGGCTTGCTCAGCTATCGATATCTGGGCGCCATGGGCCGCCATTTCCATCCATATAGCGATGTTAGATGTCCTCGTGGCGGTGGCTTGAGGATGGCCCGGCTGGTCGCAGAGAGCATTCGAAAATCGTGCGCGGCCCCAGCGTGTGATAGGGCCGATCAAACCCCCACAATCTGATGCTTCCGAGACTGTTTCCTGGAGGTGAAGTCATTGGCATCGTGTGAAGATACTACTGCCAAAGATGGAGTTACACAATGCAGCAACCGCCCACCGTCTTGACCTATGATCTATCTCCTCCGGATGAGCGTCAATTGGCTCATCGGCATTCTCGAAACCCTTTCGTATGCAGCCCAAGCTTCCCCCTGCATCGAAAGCGCCAACAGAACATTGAAAACTGCCGGACTACAAAGGCAGCGATTGGTTGCATTCGCATGACGCACGCGGCTCCAACTTTACATGAGAAGGTTCTTGTTATACCACTTGAACATGCTCCTGGGTAAATGGTTCTAGGATTGCGCTTTTGGACAGGATTGAGAGAGCCCAGCGAAGGATCATTTCTCTCGTTTGGGCATGCTCTCACGTTTCAGATAAGTCAGGTCGTAGAGCTAAAAGTCATCCATGCCACCATCTGGCGCGAAGCCATACTCCTAGGGGCGAGAATCGCCGAGTCGAAACCGACGGGTTGGCTTGTTATTGATAATCTCGTATTACTTCTTGAGCATTCCGTAGTTCTCTTTGAATCGTTTGTTAACCTTTTAGGACTGTTGTTTCGTGGTAACTTGGATTGATCATCTATATTGCCCTTGTTCAGAGTCTGTGAACATTGCCCTCAGCCGAAGATCCTGGGGTGGCATAAAGGCAGGGAGTTTAACCAAGTGTATGAGCATACGCGCTATATTACTCCTGCCCATTGATCACTGAATGCCAATGTAACCGAGTCAACGCAGCGGAAGCGTTCGCTTGAACTATCGGCAACCTGCATAATCCCATTATATATCCAGGCCAGGCTAAATTCCGTTAAAAGCTTTCGGGTATGTGGCAGGGATGCGTCGAGTCGAAACAGAAACGGGATATTTTGTCGAGGAATCAAGATCGGTGAGTGAAAGGACTCGCCAGAAGACACAGCCCAAGATATGAAGCTCTTCGACGACCCGAAACCTCAACTATCTGGGGACTAAATGCCATGAATGTAGAGTGCAGAAGTAGTATTCATGATGCAAAGAGTCAGCCATCACCGGCTTTGTGCCATTTGATAACACGAAATAAGGCTCTTGTTCCGGAAGGCAGCACCCGAAAATGGAAGGTCACATGACACGTTTGGACCCCAACCTCACGTGATATTCAAGGTTCTCCAGCCCGCCTGGGATGCAAACTGCTTCCTGGGAACATGTTGAGGACAGTCAAAGAGACCGCGGTGATCAATGAACATTCTCTCTGTTTGCAAGCATCAAGAGTTCCCTCTACTTCAAGGTGATATTGTCTCAGCCTTCTCATTCACGCTAGCTGCTTTGAGGACAACCCATTCCTTTCTTCACTGCTGACACTTCCAGTCACCTTAAGCGCTACTCTCCGTCAATCTCCTGGTGAATGACAACAGGCTGCGTGAACACAGTATTGACCTGAGTAGGAGACCTCACTACTTGCGTTAATCAAGCTTGATTGCGCGTTCACTTAAGCAAGGGTTCCTCTGTAGGACCTGATGTGGAAGAAACGGAGAGATCAAGTTCGTCTGCTAGCTCCTCTACCGCCAGCCACTGACTCGACCGCCCAACCCTTCCTCAAGATCTCCTACTTGACGCTGCCCGAAATACACCCTCGGTCTCATCTGCCTCGTTAAATGGCAGATGGTACCTACCGGTTCCAGCAGCCTGGGGCCGGGCAGTTTTACTTTCAGACTCAGCAACATAACCACCACCCCGCTCATCAACGTCACCTTATTCGAAACGGAACAAGCTCCCCGACTGGCAGGCTAAAGTTCAATACCGATACTCCCTCTCCCTCACGCTCTCCTCCCCTGAACCAATCACCCGGTCACAACTCTTACGCAATGTACTCTCAAGGCCACCAGGGCCAGCCTGTCATGATGAACGGGCAGTCCCATCAGCGATTTGGAATGCCGATGCCGAAGTTTCAACATCCTCCCCACCACCCGCATCACCCGCAGCAACCACATCATCCTCACTCGCAATCGACCCCGAACTTGGCTCATCAGCACAACTTCACTGGTGGAGCACTGTCCAACGCAACCCAACATTTTACACCGGCCCACATGCAGAATGGCACCGCCTCCAATGTTGAGGATGAGATTGAAGAGCCAATGAACGAGCATTGGCAGCAGCAATTACAGCTTGCTGCGGAGTCAAGACAGGCGAGCTCGCCGCATTACTACGCTCGAGCAGTTGCACAGCAGACTAAAGGCCTTCAATTATCATCCAACCAAGCTGATCAGAACGAAAACGGGACAGAAGAGCGGAATCGCGCCACCGCAGTTAAGGACCATCGCAGACAAGATTGGGTCGCCCTGGATTTCGGCGGACAGGGCCTTCGCGCATTGTCGAATGGACTTTTTCACTACACTTTTCTCGATAAACTATATCTGAACCATAACAAATTGAAGACCCTTCCTCCGAGCATTGGCGAATTGAAGAACCTGTCCCACCTGGATATTTCTAGCAATGAATTAACTGAAATCCCAGAAGAGATTGGCATGCTTACGAACCTAAAGAAACTCCTTCTCTTTGATAACAACTTACAGACCCTTCCATTCGAGTTGGGCTATCTGTACCAGCTTGACACCCTTGGGATTGAAGGCAATCCATTGGCGGATGTTTTAAAGTCCCGTATCATGCAAGAGGGAACCAAGTCGCTCATCAAATATCTCAAGGAAGAGATGCCAGGTGAGTTCATCGTTTCTCTCGGAGAATTGGAACTGTCACTGATCATTGGATAGTCCATCTTCCTCCTTCCAACCGCGATTGGCTTGTTCTCGATGAGACCCGCAACAAGAATTCTGCCAATGGCGTAAATGACAATAAATTCACTGCTCTCACATACAATACTTTATGCGACAAGTATGCTACAAATCAGCACTACGGATATGCACCATCGAGAGCGTTAGCCTGGGAGTTCCGTCGAGATCTCTTGTTAAACGAGATAAGAGGACACGATGCGGATATCGTGTGCTTGCAAGAAATCGACCAAAGAAGTTACCATGGCTTCTTCCGTGAGCAGCTTGCGTATAACGATTATAAGGGCATATATTGGCCCAAGGGACGAGCCCAAGGTATGCCGGAAGAGGAGGCTAAATTAGTTGACGGTTGTGCAACATTCTTCAAGGGCAGCAAATATATTCTTCTTGAAAAGAATATGATCCATTTTGGCCAAACGGCCGTCCGAAGACCCGATGCTAAGGGGCAGGATGATATTTACAATCGGTTGTGGCAGAAGGACAATATCGCTGTCGTGGTCTTTTTGGAAAATAGGCTTACTGGCGAACGTTTGATCGTTGTCAATGCCCATATTTACTGGGATCCGGCTTATAAAGACGTCAAGCTTGTTCAAGTTGCCATCATGATGGAAGAGGTGACCCAACTAGCTGAAAAATACGTAAAGGTCCCTCCGTGTACCGACAAGACGGCATTCCGATTTTCCGAGCCTGAAGACGGAAAGGAAAGCCAAACATCGATGCCCGTGGAACCTGCGCCTTCTGTCGAATATTCGAGTGCCTCTCAAATTCCTATTCTTGTTTGTGGCGACTTCAATTCGTGCCCCGGATCAGCCGTATATAACCTTCTCGCTCATGGACGTATGGCCGAAGAACATCCAGATCTTGAAAAGCGTTTATATGGAAATCTGAGCCGCATTGGAATGTCCCATCCATTTACTCTGAAGTCAGCGTACTCTGGGATTGGGGAACTAAACTTCACCAACTACACCCCCGGATTTACAGATGTGATAGATTACATCTGGTACTCTTCGAACACCCTCCAGGTATCCGCCTTACTCGGTGAAGTGGACAAGGAGTACCTCAAACGAGTCCCCGGATTCCCGAACTATCATTTCCCAAGTGATCACCTTGCACTCATGGCGGAGTTCTCAGTGAAAAGCAAGAAGAACAAGCCCGTGGAGGCAGATTTTGGCCCGCAACGGGATAAGACAACATGATGAACTTCGTTGGTTTTTGGTGCAGGGGTCGGGATTGACGATTTCCCGTCGCATTTCGGAATCTTCGCGCTGGACTCTTGCTTTGCGTTTACCTTCTCTTACCCCCCCGCCTCATTCTTTTGCATTGTCCCTATAGCTCTTTGTGAATTTTTGACATTATCTCTGTATGGCACGCATCATGTTCTGTCACGCGGGTTTGTTCTTGGACACTTCCTCGATGGCGTGGCAATCTTGCGTCGCGTTGCTATGTACTCGTGTTTGCTTTGCTTTCTTTTTTGCCATAGTCTCTCGTCTGCAATGGCTGCTGAGCGGTGTTATGGTTTTAAGTTGAGGAGGCTGGATCTGGGGAGCAATGAGAGGTTTTTCCTAGCTTTTACTCTGCACCCGGTTTGAATCGCTGGGCTTGGTGCTTTCCAGAAACTAGCCTTATCTTTTTGCTAACGAACGAGGGTTCTATTTTTGATATTCTTGCCGATACAAATCATTCCATCTATCATCCACCTCAAGCTCCACCATACTCATTTCTTTGTACAGAACATTCGGCCTCTTGAGTGCAAACATTGTCCCCTGAAGGGATAAAGCTTCATTGCTACGCCTTTTATGAAAAGCTAACTTGCCAACAAGGAAATGCGAGATAGAGCGCGAAACGCTACTTGCTCAAGGGAGACTCCTCGGCCAGTTGGCTGGGGTGGAACCACTCGTTATGACATGCCTGGACTCTTGACTGAGAACAAATCACTTGGCTATTCAACCAGGAGAGCTAGTGGTACTTCTTGAGATATCTCTTGTAATGATTGATTCCGAACAAGACAGACATAATACTTGAGCAACTTCATTCCCCAGGGTGGACTAAGCAAAGAACAATTGATGGTCTCCTCAGCCTTTCCATACAACAAACAGCCTTGCAGTCCGTCCCATTTCCAGTTTGCAGAAACACATTTTGAAATCGGTAAGACACATCCCCGCGAAACAGATTTGGACCGGCCTGCACAGAGGTCCAACAACTTGAATACGATCGCTGGCATCATTTACGGGCGTTTTCGATCCGGTCTGCGAAGTCCCCGATGTCGAAAGAGGATCTATCGAACGGAATTTCTGCGATATTCTTGTGGGTTCCCTTATGGCCGCTCCCTTTGTTACCGGATTTGAGGAAGTCCTTGACGGACTTATCATCAGCTTGTGCGTTGGCTTGGATTCTAGCCAAAGCCTTATCGGGGTTCTTCGAATCCTGGTGGATATCGATGCGAAGGTTCTTCGTCCTGATGGCGTTGCTTCTCGTAGTAAGGTTTTCCGGAAGGGGATTGAGGATTTTGTGTGCATTGGCCCGCGCAACATCGGCCAGCTCCGTCAGCACTGCTCTCCAGCCCATAGCTAGAAATCCGAGTATCAAAGAACAGTTGGTTCAAGAAAAGCAAGGCAAATTTAATTGGAAACTCTGCTGAACGCTCAATGCCCCGATATTTTGTCGAGAATGAAAGGGATTGGAATTTGAGCAACAAGGCGGAAAAGCGTTGCCAATATATATTCACTTTTCCTGCTTGTTCTCGGAGAGAGAGCACAGCGCCTGGCAATCTGTGGATGATATCCATGATTCTTCCCCTAACCAGGGTGTTTTGGCTGAACCATGTCAAGCCAGTTTTCTGGTCGCTGAATGGTTTCCATTATTTTTTAGATTATCCAAGGGCGCCTAAATGAGACTGTACGTGTGCGATATGCAAGATATCACATTTTCAGCGGTTGGATGGGTGTGGAATTCTGCGATTTGAGGCGCCACACCTCATCGACACCTTATCGACTCTCATGCCCAAGTGTAGCGGTAATCTATTAATAGAGTAAAATATTAACTAATTATGTACTCTGTACTCCGTACTCAAGTCCTAAGCGCCGGTTTGGACTCTGTGGACACACAGGACAAAAGATGTTTGTTGTTGTCTACACTTTGATTTGACTCTGCGACTGGATCGGAAGTAACTACAGGGGTGGACCAAAAGGCCTGGAACACGCTAGTAATTTAGGTTGAAAAATAGTTACCGCCCCAACAAAGTCGATCACTGGAGCAACGGGGATACTTAGGGACCACGCCACCAGCTGTAAGGGTTCGGGTCCCTGTGGGCGGCCTCTAATTATAGGGATCACCCCTAAGGAATCCTTACACTGTATTCAGTATTCAACCTAAATTACTAGCGTGTGCGAGGACTTTTGGTCAAGTTGACTCTAGATCCCAGGGCCTCCATCATCCTGAGCCAATCACCGTCCGAGTACAACGACCGACCACCATCCTCCGTCGTGCTCATTTAGCGGTTCTGCGGCGCGTTGGTTGCGGGCTCACATGCCTCGACGATGTTTACGACATGGATAGAACTGCCTGCCTGTGAGTAGTGAGCCAGAAGCTGAGTGTCCAAGACAAGATGAGCGCCTTCGGGAATGAAACCGGGAAAGGGCCTGGTCGTCCTTCCCGTCAGTCAACGACGCCCCTCGCTCGCTGCCAGTCGACCTTTCCTGACCCCGTACGCCTCGACCTTGTCTCTCGTTAGCTGCAGTCGCCCGGCTCGTCGCCTACAACATTTACGGTGGAACGACTACTGAACGCTCCTCGCCCTCGCCCATCCTCTCCACTCCTGTATGGAAACCTACACCTCGGGATTGGCAACGCTGGACGGAATTTCAACGCTTCGGCGCCATACTCACCAGGAATCACTGCGCTAAAGTCCCCAAGAGTGAACATGAAGGTGCCCGCATTTTCCGAGCAATCCATGCTTCCAAAATGGTCACGATAGAAGGCTGTGGGAGGGATGGAGCGTACACCTTTTTCCCGGGACAGCAAGTGTCTGCGTCGTAAAGGTGGAAATCATATTTCACTGTCACCCCGTCACCCTTGCTGGCTTTGTGCCTCTGTGTGTCATCGATGATGGGATGTGGGCGGGTCTCCATGTTGGCGTTCTGCGACCGGAGTTGGAGTAGAATAATGAAAGGCAAGCTACGACGCAGTCCAAACCGATGTATAGCTGGTGGTCACCATATATGTATCGAGGCGAAGGCATGGGTTCCCCGATTTTCGAAAATACCCGTGCATCCAGATACGTGCACCGAGGAAGAATTGATGGTTCATCTTCCTGGCAGCTGGCACGGGCACCATTGCTCGACGGCTTGACGATGATTGACAGGTTACTTTCTCGCTTGCAGAAAGCAGAAATAGGACTGGTGAGAGGACAGCCGGGAGAGAGGATCCTTGGTCTCAACCGCCATCAAACTGGGTCGAACTAGAACGGCCCTAAACTGGAGATCTATAGTGGTATCGTGGCGTGAGAAAAGGGACCGGCCGAGGGTTTGAAGATAGCTGTTGCAAGTGTGTTTCCCACAGGGAGCCTTTCATCTCCTTTCATCTTGGGTGCTGGTAATATATCTGCAGCCGGGGAGCACCAAGAAAGCCGCGGATCGCGGACGATCCAGCCATCGGAGTAGAATCGTCGAGGTCACTGTGATAGTACTTGCGGACGGCAGAACCCGGCATTCTCAATTGAATGCGGAGAGTAATGCCAAGGATCGTCGTTGCTCTACGGTCGTACAGCCCAGAGCGAAGACAAAGTGCAATTGCATTATATGAGTAGTGAAAGAAAAGAAGAAAGTAACAGGTTACATGTGGGACTCATTCAGGTTTTTTGATCGACCCTTCAAAAGCTTCCCAGAGATACATCGCAACCGATACGACCGACCGCCGCCAAGAGACCATGTTGGTTTCTAGCCACGCTCATGCCTTGTTCCGTCCAGGACACGTCGATCCGTCGGCGAAAAAGTTGCTTAGAGATGTGTGGCCTGACTCGAAAGAGACTTGAGGTTCCGAGCATGGCAATACCGGAGAGAATGCAACCCGGCAGCCTGAATGATGGCTGCCGTTTTGGATGATCCTAGTGATTCAACAAGGTCAACTTGAATACAATTGATGAAACTGCTGAATTACAGCGAATCAAATCATGCCATCCGCCTCTACATGTCATTCCGGCCATCTTTGGTATCGTGAGCCGGTTCCCACCATATCTACGGTGCAGAAGAAATGTTGTTCTCGTATGGTCGACTGTTCTGTAGACAGGCCTCCAGCCGATGAATCTCTTCGTTCAGGTACTCCGCCTGGCCATCCCAGAGCTTGTTGTTCTCCGCAGTCCTTAACCGCTGAATGGTATGCCGGATGGCGCCGTGAGAGCCTTTAAGGTCAACCAAACGGTCGCCCTCGGAAAGCCGCGGCCGGATTGAATCTTGAAATTCGGCCTCAAATGTCTTGCAGATGTCTTCCCTGACAGCAACGTCGTGATGCTCATATCGCAGTGAAATGTTCAGGGGAACGGTCAAAAGGCCGAATTTTTTTTCAGTCAAGATTTCGTCAAGGGTCGTGACCATGGGATCGGTTGACCAATGGATGCGAAACCACTTCACTCGCCGGTAGCCGCTTTGGGCCTGAATTGATTCCTGAACGACTCAACGTTTGCATTTCAATTTCCATCCCGCGTGCATGCTTACCTGAAGATCACCGTGAGTGTTGGACTGGATCTTATTCTAGAGCACGTCAGCCAAGCTAGCCGTGTCCGTGCAGGGTTGAAACAAACCATTGTGACAATGAGCCGTCGCCGAGCGGTCAATATCTTTTCTAGCAGTGTAGATGCGGTGGGTGGATGATTGTCCTGGGAATTCCCTTGTATTATATCTCTACGGATGTGCTATGACCACTTCTGTGGTCTGCTACGGCGAGACGGCCATATGCAGGGGGACGTGGTCAACATCGTACATCATTTCCCGAGGCCATTTCTCCTTCTGTCGACGCCACTCCTTTCCACCCTTCTCCCTTCCACCCGGTGCTTCATCAAAAACCTGGAACCTGGATAGTATCGGGACGACCTTGTCGGAGAAATCCGTACGAGCAAGTGCACTGACCCATGGTGTGCGACCCATGTCCGTTCCGTACCAGATTCCCTGGTAGGTCTCGATACTTCTGATCTGCCGGCCATCGTGCACGACATAATGCCCATGCCATAGATGGGGCCTGATACGTGGTTAGTTATTGGGGACCGATGGGCGGCCGACGGATGCACTCACGTTCTAATCCTACCCAACTTGCGGGCTATCGCTGCCGCCGCACGGTCTGCGGTGAGCCGATCCGAACTGGTATCGAGATTCGTACTCCGATGAGCGGGTGGAGTTGGTGGTAGTGGTTGGGCATCATTTTGAAGTCCTGGAACCGGAGCGGCTGCAGGCGTGCGAGGTTCGTCTTGGGTCGACATGCCGTTCAGAGGCAAGGCGTAGTCGGTCAACCTGGAGGTGCGGTTGGCATCCGCGGCGGGCCCGTTGGATGCAACGCTTGCGTCCCTCATTGTGTTGTTGTCGCGAGCGCAAGGCCCTAAGGGTGATCTTTGCTCCACTGCCGCGGTGTTCTCTGCATTGAGCTTTCCCCGGGGGCTTTGTGGCAAAGGTCCATTGGCCACGAGTGAAAGGCAATCGCCAAGGCCAATGCCCACAAGTACTTTTCGAAACCAAACGACGTTGGCGAAAGCCGACATTCTTCGTTGCATGCAAAGGGAAATGGTTTGCTTGCGTGCAGCTGGTCACGAACATCAGCCTGGGGAGTCAACATGTTTATATCCGGTCAACTGGCGTCCGTGAGGTTTTGTATACCGGTTTTGAACATCCGTCGAACGTACCACATCCATCATCCAGCCAGAAATGGTAGACTACGTACACACGGCTCGAGAAAGGTGGGCGAACGCGTAAATGGAGAAACACCACCGCCGTACGGAGGACCTTCGGCGGATCGGACATCAGATGAAGTCAAGGGTCACCGTATAGGTGAATTGGGCCGTGGATATTCTTCATGATCGACCGCAACACGCAAGAGCGCCGATGTATGGCATTGAGGTTGTCACTGACCTGATAATTGCGGGACGCCAAGCCGGCTCCACACCCTAGTTAACCAAGCAGAACTCTTGGTCTGAAAATAGAACTCTACTCAAGAGCGAAATTGAATTACGTGACTACTGAAAGGAGACAAAATTAACAACCTACATGCCGCGGAGACTGAACTTGTCTCCCTGCCGCCTCCGGTCCGAAAAGCATCGGTGCCGGTGCAGGAGGAAATTGACCGTCCATTGCGGACATCAGCTTCCTCAGTGGGATCATATTGCTGGTTGCCGTCACCGTGTTTCCACCCAGTTTCTCCATCGCCCGAACCGCTACCCGGAACTGATCCTCGAACAGGGAAGAGACGGCGTGCTCAACCTCAGCCAACGTGCTGACACTGCCCAACAAGCCCGGAACGACATTGTAGGGATCGAAAACCCCCATGGCCTCCCATGTAGGCTGTAGGCATTTTGCGGCTGCTTTGTTGAGCTTGCGACGGATGTCTGTCAGGACGGCTTCCATGAATTCCGCGTATATGTGAGGTCGCCGAGCGTCGAATCCGGTCCATAGGCTGTTCCAGAAATCAAAGAGTTCCACGATCTCCTCGGGCCGGGTGACGTCGTCATCCTATGGCGGGTAAGCTAGATGCAGATGCCATGGTGGGGTTAACAAACCGGGCCAAGTTCCATTGAGTCTCTCTTGATCGCGGAAATAGCGTCGTCTGTGGGGTGAGAAAGAGCGTTTTGCAACAACCGAAGGAGCGTTCCGATCCTGAGAGGGGTCGGTGAACCGATTGTTTCTACTGAACTCCATGGCGATCTGTCCTTTCTCAGTTACCTTCCCTCCATCACCAACGCAACGTGACTCTGACCTTTTCAGTTCCACCGCACCGGCCGTCGCACGCACGAGTGAGGGATCGGGAGTTGGAGTGGAAACCATTCGACGGTTGTCCATCTCCCTGACTAGGGAGCAAAGGCTGTGTCTCATTGATGGTACGTAACGGAGATGTTGGGTATCCAGTGTTTGGATTCCCTATTGTTGAGATACTATCGGTCAACCTAAGGATCGAGCTGGTCCGGGGGCGGAGCGGATATATAGAGGCTCCTTCCCCTTTTGACCCAGGCCTTGCCTCCTCCTCTGTGATCTCCCGGCGTACCGTGAGAACGTGTACGGATTCCCAGCCGGCCAGCGTCGGCGCAAGCTCACGGTTTGGATGCTTCCAACAATGTAGGTAAGGTAGCGGTAGGCGCACAAGCATTATGTAAATAAATACATTTGGTAGCAACCCACAGAGGTCAAAGTCACGACCCGAAAACCGGCCTCAACGCGAAGCATGGCTGCCAAATTCAAATCTTACAACGGTAAAATAACATGGTAGAGATTAATGCGGCTTAAGCCATTTCCTTCCATCCGCTGGGCCGGCGACAGACCGTAGAAAGCCCAGAGCGCACCGTCGATAGAAAGGACGAGAAGAATGGCTTGGGGTACCATATGCTTCGCGGACTGTCCTTGTCCTGCGACCCCTGCTCCCGTAGATCAAACGCGAACGAATGCTGCCACGCACCAAATCCCGCCGCCAGCACTAGCACCCCGAGCTGACGCTCGGACACGCTGTGCTCAAAGCAGATAAACTGGAAAGCCACGCATACTGTCGCTGTGGTCGCCAGTGTGGTGTAGAACCCTTGGTCCCTCCGAACCAGATTGACCTCCACCTTGAATTGATCATCATTTGAGAGTTTCAGTCGCAGGTGGTGGGATAGGAGTGACAGTCCCGCCGCGTCCAGCCCCACCAGGAGCGCAATGCACGGGTACACTCTTGGACAGTAGAACACCGTGGTGGCACCGCACGCCTTGAATGCGTTAGATGTCCAGATCGCGAGCCTGAGGTAGGTATGGAGTTGATAGTCTTCAGCGAGTTGACGGTTCTGGAAGATCTGCGGGAAAGTCAGCCTGATCCTGGGGGGATTGTGGGATTCCCACCTCGTACTGGGGGTAGAACAAGCTCGTCAGTCTGAGTAGCAGGAACCGGACGCGGACGTGCTCTGGAACAAGTCAGCTGCATGGAGTGGAGACCTAGAATGGAAGCACGGACCGAGGGCGACCAGCAACTGTATATGGACGGTCGCGGCAGCGGTGTGGATCCGTGTGGAGTGGCGGTCTTCGCGCAGGAGAGAGTGCATGATCAGTATCGCCAGGAGCACATTAAGGAAAGTGGCGATGGAGAGTTCCATGGGGGGAGTTAATTGGAGGGAATTAGCCGTCCAGCTGGAGGTGAATCCTGCCGCACCATGGAGGCGTCCGGAAAGAGCGGTATGGACGCCTTTATCATCATCGGTGGGACCTTCGGATGGAAGATGCGCACGGAATTTCGAATTGACGTCTCGTATGGTAGTTTGGTTGTCACAAAGCGGTTGGTTGTGAGTCGACCTTTGGATACGATCTGCGGGCCGGGCCAGAAAGTATGTGGAGTAAAGCGAGGCGACTGGGCCCTCTTGGGCCAAATGTTTCCTGCAGGAAGCATTCGGCCCAAGAGGGACTAGCCTTGAACCGAGCGGCTGGAATAGCGAGTTCGACCATTGGTCAAAACGGTCAAGGATCCAACTGCGGGCCGAAGGGCCAACCCGTTTGCCTCTCTATCTGTTTCTTGCTTTCTTAAACGACGGTTTTATTCCTATACCGAAGATAACTCCAACGCTTCACCACGGAGATGGGTGGTCTCAGTTCGAGAATGGTTGAAATCGCGACATTGGTTGCTCGGGACCCTATCATCAAGGCCAACGAGAATGGGAAGGATATGAAGGGCCGCCCATTAGCCCAGGAGGACGTAAGTCTGCGTTTTCTTCGCTGAAATCTTCCTCGATTCTGAGAGCGATTAGGCCCTGAGAATCATTCAAGCATTCTGGAAAGATATTCCGGCGTCCTGGAAAACCTTTTTGAGAAACGGTGGTAATCAACTCTACGTTCGGCTGTCTGCGCCAAAAGCTCCTCACATTGAGAAGCTGGACGACTCGATACGGAGCCTGATCTGGAGATTGGCAGAGGAACCAGGGAATTTCTACAACAGTGGTAGCCTGCTACGTCTTCAGAACTCTCACTCCGCGGGTGGCCGGCCTCTGGATGGCTTCATTGTTTCAATTGTTCAGCTGAAAAATCAGAGGGTAATTGATGACATTTGCTGGCGCATCTGGACAGCTTCCTTTGCTCGCATGCTCCGGATAGTTTTGCCAGATACACCACTGTCAAGACATGATGAATTGATAGACATCCTCGACGCATCTGGTTTGGCGTCCCGCGAGGTTTTGAAAAACGCCGCTGAGCACTTTCCGGAGTTTTCACATGCCGGGAAGGTGTACAACTCTATCATCGACGAGTGCGGTGGTGAAGGTGCTTTGATTTACATTCCGCAGTTGTCGCGGTCGACGTGGGTGTCTTCGAATGCGGGCTTCGGCATAGCTGACGGGAACTAGATGGGATAGGCACACCCCCTTGACTGCCGACAACGCCCGTGCCGTTCTGAGCCCGATCAAAGCCGCCGTGCAAAGGAAGGCGAGCGAGGTCTGGGGATTGGAAGGCAAGCCGGCGAGATCGGCAAATGAAGTTGTAAAGGTGCTGTTCAACTACTTTGATGGGATCTTGAAGGGCACCCGGGCATTCGTGCCCTATGTGCCCTACAAGGGAGGCACACGTCCCCAGAGGCGGAGACAGGAAGGCCACAGAGGTAGGCATCCAATGATCTTTGCAAACCATGCTCACCCAACCCAGGCGGCAAACAACCACGCAACCGATTCAACAGGCAACCCAGTGGCCCAACAGACAATCAACAGCGCGTCCGCAAACCAGCAACCCTGAGGGTGGCACAACAGACAGCAACACAACCCATGCAGCCCAGACAATTCACTCCTGGGCCCCAACATGGACAGTCACCAACTGGTGGCCCTTCCCATACTGGAGATTCAGCTGGCTCCCAGTTGCAGAATGGCGGAAATCGCCCTACACAAAACAGCGGTGCGCAAGAAGGCGTGGTAGACAACTGGAACGGAATAGTTGACAATACGGCAATGGAAAACGAACCGAGCAACGGATGTGAATCTGCTCGAACCCCGACAGGTCCAGGTACGATATCCACCTCATCTAAGGGCCGTTAGCTAAATCTCACAGGGAACGGACTCGCCGCACAGGAGTTGAACCATAGGCACAATCCGGGGCCAACCCACGGCACAGCAGCAAGCCAGACAGCGTCAGGTAGCGGAAGTGGAATATCAAACAGCGATGTTTTGGGTAAACTCAACAATGCGGCAGGTTTGTGGCATGTAAGCTAATTCACGCGTTTCGCAGGTCGGCCGCACATAATCAGCAACGGTGACTTTGATCAAAGCGGCCAAGGTGTACATGGTTCTATTAACGAGGGAGGCAACGGATCAGCTCCAATTTCCCTGCGCAATGGGCTGCAACTGCCACCATTGAGTGCGACAATACCGAGAGGAGCGAATCAGAACTCAGGAGTGTTGGACAACGCTTCAAACTCTTCGAGTCGCTTTCGCGGTGGATCTGCCATCCGCAATCTAGGTTCCAATCCCACACCCAGCGGTTTGACGTCCCGTTCTTGGTCAGCGGGACATTCACCCGCGAATCATAGCACTTTTCATGCTCATGTGCAATCGAGCGGTTTCTCCGAGTTTCCTTTCCCGCCACCGGATAGCGTGACCGAGGAATCCAGACCGAGGGATTTGAATGGGCAGCCGATACATTCACGGCCAACGCCTTGCAGTGTAACGACCGCTCCGCAGGGCTTCCATGCCGCGACCCAGAATGAGGCGGGCGGCCGGGGTGCAAGTGGTTTTAGTAGGTTGAAGAAAACAACAGCACCAACACAAAGACAGATGAACTGCTGAATTGCTGACACATCTGCAGGTCAATGTAACACAAACCAAAGAAGTCACAATAACCCAGCGGTCCATCAACCTGCTGCCCGTGGCTATGGCACCGAGCAAAGGAATAGGCCGGCAGCGACTTTCCGGAATGCACCGTCGCCGGTGCCGGTAGAACCACATGCATTTACTACCACTGAAGGGATGGCTGGCCACACTCCGAACGCTTTGTGGCCCTCAGGTGGCGGATTCAGCCCCAGCAACTCAGACATGAGCTTCCATGACAATCAGACAATGTTTACATCGCGTTCTCTTCCGACTCCCACTCGCACTTTGATCGGTCCTTTGCCGGTCCATCATGCAATCCCAAATTCTAGTAGTTCTGCCGCCCAGAACCGTGAGCCGAGACAAGGTGGGTTTGACCCTCCGCCTGGGAATTCGACATTCGCTAATTTTAGCAGGATCAAACCTTCCATCTATTAGTGTACATCCTGGAGCGTGCGATTCAAATGCCCAGCTTGTCCGTTCAGGTCCATTATATGACAGCACAACAACAACAACAACAACAACAAATCCGCCCGCACCTGCCGTCTGGGCAATAAATAGCCAACCTGTGTTCTCAGGGCCGATACAACATGGCGCAACTACAGCCAACACACACAGCTGTGATTCCTGGACCTTGAATAGGACAGGCGGCCAGGGCGTAAGCCCTGCTGAAAATGGTAAGCCCAACGGCGCCGGCAGCGGTTGGACATAGACGGGGTTTAAATAATTAACACACATGCAGGTCAACCGAACATAACACACCAAGGTCAAAATATTCCCGCAGGCCGTCAACCCGCTTCCCTTTATTGCGCACCATGGCCACCACCGGCGGCAGACTTGGCTAGTTCTGATTTCGGAAACCTGGACAGTTCGTTTCAAACAAACTTGGATTTATGGCCCAACCAGGTTCAAGGCGCGCCTCTATTGATGGACGGTCTTCACGCCACAAATCTCGACCTATGGCCTGGCCAGGTCGAAGATGCACCTCCGCCATCAACGGACGGTCTTCACGCCACAAATCTCGACCTATGGCCTTGCCAGGTCCAAGGTGCACCTCCGCCGTCAATGGACAGTTTTCACATGGATCTCGACATATCGTCAATTGATCGACGAGGCCGGTCATATTCGGTAGCGTAGCTTACGGATCCTTCACAAGATAAATATCTTTGGACACGCTGCTGAAATATACATAAGGTCTCAGCCATTTGTCGCCGTAGGCCTTCGCACATTCTCCCTCTCGAACTGGACAACAATTACTCCAGCTTGTTTCCCTTCCTCCATGCAAAACTCCATAGGTTTCGACACAAATAGCACTTTACCCCAGTTCCAGTCAATAATGATTTGTTTTCTGTCTTCCCCGTCTTGCCTTAGATATACTCTTGGGCTATCGATCGACAGAAGTGGAATAATTAATGTATCGTATTGCGCTCCAGCGTTGAAAATCTTCGTTAACATTGCTCCATGCGAAAATAGCTTAGGGGTATTTTGCAGGGATTTTTTCTACGAGAAAGATTAGAGCAGGTCTACCAGGAGTACATTTCCATACAACACACCTCTTTGTATACCCTGACTGCCTCTCGAACGATTGGCTGGCAGGCATGAGGCAGGTCGAATCTCCACGACTCGTTTTTAGGGTGGTCGCAAAGAGTTTTGTATATTGCATGAGTTGCTTCGTCCGCAACGGCCTGTGATATCATTGGTAGTGGTAAATATTCAATCATATTGTCGGTATTCTGCATTTTCAACTCTTTTGAGGTTTATTAGCGCGATTGAACTGTGCTTGGTATATCCCAGATTGCTTACTGGAAATAAGCCAAGTATTCACGCTCAAGAACGAACTGTTTTTCAAGACTGTGGTACACCTCGTTTTATCATGCGAACAATTTTCCTTGCTGCGATGCAATGCTGGTGTTAAGTTAATTAACAGTCGTCGGGTCGTAAGTCGGTTAGCAGTTCTTGAGTGAGGGGCAACATCAACCTCACGTGAGCAGCATCCCCACCTCCCGGACGAAGAACGGTTTCTATGTCATCGCGTAGAGTATGTCTCGGGTACAGAGTATAGCAGATATCGTTCTTATTGACGAATGGTCGTCGGTCGCATGACAGCAGTAATTAAATACAAGCAGATGCACAATCTGTAAGGAGCAATAGTTGGAGGAGTTAACACAAAAAAGTCATCATTTTCATACTTGCTTTACAACACTGCATCTCGCAATAATTTTGGCATTAAAGAAAATGGAATCGAGACTGCAGCGGGCCGTCTTTACGTATGTATGTAAGTACAGTACATACGTATGATTAAGTGTGGTTTTCAACTCTTTTCCGGTGACTAGTCATTCTTGGCGTGATCTCCAATATGGCATTGGTAGGATGATACCATTGTCAATGACCAATTTTGGGCTTCATCAGGGATGTGACAATTTTTTCCACAAATGAAATAGCAATACTTTATGTCTCAGGAGTCTGCACTGTGCCCATGCTATTTAAAAGCAGTACCTTATAAACCACACTTCGCAAAGCCTTCATCCCCAACATCCACGTGGCGAACCTCTCGACTCGCTCCCATACTAAGAGCCTACGCCAATCAATCATGTCACTTATCCAGGCGAGAAAGAGCTCTGAGTAGAGAAGCTGGTGTACCTCTCCCTTGGGGTTCGTAACTGAGCAGTCTAGATAAAATCTCTGTCAAAGACATCAGGTCCGTCTCAGTAAACTCTGGCGGCAGGTTCTCGGATTCTTCAATGGGAATTTCTTCTTCGTCTTCATAGCCGTCAAGAGCTAAGAGCTTAGCGTCATCCTGGTTGTAGTTGAGCTCAAGATATTGGTAGAATCCCATATCTCGGGTGGGGGTACTATCAATCATATTTCGAACATTGCTTTCCAAGCCGTCATGCCACTTTGATGGCGGCTGTCCAAGAACTCGTTTCAAGCCAACGATCATGTCCATCCGGTCTGCTAAGAAAGAATCCATGAATGTCCTTCCTGTGATAATTTCGAATATCTTGTTAAGTCTTTCTGTCAGCAGCTTTCTCACGCCTCTTGAGGCGGATGGATACTGACTAGACAGCCAACGCTCCACATATCGACATTCTTATCCAGAGGTTGCGCATAGACTGACTCGGGTGCGCGCACATGCCAAGGAGTGGACAAGCGACTCGGTGGGTTTTCGTGAAAGAATGCTATATGCGTGTTAGTACTGTGAAAAAGCCTTTGGCAAGTTAGAATATTTACCGTTCCCCAAGTCAGCAATGCTAACGTCCATATCGTCACCGCGGATTGAAACTGGTCGGACCAAGTAAGGAGGCATCCAAGGCGAAGAGCTTTGTCCGTGTATCATCTGAACCCTGCCAGTCACCGGTTTCCCCAAGTAAGGCATAATCTCAGCTTCCGGTAGTTGAGATACAGCGGGAGCAGAGTAGAGGACATTTTTAGAATATAAATCTTCATAGTTCTGAGTAACGGCACTCTTCATGTTGTAGGATAGCCGCTTGCTTACCTCCATGTGCAATGCCACATTTCCAGAGGTAGTCCAAACCGAGGGCTACTTGGGAACAGACGTTTAGCGCAACCTGCTTTGGCAAGCGTTGTCCGTGCTGGGCGTCTATCCGAGAACGAAGGTCCATGCCCATGACTGGGAATACCAAGCCCATGTATGGAGTTGCGAGCTCAAAGTGGTCAAGGAGCTTGAGCACTGAAGCACGGCCGGGGTGGCCAACATGTGCCTGAGCAATGCTGGAATGTTGGAGGTGGTGTAGAACTTTGAACTCCTGTGAGCTATCGTTCAAATTGATTATCTTCAGAGCCACATTGGAATATGTCCTATTTGTCCCTTAGCTCCAGCTTTGTCATTCCAGCTACAAAGATGAAATCAGATATACAGCTTATCTCTTGCCAGCCAAACAGTTGCGAATCCACCCCACCCAAGTTTATGCAGAACACGGTATCTACCGCCCTTAAACTCATCCCCCAATGTCACTGAAAAGTAGCGACCTGTGTGATAACCATTTGGATCCTCGACATCAATGGCACATTCATACAACCGAGTTGTAGCAGTTGACATGCTGCCACACTGGGCACACAATGGGTTAGAAAACAGCCTTTGCGATATGAAAGATTGCGGACAGAAACTATAAGAGCAGAGTAATGAACCACGGGCAGTGAAAGGCATACTGAGTTACAGTAAGCCAATACATGAAAGAGAGATGTTTAGTTATGTGATAGCCGCTAGTTACTTATTTCTGATCTTCAGACTGAATAAGCAGATTTGAACCCATGCAGTGTAAAAGTGTGAGGGCTCAAGCACGAACCAACTACGCTGCAGCCTCCATTCTTGGAGAGAATAGTGGCTAAGAGAGCTAGGCACCTCGACATTCGTTACTAACTAGTGAAGTTAAAATGGGAACCCGGATTGGCTAAAACTTAGCAAACTTCTTGGACAAATAAGCTTCACTCTGTAGGCGCTGTGACATGAAAGGTGGCTCTGCCAATACATCCCTTTATTTCTCCGAAAACTGATGTGTGAACAGTTCAGTCTGTTCCTAGACTTTGAGAACCATTTTTGCAAGGCAGTGTGATGTTCTGGAATCGACGTCTGTTTCTGGCTACTCCAGTCATGAGGCTCCCAAGCTTTGTTTTGCGAGGGAAAGGGAAGCGATCCTTTCATAACCCATTAATATTCATGGAAAATGCAGACGGAACAGGTAAGTTACCTCCATCTTCTCTGATGTGCCTCAAACTGACATTAAGCTTCACAAGAGCAAAGAATACCAGAGGAGGACCTGTATCGTTATACAAAACACCGATGGTTGTGAGTTGAACTTAGACGCCTTTGTTGGCAAGGGAAAATACTCATATCTTTCGGCTAGATTTAATGAGCAAGATGAACTAGCAAAGCACTATCTTCAATTTAACCTACAGAAGCTTATTGAGGTCGCAGTTGATGCTGTTGGCAATGGAGCGCGTTCTTGTGAGTCTCAATTATCCTGTTGGGGAAGGCTATGGTTGACAGAGTGAATAGGTACCAAAGTGGTGAAATGTGTTGAAGGATTGCATAATAAAGGCCTTGTCCTCACTATGGATAATGGGCGAGAGGTCTTTGCAAAGCTGCCGAATCCAAATGCTGGCCCTTCGCATTACACAACAGCGTCGGAAGTTGCCACGCGCGACTTTGTAAGTCCCTAAAAATACGTATAAAACGTTTTGTTGACGCCCTTCTAGCTGCGGAAGATTTTCAAAATCCCAGTGCCACAAGTCCTGGCGTGGTGCTCTGAACCCAAGAATCCAGTGGAAGCAGAATACATCATTGAAGAGAAAGCACCTGGAGTCCGCCTTGGGAGTGTGTGGTCACAGTGGTCCCGACCGCTACGCCTTCAGATGGTTCGGCAAGTTGTGGACATTGAGAATGCTCTGACCTCGGTCAAATTCTCCAGCCATGGATGCCTTTATTATAAGAAGGACCTTCTGCCATCTCAAGCCCAGAATGGCGACCTTCTAATCGATTCTTCTTTTGACCCCGGATATCTGGAACAGTTTACAATGGGCCCACTTGTGACAGCAGAGCTCTGGAGAAATGGACGACAGGATATGGATATTGATCGGGGTCCGTGTAAGCGTAACTGCCAATTTACAACAAGATAATATTTTACTAATCGGAAAAGGGAACAATATACACGACTATATGACTGCTATAGCGAAGAACGAGGAGGCATGGATAAAAGCTCATGCATCGCCGCAGATGAATTATTACCGATCGCTCACTGAGCCTGAAAAGCCCGAAGAGGCACTATCTTTGTTGTCACAATATTTAAACGTGATAAAGTATCTTGTACCAACAGACGTTGAAAGCAGTAGCAATGTCCTTTGGCATCCTGACCTTCACCTCAATAACGTTTTCGTCGACCCCGAAACCCATCAGATCACCCGAATCGTTGACTGGCAAGGTGCCGTGGTCGCCCCGCTATTTTTCCATGCAGATGTTCCACAAATGTTTCGACATGATGGACACGTTCGAGAAGAATGGGTAATCCCGAGTCGCCCCGAAAATTTCAACGAGCTTGACGAGACAGAGAAACAGAAGGTGGACGCTGCGATAGAAGGCGAGATCATGCACAAATACTACCAGAGTCAAGTACACTTACGAGCTCCTTGTCATTGGTCCGTGCTTGCACGTCGAGACATAACGATGAAACGCAAGCCAAACTGGTTACTGAGTGGAATCTGGGAAAACAAAGACCTTTTTTTCTTTCGCCAGGCACTGTTGCTTATCATGGAACATTGGGACGAAATATGCCAAAATAGCAACGTTCAGTGCCCGATAAGTTTTTCCACTCGAGAACTCGAATTATACCGCAAAGAGGAGGAAAACATGGACGGTGTAGGCCAAATGTTAAAAATATTTAGAGATGAGGGAGTACTTCCTGACGATGGTATGGTCAGTTCAGCAGATTACGACGCTGCGGTGATAAATGTCGAGAAATTCCGAAAGGTCTTTATTGACTTGGCAAAGGATGAAGAAGAGAAAGTACTGTTCTCAAAGCTCTGGCCATATCAGGACAAGAAAGACTGATTCCCAACACTGCTGTCTCTTCGTGATTGATTTTCTTCTTACCACTTCTATTTTACTTCCTTATTTTTGGACCATCAAACCTCTGGTTATACGAGCGAGCTACTCCATACAATAGAGGAAAAAGGCGGCTATTGGCCCAGATGGTAGTCTTCTTATCGCTTGTGTTACAGGACTGATACCTTCCGCCCACGTGGGGTCTCGCATGGAGCGGAGATTTAAGCATAACCGCTGCCCCAACTTTATTTAAATAGAAACAATCAGACTTCCAACATCACACTATCCGAAGAGTCGAAGACCCATTCCGTGGCCCACCTTTCTAGCTCATCTGCAACGTCAAACCGCGTCTAGAATTCTTTATTTTTCTTCAATATCAAAGTGTGGACAATGCAAGGTGCAGTAATGAACCCATTGAGCATTCCTAATGCCGTGGAAAAGATAATATCAAATGCTACCCGAGCTGGACGGAAGTTGAACCACGGGAATCATGGCGACGAAATGCACGGGCCTCCTTCTCTCAGGAACACAATTGGGTGCTGACATCCACAGGATCCTTTTCAATTATCGTGTTGCCAGCCATGACAGTGGTGGACCACATGGACCGGAAAGACAGATCCGATCTCAAGCATTTTCACGAACTCCGTCCTGATTTCCCCCCAGCGTCAGCTCCGTGTGTTCCGCTTACAAATCCCCCACGCCTTTCAAAACAGACTTGCCAGCCAACTCCGCCGTTCCAGAACCACGCTGTTCTCCAACATTTTCGATCAGTGGGGCACGTCATATCGAGCTAAAATGGGGCAGGTTAGGGCGCGGATAGGCCGAACTCCTGTGGCCTACCTAGGCAAAAACGATTACTTTTTTCACCGATAACCCCGAGACAAAATTAAGGGCTTGCTCTTAATTCCTCTTCCCTTGCTGCTTTCTTTCTCCCTTTCTTTTATTTTTCAGTCTAGCTATACATGAATTTCTGGCCTTACACGTTCGACTTCCACGTACCTTCCGCTTTCTCTACCCACTGGGTTGAATTTGGCATTTCCTGAGGCCGCCAGTTCTGTGGCCCTGCCTCGCGGAATAGTTTTGACCCCAAGAACTGGCTATGATTCTGGAAAGGCGAGAGTCGGACACGCTCCAAGAGAAAGAGAGCTCTCAAAATGGAAACACCGGCATTCAGAAGAACAAGGCAGGAAACGGTGAGGGAGTTATTGCAAGAAAGATTGACACCCCTACAGTTGTTAGCACAACCAGCGATGTGTCGTTGTCGGCAAAATCACCTGTTGATAGTCCCTCTGAGTCAAATCAGGGGGAACAAAAGATGACTAAAAGCAAGATTGCTGTAATAATGACTGCTCTTTGCGTAAGTGTCGTCCCAGGATGAAAGCCATATTCAAGCTAACGAGTGATCAGCTTGCCACATTTCTTGCTGCTCTTGATATGGTGAGATTGACTTGGAATATCCCGATAAAGCTCATTTGGTAAGGGATAGGCGATTGATGAATGGCAGACTATAATCACTACGGCTCTCCCAACGATATCTAGGACGTTTCGGACATCTGAGGCCGATTATACATGGATTGGCTCGGCATATCTGCTTGCTGCTGCATGTACGTTTAACTCAAGGTTGGGTGGAGTCATCAGCTGTTCTAATCAATTGCATAGCCGCGACACCGATTTGGGGGAAGGTCAGCGACATCTTCGGACGCAAGCCAATCCTACTGGCCGCCAACGTAGTTTTCCTGATTGGCTCGCTTCTCTGCGCCATCAGCATCAATATCAAGATGCTTATTGCAGGAAGAGCCGTTCAGGGAGTTGGAGGGGGTGGCCTCCTTGCCCTGGTTAATATCAGTATCAGTGATTTGTTCAGCATGCGGTACAGTCCACTGGTCCTTCCCCAACAACGCAATGCCTAACATGTCGAACAGGTCTCGCAGTATATATTTTGGTATAATTGGGATGGTATGGGCTGTTGCCGGCGCCGTCGGGCCGGTGGTCGGTGGCATTATGACACAATTCGTCACCTGGCGGTGGTGTTTCTATATTAACCGTACGGTAACCCCTAATCATTGGTACCAGAGGAGCTGAATACTGACCATTTGTAGTTCCTGTCGATGGCATCGCCTTCATTATAATATTCTTTTTTTTTGAGGTTCACACCCCGAAAACGCCGTTGATTGCTGGGCTCAAAGCTATTGATTGGCTTGGCTCATTGACAATTGTCGGTGGCACCGTCATGTTCCTGCTTGGGCTTGAGTATGGGGGTGTCTCGTTCCCATGGACTTCTGCAACCGTGATTTGCTTGATAATATTTGGTCTCGCCACCCTGGCCCTCTTCCTGATCATTCAATGGAAATTGGCATATTATCCAATAATGCCCCTTTGGCTATTTGCCCGCCGCTCAACGGTTGCGGCGTACGGAACTACATTTGTTCACGGTTTTTTGTATACCAGTGGGTCTTATTTCCTGCCCCTTTATTTCCAAATCGTCCTTGGGGCGACTCCTTTACAGTCCGGCATCTATCTTTTCCCCTTGGTGATATCCATATCCTTAATCTCTGCGTTTACCGGATACTTTATCAGGAAAACGGGTCTCTGTCTACCACCCATATGGGCTGGTATGGCAACACTGGTTCTCGGTCATGGTCTTTACATCGATCTCCCAGCACGCACATCCTGGGTTCGTATCATTATCTACCAGCTTGTCGCTGGTGTTGGCACTGGCCCCAATTTCCAAGCGCCGCTGATTGCACTCCAAAGCCATCTGAGAGCGGGCGATATTGCTACGGCAACGGCCACCTTTGGTTTTGTTCGAAACATGGCTAATAGCATATCTGTGGTTTTGGGAGGAGTAATCTTTCAGAATCAAATGCGAGCGAATATTAAAAAACTTACTTCCGTCTTATCCCCTGAGACTATACAGGTGCTACAGGACCGGTCTGCAGGTGCATCAACGGAGTTTGTAAAAGCACTGCCGGACAAAGAGAGAATTCCGTTGCTGGATGCATATAATAAGAGCCTGAAAGTGATGTGGATATTTTATACTACCATGGCAGCAGTTGGATTCTGCGTGAGTTTGCTAATCGGCCGGCAGAAGTTGAATAAAGAACATGAGATTACGAAGACGGGCTTGGAAGTGCAAGAGAGGGAACGACAGGAGAGATTACAGAGGGAGAAGGAGAAGCAAGGCCGGAAGACGAACAAAGACCTAGAAAATTGACATCGATTTGCCGCGTATCGAGATCCTAATTCGGATACAGATTCGATACAGCACTTGAATGGAAGTTTTGTGCAGACTTTACGTAGCCACTTGGGGATTGTGAGAACAGTCGATACTTGCGTGGCGATACCGTATTCTGGCGACCACTCGCCGTCCATATTATGCGTGCAGAGGCTCGCTACAGGATATTGGCCCCAGAGAGGGCAGTTGGCCGTTGCGTATGAAGTTTAGACTAAGCTAGACAATAGGAACTACTACATTTGTCAAAGACATAAGAGTATTCACAGAAAACTCCGTACGGACCTTACAATATGTGCATCAGCACCGTTCGCGACAGGAGTGTTGGTGGCGTTGGCCCAGTTAGGTAATACTCCGTCACTACTCCGCAGTTAGTTCGATTGGCTTCATCCGACTGCTACAGACAACAATTGCAGGCCTGCGTGTCTCCAGGGATTTCTTACAATCCAATACTTGTCGAACGAATCAAATTTTCCGTAGTGATGGCCACCAACACTGAAGAAGGTTGGCACACTCTCCCTGACGGGGCGAAGCTATACACCAAGACATGGAAGGTGATTGACCCAAGCTCCCTGCATTCGAATCAGTGCATTCGCCCAAACCCATGGGGCTTACGGTGGAGTCTGGATAGCACTGACATCCCTGGCATATCTACAGACTGATGAACGTCCAAAAGCCGTCATTGTCTTTATTCACGGCTTCAGCGATCACTGTATGCTCCCTGCTCCCTTCCTTCTGTGCTGGTGGGATATAGAGTGATTCAACGCTGAAGGCAATCTTAGGCAATGCGTATTACGACTTTTTCCCTGGCTTGACGAGACATGGGATTGAGGTGCGAGCATTTGATCAGCGGTGAGTAGTAGTATAGCATACCTTATATCGCGATTTAGAACGAATGGCGGGTATACTGCAAGCGAAGTTTACCTCTGCTAAGATCGATTCTTAGGGGCTGGGGTCGCTCTGTCACGGCAGCATCTCACCGGGGTCATACCGGTTCCACTGAAGTAGTCCTTGCGGACATCCACTCGTTTCTAACGAGTGTCCATCGTTCGTTGCAAGAGCAGGCGTCCGCCGGAAGCTCAGCGGGTCCAAACCCACCGCCTATCTTCCTCATGGGCCACAGTATGGGTGGTGGACAAGTGCTCTACTACATGCTTAATTCTACTTCTTTTCCCCAATGGGTCCGAGGAGTCCTTGCGTACTCCCCGCTCGTGGCTCTACATTCCAGCAGCCGGCCTTATAGGCTTACGGTATTGATGGGGAGATTGGTGGCAAAGCTTAGACCCAATCATCAGCTTTACAAACCGCTCGACGCATCGTTAATGTGCCGTGATCCACGCGTTTGCGAGGAATGGAAGCAAGATCCGCTCTGCCACGATACAGGTACGCTCGGGGGGCTTGCAGGAATGTTGGATCGGGCTGCCTGGCTGGACCAGCTCCAACATATGCCAAAAGACTCACTGCAAACAGCGCATTCACGGCTGCCTGCACTTTGGGTTGGCCATGGCACCGCGGATCAGGTGAATGACTTCGAGGCCAGTCTTCTGCTGACAGAGGCGGTCGCTGTCCCTGATAAAACCTTCAAGGCATATGAAGGTGGGTACCACAAGCTACATGTTGAGCCAGAAGGGATAAAAGAAGATCTTGTCAAAGATGTCGCCGAATGGGTTCTGGCGCGCTGTAATAGTTCTGCTCAAGCGGACCCGACAATGAATGAAGGGCACTTGGAGTCAAGACCAAAACTGTGAGGTCGTACCCTGGGACCATTCTCACATAATATTTTCCGGCAATGTGCTGGGGCTCGGCCCCTATAGTATTTTTCTATTCCTCCTTGGTTCTTCTCCATATTCCTACAAAACCTCCCCCTACAATTCGTTCCCCGACTTTTGGCCTGCAAACCAGGACAGGTTGGCCTGCCCGTGGCTCTCCGGCGATTGCGCTAGTGGCGACGTTTTCACTGATGTCTTCTTCAGGGGGCACTTCTTTCTTTTCGTCTTGCGTCCTTTGTTCGGGTTCTTTGATAGTCGACAGACTTGATCGCCGTACAGCCATCCTGATGTCCCAGAGCCTGCCACTGCTGATGCCGGTACCTAACTCTACCGCCTTTTCTAGAGTTAGCGGCAATCGTTTATCATTGATAATCTGCACACAATCCCCTATCTGTGTCACGTTCGGCATGAAGACAGCCAGAATACCTCCAGCCTTGAGAATCGGTGAAACATGAGGTATGCGTAGGTGTGCCGATGGCATATCGAGGATTGCATACGAAAGGAATGGTTTTGTCGTTCTTGAGAATAGTGACTTGCTACGATACCGAATTTGATCCTCGATCCAGTTCTCTACACTAGCAACGTAGAAGTCAACGTTTCCAGCGTACATACCGCGTCTAAATCCACGCACTATCTTTTCAGCGTGGCGAGAATGCTTCGCGGAGACCTCCACTGTATGGATTATAGCTCGGCGTTCGGAACGCCATGCATCCCATGCATCCTGGAGCGAGTCCTTTACATCTGATGACTGTCTGTCCTCATTGGTATTCTTTGTATCTTCGTCGCTGGGAGCCCTCGGGATAATCTTCAGTTGAGATTGGGGCGGAATTTGCGGCGGACAAGCATTGGCACCGTTTATCGCGCGCGAGAGATGGAGTGTTAGCGATCCGTGGCCGGTTCCTGCTTCCAAAATCTCTAATGGTTCATCTGAGCCGCCTTCTTTTGAGGGCGCGGTAGTATGAATATCCAAAAGAGACACTATCAGATTGGCATCTGCAGGGTAAACCTATTGTTCGTGAATAACCTAAACGGACTTCCTATTTCCATCCCACTACTCCGTACATAGGCAATAGATGGCACGTACCGGTGTAACTAGTCGCGGACTGAGAGTGGCATATTCATCGAGGGTGGGGGAAGTAATCCGGTAATGACGCCCTGGTTAGGGATAGGCAAGGCTTTAACAATCAGCGCACAATGCGGCGGGAATGCTCTCGTACCTTTTTTCGCCTGCACGACGTCTCCGGGTCTTCTGCCAATGATATCATTGTGCTCAAGCGTTCCGCGGCTAACCCCAATTTGCTTGTTCCTCTCAAGAGGTTTAGATAATAAGGGGTTCTTCCCATTAACAATGACTCTGTCGCCTTCTTGGAACTTGGAGAAATCCGTATCTATCGATCTACCCCATGAGCTCGGTGTTTTAAACCGTGCTGAAAGGCGGCTGAGCACAGAGCGGATGCTGGCCATGCGATGGCTAGAACGTACCTCCGGAACGAAAACGAGAGGCCACAAGGATGGGTATCCAAGCTAAAAGTGTTCCGAAAGTAAGGTAGGAATAGCAATTGATGCTCGAATCCGGCGATGCTTCGTTGAACGAGCTTTGTTTGAATCGGCGAGAAGCTTCAACTTCTTTTTCGTCGGCGGATAGTATTTCCGCGCAGCGCGCACGAGCCAATTGGCCGAGCTAATCCCAAGCTCGAGATGCCAGCAGTTGTTTCTTTGGGATGATAGGGGGAGGTCCTACCAGCAAAGCTATCACAGTGCAGCTATGAGGGACTCTATATGACTGTCCGCAATCGGAGTTTTTGAGCAAGCTACCCATTTCTGTACTTGCGGTTTCTTTTTGGATTTTCATCCGTTTGTCCTCTCCTCCCGTGAAGGCAATCCCCACAATGCGCAGAATCCCAGCAACTTCTCTCCGATTCCTCCGTAACCGAAGCAAGAGATAGCCCTTGGGTCGTGCTTTGATCATCTTTCTAAAGACGGAACTGCGTGATCAGAATGAACCGCCGAATAGTATGGAGTATCTGTTCCCTTTCCTCCCCAGCCAAATTGACCGTTTATGGTGCTAGTTGCGGACGGGTTCGAAACTTGGTGCGCTGGTCGTGCTGGTTCTTCTCTTTATCATCATCCTCGACAACCATGTCTCCGTCATACCCTCCCGCCTGCATCAGTACCTGCCCATTCACCACCAGGGACTCGTTATCACGGACATCACGATCGCTACCTGTTCAACACTCAACCCGTTCTCCAGCTGTACCCTGGACCCGAAGGTTTGGTATCGCGTCGAAAAAGACCTTCATCTGAATACCGGGTGGACAGGAAAGGCGTATTTGCATGTTCAGAGAAAGAAGGAGGAGGAGCTTCACCCAGATGATAAGGTTGTTGTGGATTTGAAAATGGGCCGACTCGACCCAGGAGCCGGAGTAGATAAGAAGTGGGAATCCAGGCCCGGAGGAATTTGGCTTCTCAGATCGTCAAGTCGTGCGAGTGATTCGAAGCGAATTACGGCTGTAGATGTCCTCTTTGGCGCTGACGCTGTGGACCCACGTACGAATTGGGAGATAAAGGATACTCCGCTCCTTTTGGATACCAACACTGAGCCGCGTTTAACGATACGAAGGGGTGCAAACGCAAAGATAGAGAAGCCTGTACCGAGGATACGGAAGGACGGTAAATTCAAGATTATGCAGGTCTCGGATTTGCACCTGGCGACTGGGTTCGGGGTTTGTCGTGACCCTGTTCCTCGCCTCAAGGGCGGAGAGAAATGTGAAGCTGACCCCCGAACACTTGAATTCCTGGGCAGGCTGCTAGATGAAGAGAAGCCGGATTTGGTCGTGTTAAGCGGGGATCAAATCAATGGCGACACTGCCCCAGATGCCCAGACGGCAACCTACAAATTTGCTGATCTCTTCATTAAGCGCAAGATTCCTTATGCAGCCATATTTGGTAATCATGACGACGAAGGCAATCTTGACAGAGACGCCCTTATGACTCTTTTGCAAAATTTGCCTTATTCCCTTTCGAAGCCTGGTCCCGAGGACGTGGACGGTGTCGGCAACTATGTTGTCGAGATTCTCGGTCACAGCTCGTCCCATTCCGCGCTGAGTCTTTACATGCTTGACACGCACAAATACTCTCCTGATGAACGCAAGTTTCCTGGCTATGATTGGGTAAAGCCCAGTCAGATCAGCTGGTTTAAGAACACTGCGCAGAGTCTCAAGAAAGATCATCAGGCATATACCCACATACATATGAACTTGGCATTCATTCATATCCCGCTCCCGGAGTACCGGAAGATAAAGAACCACTACCAAGGAAGTTGGCGTGAGGCTCCGACAGCACCGAGATTCAATTCGGGGTTAAAAGAAGCCCTGGTCGAGGAAAATATTGTTGTCGTATCATGTGGACAGTAAGTCACCTCGAACAGCAATCTATCTGGCTGTAATCTCTTCTCCGGTTACTAATTGCCTCATTGTAGTGACCACGCGAATGACTATTGTATGCTGGAGAAGAACCCAACAGATTTGCCGGCGCTGTGGATGTGCTACGCTGGCGGTGCTGGTTTCGGCGGATATGGCGGATACGGAGGATTTGTTCGTCGTGTCCGATTTTTTGACATTGATATGAACACCGCTCGAATAGTGTCCTATAAACGCCTCGAGTCTGGCAAGACAGAAGAACGGGTCGACGAGATGATGCTTGTCGATGGCGGGAAGATCTCTATTCCCCAAGTTGAGAATACCATCTAAACCATGTAATGAATGCGGTGCTTATTTTGATTTGTGAGTAAGGATTTCAAATACTCTTGTGCTCTCTATGCGTGCAAGAACTGATTGAAACTTTTTCTAGTCATAATATGTACACTTTGCCGCAATATCCTGTTTGTTGTATATGATCACGATACCATTCCAAGCTCAACACTTCACTTTTGAGGCTTGAAAGACCTGTTGCATGCAGAACTGGACAGTATGCCTTTGCTATCAACTTTGACTGCATTCTCTATTGTGGAGAATGGTATGATTTTAATTTACCAGACCATTTTGATTGAATGTCTTTCAGGTCCACAGGTGCTATGGCTGAAGATCTCTCTGTTCTCTTTTATTGAAGGGATTCTAAACTAGAACAACTTCTCGTCACCACCACTTCTCATAAAACACCTTTCCGTCTCCTAGCATCCCATTTAGGATACCCACAAACTCATCTGTCATCTGTGGTGGCCCACAGACATTACATAGCGTTCTCTCCTGCTCATCTCTATCATTACCAATAAGATTTTGCAGGTCAACTAAACCAATTCTGCGATTGTACATTGGTATTTCATCTTGCAACCTAGCCACCAGTACACTGGTCCTAACAGCTGTACAAGAGAGGTTTGTAAGATATATTCTCACATCGAGAGGCTGGAAGGCTTCTCTTCCTTCATTCTCTTGCTGTTTCTGTCGCTCTGAACGCACGATCTGTCTAAGACGTGGAAGGAAGGGTATCTGACTCAGAAGATTCTGTGTATCTACGTTGCCAGTACTTGATGGGACTGTATCTGTCTGTACAGGAGCGCGAGTGGCATAGAGAAGGTGAATCTTTATGGATGGGTGCAGACTCGCGCGGTTATTGTGGATATGGGAGATCATGGATATTAGAGGACTTTTAGCCAATGTGTTAGAATCCTAAGCATATCAAGCAGTCGAGACAGTCACTGGTCAGATGGGCGTGAAAAACATACTTAATACCCACTCCGCCAGCTAGGAAGATAACTTTCCGAATATCCGCCAGCGGAATTCCGCCCGTCACGGCGGAGGGCGGCCAAGTAAATGATCCGCCCACTCTCACCTGCAGCTCCGCGCCAAGGATTTCGCTTTCTGGCCGCCAGAGCCATGCGGCCGCGGGATTGGATGGGGAATCTTGCACCGCAAGTTCGATGTACGGTTCACCGGAGGACTCTGGATTGGCGTCTCTCGGCGTAGAGGTTATTGTGAAGCCGCCGGCGTTGCGGACGGTAGGGATATGTACATCTAGCCATTGGCCCGGGAGGAAAGTAAATGGCGTTTTTGCACCATCCTGCAATGGTTCCCAAGATGATCAGTTCGGGCTACTAGTGGCAGGATTGCAACTATAGGGGACGTTATCAATTGAGCTCACATTCCCTGACTTCAAATTATGATTTCGTGGTGGGATAGTGAGTCGGAGAAGCCGAACTGTTGTATTCACTGACTCTATGTTCGACAGGCGGACGGAATACAATGCGCTTTGGCGAGGCTCTGCCGATGTACGGACTTCATGAGGGATGCTGGCCGTTTTTGGATGGTCTGTTGATGGAGGGGCTGACATGGAAAGGGATTGCTTGCCACCCATGGACATGTCAACCAGTATCTTTGTTAATGATTGCCCGAGTGGGAATCGTTTTCGGATACAGAGCACTCGCAACATCAGAGATGAAAGTGGACCAGCGCCTCTTGAGAAGTTAGAACTTAGCTACATTGTAGCAGAGAGTATAAGAGGAGCAACGTTAGACGCAGAGGGTGAAGTGTTAATTGGTATAATAACTGGCCAATATACGTCAACTTCATTGATTTAAGCACCCGGCTTTAAAACATCAAACATTCCTAGGGCGTAAACCGCGCATTTAATGCTGATTGATTACTACTACATTCGTAGAGCTCATGGAATACTTCTGCTACATACGAGGTGTAGCCGCCACATGCACCTGGAATACCACATCACGACACTGCAGAGATCGGTTTTGCAGTTAAATTTGACTGTAGTTGCATACATTAAGGAGCAATTCACCTCAGCAACATAATTAATAGCACCACAATCCCTTCACTTTGCCTGGTAGTTGAAGAAACCCATGAACGACACCAAACCATATTTTCCATCAGTCAAAGCGTGGGTTGAATTGGGAAAACAATCTTGCAAAGAGTATAGATTCCCAGGACTGAAAGTAACAATGGCGGCTTCTACCTTGGATAAATTAGCTGGCTGCATTCGTTTCCGCTGCGTCGTTGGTGCCCTCTTCCGCGCCATCCTCGTCCTCCTCCTCGTCCTCCTCCTCGTCCTCATAATCGTCTTCGGCATAACTTCGACTTTTCAAAGCCGCGTTCAAAGCCTTGATGAATGCATCGGTGTCCTTTGGCAACTTATCCAAGGGGAAACTTTTGATTAGAGAAGGGACAGGCGCATTCGGTCCTCCAACATCATGGAATCGCTTGCTGACGGACGCTGCCTTTGAAATACCGCCGCTAAACACCTCAAACACATTGTTATCGAGATCGACACAGTAAGCCCACTCGCAAAACATAGAATCGTTAGCAAATTCCAAGTCCATGGTAATCGGGACAGGCTTTTCGGCAGTGGCGTCGGCAACAATTCTCAGGATGTTTCCACCAGCTAGACGCGAAAGGGAAGGGAATTGGCGGTCCATGTCAGATCTTCCGGAAAAGTCGAAGGATGGGACGTTATTTCCGGCATGGAGTCTTGCCTGACGGTCCTCGTCGACCTTTCTGTGGATTTCTTTGAGCTCATCCTCAGTTATGACCTTTATGTTCTCAAGACCCGCCTTGAGACGCTCGATATTGCCTTTGACAGTAATGAATTGCAGAATAAACGACCCCTGACCCTCCGGATAGCCATCGAATTGGGTGTACTGGGCGATGACGAAGCGGCCCTTGTACCAAACGCAAATAAGGCTACGCGTGCCCATATTGAAGCCCGAAAATAGTACTTTGGAGAAGGTATGGAATAAGATCAGTGGGGCTTGGAGAACAGTGGAGGGGCGCGAACTTTGAGGAGCTGAACCGAGGTTGTTGTGCTTGCTGTTGGCTTGGTGAGTTGATGCTAAAGCCAGTCTATTTAAAGGGAGTTCGCGTCGCGTCTGTTTATGTAAGTCAGAACGGGCACGTGCAAACAGAGCAAACTGAACAAACATGCTTTGATGCAAACTTCCTCCTTTGAGCGCAACTTGAAAGACATTCAAATTCAACTTCAACGGGAATCCAGCATCATCATACCTGTGAAAGACTCTACATACAAGTGGCTTGCAGTGGTCTCTTTGTAGCAATGAAGGGTTGTTGCAGTTGCTGACAGCTGAGGAGGGCTCTCTCCCTTTGTCTCTTTAAAGGATGATAGAAATCCTTAGAATGGCAAACCCCTCTTCTTCCCACTGAATTGAAGATTGACTGGGGCGAATTGACGGCCGTGCTAAAGATGGTTGCCGCCGGGTTTCAGCCCTGACCAGCCAGTCAGATGTCTTACCTGCAGTCTTCTGGCTAGTGTGTGATTAACTTGCAGCAAGCACCCTTGTTGCCGGTTGCTTATTGGTAGACGGGAATCTGCGCATCACACCTCAACCCTTGTCCGCAGAACGGTCGATGGTTCCACCAGCCAGTTGAGTGCAGCAATGATTGTCGGCCAACCAGAAGAAGCAATAATGCCGGGGAAATGGGATGGTGGATGACCTCTTCAAACCTGCGCGCTTAAGGATTGCTTCGAATGGCATCTCATTTCCTACACATATCAGAGTTATCTCAACTCTTTAGTCGCTGTCCGGTCGCGACGCCCTCCTAATAGCTGGTATCTGCTCAAACAGTCCATTGTCCGGCCAGCTGGCCTGGTGTAAATCACCGCCTTCCCCAAAGCCAGCAATTCACCTCTCCTGAAACGCAAGTTCTCTGAAATATCATCAGAGTCTGTACAGAGTCCTTGCGGAGGCCACTCCCTTTTGTCCACTATGGGGAAGATAATGTGGTACTTGCCGCGAAAATACATTTCGCCTCTCGCATTCAAGATCCTCCTTGGAGTAGAGCTGCCGTTTACAGTCGCAGTTCTGGCTCTATTCGGAATCGCGTCTCCAAACCTATATCGAACAAAGCTTTGGCAAGATGGAGCAGATAACGGTTTTAATAGCTCGCCGGATGAGCTGATTTACAGATATGCGAACTACCAGCCTTATACAACCCCTAGACCTTGGAGTCAATTGTATGGGAATTTTCTTTTCAACCGATGTCCTCTTTCTTGTCCGCAATCAATTCTAACCATCCTACGCACAGCTCTACTAGTTTTAACCTTGTGATATCCGTGCTGAGCATGTTCCTCCTCCTCGTCAAAGCGCCGATGTTTGTTCTAAACGTCTTCTATCCGCCTCTCTGTATCCTCGTTCATACCATCTTGATAGTACTCTACTGTGTGTCCGCAGCATGGCAAGGTGGAAGTGACACGAGCGATCCAGAACACCTTCAACCCGGTGCCCCGTGGTACATCACAAAAAGCTGCAACGTTGCTGCGCATCAAAGTAATATCGCATATTGCAAGCAGGCAAAATCTGCGTTTGCTTGCACAATTATCATGATGTGCGTTTCCCCTGCCACCATCACATAACGCAGAGCTTGTTCATTCAAAATCACCCGTACTAATACCAATTCACAGCATTATCTTCCTCGCGTATCTCGTCCTCGCGGCCATATCGTGCTTGCCGACTGAAGAAATCCGCGAGAAACAGCTTGAAAAACAGGAGAGAATAAGGACCCTCGAAGAGCTCAAGTCCCTTAAGTCGCCTTGCTACCCAAGTTTCTTTCAAGGCGAGAACGGTATGCAACCAATCACCCCACGCACGATGGCGTTTAATCAACTTGGGGGGATGAATGACCTGCCAATGCGCAACGCTGCCGAGGAATCGGCGGAAGCCAACAAGGCTGCTCAGCCGATGATGTATTTCCCGCCACCGCCAAAGAAAGCTGCGGGCAAGGGCAAAGTTAGCTATGTTTGATTTGAAATCTGTAATTTGCTTGCATGCTTCTGCTTTCTCTTGCAAAATGTCTCAGTAGCGGGAAACTGTTTGCTTGCGCCACATCGAGAAATACACCTTTTTCCGTTCAATTCCTTTCGGGAATGTTCCACCAGTGGTGTTATATATTTTCTTTCTATGCTAGTCCTGATTGTATCTACATGTTCGATCCGGTCATAGTTTCTACGAAAATGTGAGTGTTACTTGATAATAGGCTAAGATGCGTGTATATGAACAAACAAAAAGGAATTGAACTATTGGATCAAATACTTATCTTCATTGATTCCAAGTCCTAACCTATAGGGCTCCCAGGGTATTTCAAATGGAACTTAACCTAGATGCAATCATTCGTGCATCATTTCGATGCGTATGAACATAATCCGAACAAGCAAATGCAGGCGAAAAAGTAATCTCGACATACGCGCGTGGCGGGTATATGTTACTTCAAACCATGATAGGTATCAAAAACAATAACAAACCAACAAACATCAACCATCAAGGAAATGCCGGCTAACTAACCGACTCCACCGTTTGCAGAGGCACATATCCCTCTTCATCTGTTCGTCTCTTCTTCCGTCCCATAATCCTCGCAGCCGCTCGTACAACGCTTTCAACTCCCCGCCTTACTCTTCCCGTCTGATCAGATGCGAACGGACTCTTCTGCCACCAGCCACCGGATCCGCGGCGACTATAACCCGAGGCGCTAATCTTGCCCATCTCTACCTCCTTCTCCAATTTGTCTGCGTCCAGCCACCGCGGTCGCTTCCATAGTTTGAGAAGCAAGCTGCTCACCACGACGCTCACGCTGGAAGCTGCCATTGCTGCTCCGGCGGCCATGGGGTGTAACGATACTCCTCCGAAGGGAAGGAATAGGCCCATTGCGAAAGGTAGACCAACGGCGTTGTACATGCAAGCCCAGAGTAGATTGAGTTTAATTCGTCTGAAGATCGTTTTTGCGAGACACAGGCTCGCAGGTACAGAGAGTAGATCATCGGGCCTCATGAGGACAACGTCGGCTGCCTCCATGGCGACATCTGTGCCGGAGGAGAGTGCGATGCCAACTGAAGCTGTTGCTAAAGCGGGTGAATCATTGATTCCGTCGCCAACCATGGCAACGGACATTCCAGAAACTGTTTGAAGCTCTGCTATGATAGATTGTTTTTCAAGTGGAGTAACTGATGCGTGGACTGAATCTGCCGGGATGCCAACTGCAGTTGCTATAGCGCGAGCAGTAGAATAAGTGTCGCCGGTGACCAGGGATGTCGTAAGGCCCATGCGATGGAGCGCCGCAATAGTCGCTTTGGCCGTGGGTTTTAACGAGTCCTGAAGCCAAATTGTGCCAGCATATTGATCGTCGATAGCAATATGCACTAAAGTCGCTCCGTTCCACATATCGTACTTCGAGGATTGCGTTGTGGGCTTCGGAGCAGTAGAACTCTGGCTGTCTGGGTCAGCTGAGGCAGGTACCTTGATATTCTTCGATCTAAGGAACACTGCGTTTCCAACAGTAACACGGTATCTATTCCGTTCAACGCCAGACGCAGATTCAACAATGGCCGATACGCCTTTTCCGATCGTCGCTTCAAACTCGACAACAGAGCCATCGAGAGGGTCGTCATTCGAAACACCGTTTTGAGACTTCGCTGCTGAGACAATGGTCTTGCCAATAGGATGCTCACTAGTCATCTCCGCGAGGCCGACAAGAAGCCACCACAAGCGACGACGCCATTCATTAGACGCCCAAAGGGGTTCAATTTTAGCATCCGCAACTATCGTCTTGCCGGTTGTCAATGTGCCAGTCTTGTCGAACACAACGTGCTGAACTTTTGTTGCAGCTTCTAGGGCCGCGCCTCCTTTGACGAGAATACCGTGTTCAGCGCCAACACCGGTTCCAACCATGACGGCGGTGGGTGTGCTGAGTCCGAGCGCACATGGACATGCAAAAACGATCACAGATATGCACAACTTAAGACACACCATGATAGTTCCGCCACTACTCTCTCGCAGAAATATCTCCGGTGGATGAGGCAAAAGATGACTGAGAATCATCCAACCGAGAAACGTAACGACCCCAAGAGTCAAGATAGCGGGGACAAAGTACCCGGCGACTATATCGGCCATACGCTGGATTGGTGCTCGACTCGTTTGTGCATTTTGCACAAGCTTAACGATTTGACTCAGTTGTGTATCTCTCCCAGCTCTGGTAACGCGAAAATCAACCCATCCAGCACCATTAACCGTACCGGCTATAACCTGATTTCCTCGAATCTTGCGAATTGGGTTGGCCTCGCCTGTGACCATACTCTCGTCGACGTAGCTCTCGCCACGAGTAACAATCCCATCGGCCGCAATCTTATCACCTGGGCGAAGGCAGACCACATCACCCACCTGAATCAGCTCAGTGGGAATTGATTTCAAATTCACATTTTTAACGGTACTCTGAATCGTATCTTTCTTTTCAGCCGCGGCACTGTCAGCATGAGAGGTCTCAGCTACTTTTTCGGCAACGATCGGATCATCATATATTGTAGCCATGGATGGAGTGAGCGACATCAGTCGGGATAGTGCACGGGATGTCTGCCCTTTGGCGCGATTCTCCAGCCAGCGGCCTAATGTAATGAACGTAATAAGCATCGTGCTGGTCTCGAACACCACACTTGGCCGTGAGTGCGGCATGCAGAGCATTGACACTAGCATAGTCAAGATGCTGAATACAAATGCGAGACTTGTGCTCAACATAACCAGGACATCCATCGTGGGAGTGCGATGTTTCAAAGCTTTAAATGAAGACCGGTAAAACCGCATTCCAACACCGAACTGAACTGGGACTGTGAGAAATAGACAGATAACGTCGCCTAAGAATAGTCCCCGGACTATTTCGAACCTTCCAAAGTCCAGCGCTGGAAGGTACATCGGTATCAACATGCTGATCAACATAACGGGGACAGCAAACGAGAACGAGAACCAGAAAGCTTTACGCCATTCCTGGATTTCCTTTGTCTTGGCTAATGATTCGAGCTGGGCGTTGTTGTCTTCCGATTCCGCAAGCAATGCATTGTAACCAGCACTTTCGACTAGTTCTGCCAAAGCTCTGATGCCAATTCTGGATGGCTGGTATGTGATTGACGCGCGCGAATTGGACAACTTCACGTCTGCAACTAGTACACCGGGAGCGTTGCGGAGCTTGGTTTCCAAAGACGTGGCTGACGCTGAATCTGTCAAGCCATGTATGCTAAAATTAAGCGAGGCAGAAGAACCGTGGTGAAATGACGAGTCCACCTCTGATGAGAGAACCCGTGCATCAAATCCAGCATCCTCAATGAGTTCGACTATCTTTGACGCGGGGAGAGTTGACGGTTCGTGGAACACGACCCCACGCTCAGCCAAAAGACTGATGTTGAACCGGATCAAGCCTGGCTGGTCTTTTAAGGCGTTTTCGACCGCGGACGTACACGCGCCGCACGTCATTCCTTCAATCGCAACCGTAGTGCTCATCTGTAGCGGTTGGTGTCTTGACGCGATTCTGCTATTCGGTGTGCTACTGCCAGTTGTACCACGGTTGTCCGAGCTCACCACGGTTGCCTCGAACCCACGGTCCTCAATAATCTCCACGATCTTCTCAGCCGTGATACGGGAGCTATCATGCTTAACGACTGTCCGTTCCGAGAGTAGAGAAACTGTGACTTCCACGATCCCAGGCTCACCGGTTAGCCCGGCTTCAATTGAGGACGTACAGGAACTGCATGTCATCCCTTTCACCGCGAAGATCGTTGTCGAAAGGGTGTCTGCAGAACAGGAATTATTCGAGAGAAAATCTTGTCTATTGCTAGGAGGATTTGAGGGCTCGGTTGTCAATATCTCGGCGTCAAATCCGCGGTCTTCTATTATCTCCTTGACTTGGTCCGGCGGCAACGCTATTGGGTCGTGTTCTACCACCGCTCTTCCGATCACAAGGCTCACGGAGACGCCTTTTGCACCAGCTATATCCTTAAACGCAGACTCGATAGCAGAAGTGCAGGCCCCGCATGTCATGCCATCAACCTTGAGTGTTGTGACAACCATCGCGACGTTCGATAATGGCTTCGAGGATAGTACAGCAGTCTCATAAACTGGAAGAAGGGAGGAGGATGAGGGAGACGGCGATATCATTGTCGTGTATCGTCAAAAGAAAGCTCATAACATCGGTCGTTACCGGACAAACATGTATACAGTGAGGAAAAAGGCGCTGCTTCTGTTCGTATTTGGCTCGCTTATCAGGACGGCTGGGACGGGTTCGTCAAGTCTCGCTCCGTCATTAGGCGACAGCTTGGTGGGTATTAGATAGCGTTTGGGACTTTTCTTCAAGTCGGGTTAGATCTCGCACATCGCAGCGATTGGGAAGAGAAGTCCAGCTTCTGAAAAAGAAAAGAAACGCGCGGGGTTGGAGGACAGGGTGTGATATTATACAAAGCGGCTATGAAGGGCGGCGAGATTTTTGCGCTCGATGTGACGTTATAATTCCTCGCATAGTGTCCAGCTGATAAATCTAAAAGGCAAAGCTGATGCGTTCGGCAACACAATCCGCAACCGTGTGAAACTGTACCTCACAACGGCTCCGACCTCCTGTCTTGGTTCGTGGATTGAACCAGAAACTCAACCGAAAAGTGACTTCCGGGCGAATCCGCCTTTCAACGCTGCAACTCAATCGGTTTGGCTAGCGGATAGCGCGGGTGGGTTCTAGCGCGGTGGCCGTGCTTATGTCAGCGGCACTGCTCTGTCAGCAAGTTGCGCTCCGTCGTCACCACAAGCAACCAGAGAGTGTCACGGCAGCTCGACAATAATTGCTCAGTGAAACACACCAGAGCTCGTGGGCAAGTAAATGCCGACCGGGCAGCTCTTCTGATCAACTCCCGAGGCACGCTATTGCCCCCGTTCCCGCGTTTTCGAGCTAGATCACCTGGCTCGTCTGTTTCTCTCGCATCCTCCCGCTTACATTCTACGTATTGCTAGAACTCCCAAGGTCAACTATCACCGCGGTTTGGAAACGGCCATCTGAGCCAAAAACGCACTCGCTACTCTCTTTGCAACATGGAGCAGATACACAACAAGGCCCTCGAAGCCATCCAGCCATTCATTCATCTAGCCACATCACAGACGTCACCATCACCCCTCTATCTGGCTAACGTCATCTCCAATGCCCTATCTGCACCAAACACATACATATTCGCGGAGCTTCTGAAGATCCCAGCTATACAAACCCTCAGATCGCCCGAAACACCCGCATCACACCAAGCCTATCTTACCCTACTAGAGATATTCGCATGGGGGACATGGCAGGAATACAAATGTCAGATAGAGTTCTACCCTGCGAGACTTGTGCTGAAAACTAATTTTGACTCCTAGCAACCCCCGATCTCCCTCCTCTAAACAAGAATCAAAGCCAGAAACTTCGCCTTCTCTCGCTCCTAACCCTCGCAAAGACCCATAATCCTCTCACCTACTCTACAGTCATGGAATCTCTCTCCCTTTCTTCTCACGCCGAACTCGAATCCCTCGTCACAAAAGCAATCTATCTTTCCCTAATATCCGCACGTTTCTCGCCCGCCACCTCCCCGCCAATCATCAAAGTCAACTCCATCGCCCCGCTCCGCGACGTTCAGCCTCAGACTATAAGCACAATGATATCGGTCCTCTCCGAATGGCAGGACCGTTGTCGCGATGTCATAGGCGGAATAGAGGCCGAGATTGCCAAAATACGAGCTGATGCTGAAAGAAGGCATGCACAAGCACAAGCTCGTGCTAGCCGTCTTGAGCGGAGTCTTGATGGCTGGAATGGCGAGAACGATGGAGACCTAGGGGGTGGCGACACGGGCGGAGCGGGCTTAAAGCGGTCGCTTCACTCGGCGAGAGACCCATTGGGCAAGGGTGGGCGCAAATTTGGTTTCGGAAGCAACAAGCGTGAGTTCAACGCTACGAATGATTTCTTCTCTCGGTATGGCCATTCGGGCGCCATGGGCTCAGAGATGGATCTTGATGAGGGAATTGATGCTGATGGCTCTGGGGGCTTAATGAGAAATGCGAAGCGAATGCTTGGAATTAGTGGAAATAGACCGTAACGGGATGGTATACGCTAGACACAGATCTGTTTGATAGCTATTTTCGAGCTCTATGCAGCAGGACGAAGCAACACTGGCAAAGATCGCCTAATGAAAACCGATGAGAAAGCGAATGCATTCATGTGAATTGGTTTTAATATTGTATTGTAGGTACTGGCGTTTATTCAAGCGGCCATGTAAAAGCTCGGAATTGAGTAAGGGGTATCCCAGACGAAATGGACTTGCTCAAGAGCGCCACGTAAGCAGGCGCTCCTAAAGGGGTATCTTGGGCATATAGAGTGAAAGCAAAACAAAGTATTAGTGGAAGGACGGAGGTCTCGCAATCCAGATATCAATGGAAGCGATGAAATGCAGAATAATGACGGGAACGCCATGCACCAATGCTCTCAGTACCCAGACCCTTACCCACCTTCCATTTTGCAACCAACAAAGGGAATCTAAGGAAATAGTAAATGAGAGGCACGTCGAATTGATACGGTATCGTGAAAGGGACGCTCGGGCGCTAAAGACTAGTCCCAGGCACGAAGATAAACAGGACACAAAGTGCGACGGCAATGAAGGTTGCGAACCCAAGAGACACGCATGCTCTTTTAAGAAGAAGAGACCGAACGTATGGCTCGCGAATCGACGTCCAGTTCATAAACGTATACTCACTAATCCCGATGAAGGCGAGTATTGGGTCCATCCTGTATTGGTATGACGACAGGAAATAGGCACCTATGACGAACGGGAGAATCACCTAAATTATGTAGAATTAGTAACCCAAATCTCAGAATTATGAATAGAGCAGATGGATATCAGTACCCAGCACCGTACAAGTCGTGGCTGATCAGTTAGCACGACATAAAATGCAGCCCAGAATCCTCCTCCCAGACTCGTCAATGCGAGGACCAGCCGAGCTAGAATGCTAGGCGGCACCAGATTGCCCAATGCTTTCGCCTGAAGAAATCCAGGGAATGCGTCTCGCTCCATTGCCTGGAAGACGTAATCCTTTGCGGTATCAAAAACTTCGGGGTCATCCCTTCCCTCCTGCTCAATCATGTGAACTATGTCTCCGACAATGGCATCTGGGAGAACAACTTCCCGTTCGGATCCGGGAAGAAGGTATGTATACAAGATCCTGACTGCACTCGAACGAATATCGGACCGCGCGACTGTATGCCCGGGTGACCCGTTCGAGTTGCCATTTTGATTTTGGGGAAACATATCGCTAATACGTCGGGGTCGATCAACGGAAGAAAATCGACGTCCTGATCTTCCCGATTCCACACTGCTCCTTGCAGAGTACACAGACGTTCGTCCTTCTGATCTCAAGAATGCTGACAATCGCTGATCATTCTCAGCGCCTTCGGGCGGGTAGCCATGCCCCGCAGGTCCAGCACCATTGGTTCCAAGACCTGGCGAATCTGAATCGAATTTCTCAGGTTCAGGGGTCTCGAGGAGCACGGAGCGACGCAATTCGCGGACATAGTGACGGCAGAGGGACATATGTTGTGATACATCAAGCCTAAAGCAAAGTAAGTCGTTGATTTCGGTCCGCCTGAATATACAAGCTACCCACCAAAAGTCTAGATAATCTACAGAACATTGTTGGTCTCTCATATAGATGTAAAACGAGAAAAGGTCAACAGGCGCAAGTGTCCTCCGGCTCAGGACTTCGAGAAGAGTAGGAAGTCGGTTGCGGTGTTCTTCTTCATGGATGGACGAAGACGAAGCCATATTCGCTGTCGTGATTCATGAGCGAGAGTAAACGATCGAGATAACACCCTGCGAATTGTCACAGTAGGAATGAGGGCTGAAGTCAAGATGCGTGATTCAGTTCTAATCTTCTTGGTGGACCGAAACAGCGTGGTTACTGGCCTGGCCACCCAGTCATAACAACCACGATATTATCGGGCAAAAGAATGGCTTAGTAAAGGCAGTAACGACAAAATGCCTCTTGCTAAGATTCGAAAAAAGACATTCTAAAGAATGATTAAACTGCTATGAGACAACAGTGAAACGGGGGTAAAGGGATGGAGGTTCAGGTTGCTGGGCCCTCGATCTGTACACACACGCAACATTGTTGCTCCGAAACCGACAGAGACAGGGGCAGCGCCAAAAAGGTAACAACACTGCCACATAGCCATCAAAGCGTGAAAAGACTACGGAGGTGATACGTCAGAGATTAGTTTTTACAGTTATGTATACAGATAGCCGGAGTATATCATGGCAAAGTGGTACCTATCAGCCAAAGGAATAGGAACCATTCATTCATCCAGCCCCATAGCCTCCCAGCCTATAGCGCTAGTTGGTCACAAAACCCCATACCGCTCGATGGAAAAAGAAATAAAAAAGAATTACGTGACAATAGTATTCTCGTTATCCCACCAAATGCTAGCAAATTAGACATGGTTAGCATAATGTTAGAAATTCCCTAGGTCAACCAAAAGCGGATTGATAGAGCCGAGACTTACCGACCACTCTGGGATGTTTTTTATCTGCTGCCACATAAATCTCTCCAGCTTGTTCGCACTTTTGGCGTAAGAAGTAGATTCGCTGTTATACCGCCGACAGTTGTCGAAAATCAGCATAGCGTCTTTGATAAAATCTTCTGGCGTGGGGTAGAGATCCTTCTCAAGTTTCTCTTCCATGGTCGACAGGTCCATTGGCTCCTTTATCACTTCATAGTAATCGGGAACTTCATCTCGATTAACCGGCTGCGCGAAAGGCCAAGCTGCGCTATGGTTTTGCATGGCGTTGAGTAAAAGTAAGAGCTGATTATAATTAGGGCCATGTCGTGGCTGACGGGCCAGTTCATCCATATCTGGAGACCAGCCGGACTCTTTTATAGCGGGAATACTAAGCGGATCAATCTCGCAAACCCCGTTTTTCCACTCTTTTGGGGGTAGGTGGACAATGTGTGATTTGCTGAACGCGCGGATTTTAGCATGAACAGCCTCTTTTTGTTTTAGAATCATTCGCCCGGACTCGAGATACCGTATTTTCGGGAGCATGCTACACTGCATGATAGTACCACCTTCGTAATCCTTGATATAACCCATCCAGATTGGCTTGTCCAAGCTGATTTCCTTACTGAATCCTTGCTTTCTAAAGTACCCAGTGGCATAGTTATCCGCATAAGTTAGGAAGTGCATAACGTCTGAAGTAGCTTTCACGTAATCCTACCGGACCTATTAGCCTTGGTGATGAAAGCGAAGGTAAAGTCCCAAGGCTCGGTACCTTGAGATGAGACATCAAGTGAGCGCCATAGCCTTTAACCTGTTGGTCAGATGATATGGCGCAAAATACGATCTCTGCAAACTTCCTTCCTTTGAACGGCCGATACGTAATACCTCTGGATGTAATTAGCTATGGCATTCAACGACGCTCAGAAGAAACAGAGTCTCATACCCTACAACCTCTAGCGGGTGCTTAACAATAGCCATTGACAAATGGGTCCTATCGTATACCAGCCGCGCAATATAGTCCTTCGGCATCTTGGGGAGTTGCTTCTGGAAGATACATTTGAGGCCCGTAAGGATGATAAAGCTCTCTCGTGACCCGTCATTGTTTACCACTCTGAATTCGATATCACCGCGTCGTTCTTCTAATACTGCTGGCTATACCAAGGACATCATTAGCAAAGAAGTGCCGTAAACCTAGTGGGTTGTCGCTCTTCCTACCTTCTCCGCAAAGGGGACAATTTTGAGTGGTGGCTTGTCATCGTTTTGCTGTCCAATGTCAGTGAGTGTATAAGCCACATGCCCTGGCGCTGGACCAACTTTAGTCTCGGCATCGGGGGATTCGGTCCTGGCTTTCTTAATCCTGTGCTTGAAATCGGGCGTGCTCGGTTCGTCGGTCGCCTTGCGCTTACTTCCTGCTTTGGTCAGTGTGCGCATCACGACACTGCATGGGACAGGAAAATGCTTACGGTCAGTTGTCGGCGCCATAGCGCATACGCACACGATTGCAAAGGTACCTAAAGTAATTGAGACCAGCTCCCCCGCCTTCAAGCGTTGTCCCGACTTCCCGAATGGGAAAGTATGATGTCGCCTCAGATTGCCGCGGCGCCTCATTTATCCGATCCGAAACAACATTTTCGGAAATACATATATCCGAACTGCGTGTTCCATCCAAACTGAACACCTGGCGAAGCTCCCTTCAACGCGACAGCTAGACTTGTGTTTGACTCGATAACAAAAGACCATATCATATCATATTGTTGCTCTTGTAAACCCTCATCTCAACTGCGCTGTGTCAATTGCGTGAGATAATCTTTCCGCCTAGCTTTCAGTCGCTCTTACGCTCAAGTTCGAACATCGTACAGTACAAATGTCTCTTGAAGAAGCTTGGGTTGCCGCGGCCGCAAACCCCTTTTATCCAATTGTTTCAAAGGATAGCCAATTCTTCGTTGCCTCTACCCTTCTACTGATCGGTGAGTTCAACCCGTTTATGAAATATTTAGCAATTACTTTGCTAAGCTCTCACAGCCCTTGTTTTGACTGGACTGTTTGGCCTGAGTAAGTCCTGCCTGCTTCCATTGAATCACGGTTCATCTGCTGATGAGTTCAGATCGATCCCTTCTGAGCATACCATTATATGGAATACCTGCTTCACTTGCTTTCGGGTGAGAATTCCTTTAGCGTTCCCGATATAGCATCCCGTCTGACCCTCGCAGGTTCGGAGCTGTCTTTATGATTTGTGCGGTTGGAGTTTACGTCTAACCACCCCCATTCTACCTTTCCCCGTTTACCGGCAATTGGTTGTATAATAGATCGGCGTCTCGCTAGAGTATCGCTTCTGTGCCGTTGTATTTGTTGATTTGTGCACAACAGACTCCTCGCCTTGGAGCTTCATTGCGCATCTACCGTTTCGCCTTCACAGCCATGGACGCCAGCCACGCGCCAATTTTTTCTGCCGTTTCCAATTTCACCCATCAGCTCCACACTATACTGCGATGTATCGGGTTTTCTTCAAAAGTTGCTATTCAGATTGATCCGCATGGCATACGCTTTTCGGCTGAGGATGGTAGGGTTATGCAAGGGGTCGCCTTCCTTGACAGAACATTATTTACCCATTATGTTTACACTCCTTTACCTACCGGCGACGGTGCCACCACAGATGCGGGCGATGTTGAAGAGGAGGCGCGAGATACTGCAGCATACCCAAGATTTTTGGTCTCTCTGACTGCTCTGATAGAGACTCTTCAGATTTTTGGGCTGAATGATTCTACTCAGACCTCTAGCTCGACATCAAACCGTATAGCAGGTTCTACATCAAACGCTTTCTTCACGCCAGCTTTACTCCTCAATCGTACCTGCACTATAAGTTACCTGAGGCCCGGATCGCCGTTGTGCATTACCCTCACCGAGGGCGGCGTCACCACTACTTGTGAATTGACGACTTACGAGCCTGATGACCCGACCTTTGAGTCTTCGGAAGATGTCGATATCCCTCTTCAGCGCGATGCCATTGTCTTCAAAATCATCATGCGTTCTCTCTGGCTTCACAATGCTATCGTGGAATTGGAATCTACCAACCCTTCGGTCTTAACGTTATCTGCTTCCCCAAAGAAAGCACCATACTTTGCGCTTTCCGCCTCCGGAGGTCCATTTGGTGAATCCACGGTCGAATTTTCTGTTAAGGAATCGGATAGTTCTGCTGACCCAACATACAAATCGTTCAACGACGATGGAAGTTCAAAGCAACCTAAACGCGGCAAGCTCGCACCTTCGGTAACTGAGACATTTCTAGTCAGCCCACCTTCGCCCAAAACTAGAGTGCGTCAGAACTATCGATTTGCGCTCATCCGAAAGGCCTTACGTGCTATGGCTGCATCGAGCAAAGTCAGTATTCGTGGCGACAACCAGGGCGTGTTGAGTATGCAATTCATGATTGAACTCGGGGAGGCGGCCCCAGGCTCTGACGCATCAACCAGAACACCGCAAACTCAAGGACGAAGCACGCCTGGGAATGTTAGTTATGTCGATTTCAGATTTGTTCCCTTGGTTGATGACGAAGATGGCAATGAAGGAAATGAGTCAGAATAACTACGTAGAGATGTCATATTACTGTAGATACTCCTCAGTCATCCGTTTAAATACACACGACAATGAAGCCTTTCCAGTTGGAACTCCGAACAAAGTGGGTATATCGCGATCCTGTTTCTAAGAACCTCGATAACCCGAAAGACCCGTTCGCCACATCATAAGCTATCATTAATATCCCAGAATCCGAACCCAGTTCAGAGGGTGGTAGCCTCAGCTTTTCAGTAAGACCGCCAAAAGGCCTGCAGCCGACTTTTACATAACCTAGAGTGGACAACATCTTAGTACGCGGAGATATGAACCAACCGGGAGCAAGCATCCTCACCTCAGCAATAGACTGTCTCTCGATAATCGATTTCTGCCTGTCACTTCTAGACACCCGGTAATAATAATCGCTGAAATCGCCACACTGCATATGCCTCAGGAACTCCTCGTCGTGTGTGATCACAATGAGCTGGAAGTTTGCCTGCTGCTGTCTGGCCCGAATGATATCATGCAGCGATTCCGCGAGGGACCGAATATTGTCCCGATCAAGATTGGTCGTGGGCTCGTCCAGCGCAATCAACCCGCAATTCACACCGAAACATTCCGCGAGAGCAAGGCGGATGATGATGCTCGCGAGCACTTTCTGGCCTGCACTGCAGCGGCCACGCATGTCCATCTCGGCATCTTGCTTCACCATGACGACGCGGTAGTTGTATGAGCGGTTACCCTTAGCGTTCTCATTGTCAGAGCGAATAAGAATCGTGTCGACGTCTGTGCCTCTGTAGGTCTTTTGCCAGAGTTCCTCGATAATACGGTTGATCTCCTCCATTTTTAAGCTGTGGTATTTCATTATCGCCTTGTCGAGAGCACCGCCGTATCTTCCAAGGTCGTCCACGGCAGCCTTTGTGGTTTCCACTTTGATATGGGCTTCCTTGAACTTGAATGCCGCATCTTTATAGTCTGTGTTCCAGTCGGCGAGGAGTTGCATAAGCTGATCGTCTTTCGATTTCATTTCGCCCATTTTACTAGCCTGTAGGGCAGAGAAATAGTTATATTCACTCGTAAGACGGTTCGATTCATCTCTGAACCGGGCTCGGTCAACCTCAGCATTTTGTGCTTCTAGTCCCTGAATTTCTGCTTTCACCTCTTCCAGCGACTTCATCTCTCGTCGATACCGAAGGTTATCTGAATACTGCCGTTTGGTATTCTCGCTGTCCTTCAATCGAGCCGAGACAGCGTTGAGTTGCCTGGTAATAGACCCTTGTTCTGCCTCTAACTGCTCAATTTCCTTGGTGATATTCTTTATCTCACGTTTGCTTCTCTCCAGTTGTTGCGGTCCTCCCCTATCGTTGTAAGCAACGATATCTTCGTTTGCCAGATCAAGCTGGTGCAAACTATCGCTTAGGCTAGATACTTCTTGTTGTAGCTCTCTCTCTTTTTGTTCGGCACGAGAGTTGATATCGTCGTATTTGGCCTGCGCTTTCGAAGCCTCTGGAGCAAGATTGTCAATATCCTGGTCTGCCTTCTCAATGCTCTCACGCTGCTTGGCGTTTAGGGTGCGATATTCTTCCAATCGAGCTTCAATCGATGTTTTCTTATCCAGCTGAAATTTAGCATTATCGAGCTCACTGCGCACATCACGGAGCTGAAGCTCCAGCTCCGTAATTTCTGCTCTTGATTGATCCCTTTCGTTTGTAATTTTCGTTATCGCCCTCTTCAGTTCGCGGCATTCCTCCCCGATCGTTGCAAGCGTGTCTTGAATATCGTCTAGAGTGCGGGACCCTCCCGACTCTTGCTGCTTAGCAGAGAGGTCCTGAATCTGGGTCTTGAGGGTCTTGATTTCAGTTTCATATTTGGCAATAGTGGCAACGGTTTTAGACAAGGACTCAATGTCCCTCTTTGATTCGCCCTTCTCACTAACGGTTCTATCGTGATCCTCTAGCTTTGCCAGTAACTCTTCTCGTTGTGACTCAAGCCGAACTACTTCCTTCTCTGTTTCAGGAATGGTGGTGTTAGACAGACGAACCCATGTGTCGTAGTAAGTATGCGCGTTTCTAGCCACTTCCAAGTCTTCTTCAAGTTGCTGAATGTTCTCGTCGTCGGCATTCATAGTGGCCTTCTTCACCAAGTTTTCAAGCTTAGCTTTGAATTCCTGGAATTCTTTGTCAGTCTTAAAAGGCCGGTTACACATTCGGCAAACCTTTTTCTGTCTTGTTGCAGTAAGGCATTTGCTCAGATAGTCTCCCAAACCTGCGTATTGATCGATATCTTTCTTGGCCATTTCCAGCTCCGTTTGCTTTTGCTTGACAACGTCGGGATACTCCACAGGATCATCGTCCGTGGCTTCACGGATCCTCTGAACGCATTCATCCAATTCTTGCTTGTGTTGCTGAAGAGATTTGCGGGTACTCTTCAGTGTAACTTCAGCGTACTCCAACTCCCGACTAGCTCCATCTCTCTCGCGTTCGGCCTTGGTCAAAGAAGTGGTGGCATTGTTTAAAACCAATTGATATTCTTGTTCGATATTCGAAGCGTTCCATGTCTGACTAACAAGCTGGGATATCCTTTCGCCATGGGCGCTTGTCATTGTCTCCAGACTGCGTTCCCGATCTTTGAGTTCCTTTTTCAGATGATCAAGGCGGGCGAGGTCGCCCGCCTTTTTAGTACCTTCGATTAGCTCTGCATTCAATGTAGAGCTTTCTTCTTCCAACGAGCGAAGCTCATTATTCTTAGTCTGAATGTCTTTGTCCCATGATGCCGTGCTTGCTTTGTCTTTTGCTTGACGAAGGCGCTGTTCAGTGTCCTCTATTCGTGACTCTAGAATTGCAATCTTCCCTTCGTCAATATCGAGTTCATTAAGGCGACGCTGGTAAGAATCCGCTTCCCTATCATTTTCTGATATTTGCTTCCTAGCCGCATTTTTTACCTCTTGAAGAGCCGACTTTCGCTGACTCAATTGATTCAGCAGACTTTGCGCTTCCCGCAGTTCCACCTGAGCTTCTCGCTTAGCTCTGTCAAGAGCCTGATTCCGGTCCTTGGACAGTTTCTGCATTCGTTGCATGAACTCATTGATTTCCATCTCGTCTAGATCGCCTTCGAAACCACGCAGATTATTTTGACGAGCGATATCTCTAATCAGCTTACCACGCCTTTCCACTTGTCTTTCAAACTGTGCTTTGTCATTCTCGTGTTTGCCGTATTCGGCCTGCTTAAGACCCAGTTGACGCCGATTCCCTTCTATATTTTCTTTCAAGTCCAAGTATTTCTCTTTCAGGGATTCTTCTTGCTCTTGATACTCGGCCTGGCGAGATCCAAACTGCTCTAACGTAGCCTCGAGCCACTCCTCAGACTCGTCCACTTCAACAAGATGCTGTTTTAGGTTCTTAATGCTCGTCTGAATGCTCTTAGCCTCAATACGTTTTCCTTCCAGGGCGCCTAAAATCTCTGCGTAACTTTCGGACTCTTTCCAGGCCTTGTCAGCAAGCTCGGCGGCTCGTTTCATCTGCTTCGATAGGTCCTGGCTCTGCGTTCGAAGGTTCTCAATCTCGTCTTGGAGCTTCATTGACCTTTTTTCCGCCTGGTACAAGTCAGCTTGGGTCGCACAACTATTCTTGGACAGCCTACTCTATCAGCTTTATCTTTATCTTCCCTGGCATATTGTTCCATTATCTTGTACTTCGCCAGCTCTTCATTTTGTTTCTTCCTCAACGCCTTGATATTGTCAATGGCTTTGGTATATTTCTGCGCTTCAAAGATCTCATCAAACTTCTTCTTTAGAACAGACGGCTCGCTCAGCGGCCACAAGCTCTCATCCTGATGGCAAAATATGACATTGTCGAGAATCGCCCTGGAGACGCCGAGATATTGCGGCATGATCTGGTCCAATTCAGCGACCCGGGATGAGATAGACGTCCGCTCCCCCTCTTTCATCATCACCAGCTGTCCTTCCAAGGTTTTTTGCTGCCTAGTCGTCTTTTTCACTGTGAGCTGTAAGCTGCGGGTGACTACCATCCTCGCGCCAGACGTAGCCTTGAACGCCAGTTTCACCTGGGCTAAAACTTCCTTCTCGCCGCATAGCTACTCGTAATCTCTCTTAGCACCATGACCTCCCCGGAGTTCCAGGTCACAAGCTCTCACCTTCGGATCGTGGATAAAAGCTCCGCCTTTACTATTTGGGGGAAGGTCTCCTGTTGTTGCGTACTTCAGGCACTCGATGATCGTCTAGGTATCGAATCAGCCAGTTGCACGACTCTCATAAAGCCTTTGTAGTCATCCCACGTACAGTCTTTCCCGATCCATTATAGCCCACAATCAGTGTGAGAGGGGTATGGAACTGAATTGTCTCGCTTCGTGTGTTGTCGAACGAGCGAACACTAGTTTGAACAATCCCGTCAGTAAATCGGCCGATATAGTATATAGCGCATACCCGCTATCAGTCCACCTCGCAATATGCCATATCACATACCCAAGAATCGAAAGTTTGTCGATTTTCGCTACAGCAGATTAGCAGATGGTATGGGAATCGACAAGGCTGAGAAACTCACACCTGAGGAAAGCCGGTTAGTCAATGGTCCAGACTGGATCAAGAGGAGTACTCACATCTTTATAGCTTTGCTAACATCCGACTCTTCTCCAATAAGAGAATATTGAGTCTTCCGCACAGACGCAAAACGGTGTTGAAGACCGATGAGGGTGTGGTGGTGTTGCCTGCGCGCCCCAGACGCGGATGGATCACGCTATCATGTGACATCACCACCACTTTAAGGAGGGCAAATTGTCGAATTGCTCCGTGTTGGATATATGGACATACATGCACAGGAGATTATCAAGTTTCATCCTTGAAGACAGTCATATGGGCCATTCTAGCGGTTTGCTCTAGTGCTCGTCTCTTGACTCCAGACATTATATATTACATACAACGCAAACCCGCAAAATCAATTTTGATTATACAGGAACCATTTCGACAAACGACAAATCCACGCTGGTAAATAGAATGAACTGTTTGGTGTATTCGTCTCATTTAGTAGTATCATTATTTGTCTTATTAGACCCAGTGCAGCCGGCTACCTCTGGTGGAATGTTTGTTGCTTCATGCGAAGACATATCTCTCGGTGTACTGTTTTCCGCTGAACCCGCGGGAACATCGTCGATGACAATATCTCCGTCGCCGTCTTCTTCAAGGGTTGCAGATGCCTCTTCCTTGCTTTCACTCTCCGCCAAAGTCTCTTTGGGGTTATCAGGCCTGACATCTGGTTCGTCTACAGTGAGACTCATTTGCACGTCTTTGCCATCCTGCAATCCCATGTCTTCCACGCCTATCACGTCCGGCCCACGTGCATGTGGTACCTTCTCATCTTCAGGAATGTCCTGTGCATCCGGGGCGCTGCCGGTTCCCGTCTCCGTAGATAGATTTTGCTCTCGAGACGCCGCTTCATGTTGTGCAGAGGTACCGGCGTGTAGCGGGTCGTCACTCATGCTGGGTTGGGTAAGAACATCCTCACCGGCAGGTGAAGATGCAGGATTACTCAGCCACGGGATCGGAGTAAGAAGGGCACCGCCAAGGGATTCATCGCTTCCCAACGAATTGTCATTGAATAGGGAAATGCTCGTTGTCACGCCATTGACTCCGTTTGAAAGTGAGCCATCGATCGTCGTACTGGGAGGAGCGGATAGTGGAAGGGGAAATATGTCAGCCCCGCTAGACACCGATACAACCCTATCCACAGCACGAAGATAAGCAGGCAGTGTACGGTGATGTCGCGAAGGCCGCAGAATGAGTTCTGCAAGGCGCTGGATCGTATGGGGAGGTTTTGAAGAAAAGTTCTGTCTTAGTGTTGATTCTATTGACGTAAGTATGAATTGTAAGGGTGTAGGTAAGGCGTTGTCTGAGGGAGTAGATTGGGGCTGGGAATCCGGAATTCGCATGCTCGAGGGCGGAGAAGAGAAAGGAGGAACAGGCGGTCGACGGGGCGGTGATTGAAAATGCGATGGAGGCGCATTTTCCTTGTTGCTGTTCGCTTGTGAGTTTGGGTCTTGCGACGCGAAGGTGGAATGAATAGGGATGGTCGTGATTGTCTCGAAGGAATTGGAGCGGACTCTCGGAATCGGGAACTCATGGGAAACGATCTACAGCAGCGATTAGTGCATTGGCAGGTTTATATCTTTGGGCTTCGTACATGTTGCAACTGATCGAGTACAGGTTCTACGAGGGCGGGCCATTTCTCGCTGAATCGCACAACAAGTCAGCAACAATAGGATGGTATTTGAGAAATTCGAGGCGCACTAATCCATTGTGCCATCTTTGGCGACAATTTCTAATATCTCCACATCTGCATCTGAATAAGTGTCAGCTCCTGGTCAAGTTTAAATGAAGGAAGCAGAAGTAACGGCGCGACTGGTTTTATAAGGAACTTCAACAGCTTAGCAGTAGGGAATAATGCGCAATTAATATCTGCGAATCCACTTGATGAAAAACATACCTGAAAGCATTGTGAGATTGTTGCCTTCCCAGCTTCAGCGCAAAAACTGAATGTGATGAACGTGACGAGCTGATGCCTCTGCTGAATTGCAGGTGGTGGAACAAGCAGTCACCTGACCTCACACTTGAGGGTAATATCAGCCCTATGAAGATATCCTTATTGCACTGTTTTGATAAGGGGATAAATATCGAGAGAAATGGTACAACATGCACATCTGTTGGCAAAGGAGGATGGTGATTGTATGTAGCTACAGTGATTGACGAAACGGTTGTGCTTTCACAAGTTGGGTGTTGATCAAAACCACCTCCAAAGATGGGCCATGAAGTTTAAGTTGGTTTATCCAGTGGGTGGATTAGACCACTGCTAGATAATTAAGGAGATAAATGATGTTACTTGAACGGCTTGACACAGCCTTTCGCGTATAGTCTGACCATCCATCCTCTGTTGTAGTTGTCATTACCTCTCATCCTTCATACTGGGAACAGTGAGAGAGCAGCACATCTGGCCCAGCTGTCTACCAGAGCCTCAGGCGAGTCAACAACATATTTCCCTCAAAATAGGGGATATCACGCTAGCTAGCTTTAGAATCCTCCAATATCTTCGCGTCTTGTACGGCCTCAAATGTGGAGGTAACAATTGACCACCAACATTTATAGAATTCCCAACATCTCCGATCGGTCTTATTTCCGGCTCCGAAGAGCGGAGCGTGTTTCAAAATGATATCTTGCGGCGAACGTTTACGGCGGTTCGCTTCAAGGACAAGGGAAATCACTGCACCCGACTTCAAAATCCCCGCCAGCACTAGGCAGATTCTTCAAATGATCTCCTCGTCAGTGTTACACCACGTGGTGTTTAAGGGTGCTTGTGTAAAGTTCCACGCAGTGTCAGGCAAGTTCTGCTTTGCTGCTTGCCTGGACCACATTGGAACCCGAAATCGCATTCAGGATTAATAGCAGTGATAGGAAACTGTGAGGATGAGAAGAGTCATCCCTCTAAAAGAATATTGAAAGATTCCGCTACCTAGACACGTGGCATAGACGGCAAATTGGTATGGCCATGTTGGAAATCATGTCTGCTGATGTACTATGTACTGTCTGCCCGGGGATAGAGCTTAGAAAGACTGCCATCCATGAACATAGAAGGACAATGTTCGAGCGGAGGAACGTACATACGTCCTTGATGCGTCTTTGGTGTATCAACTTCAATCTTACGATTGCAGTTCTCTGTCAGACATTGTCAATGCAATCCATAGGGCCACATGCCTTTAGAGTCGCACAATATGCAAGAAAGTATTCGAACGCAGCGAATGGTTTCTTGTGCCAGGCCCAAAGACAACTATAGCCAGGATCCCCCCTCACACAAGACGATATAGCTCAAGGATGTGGTTCGTTAGTTGGTTACATCGAAAGCGTAGCGGGAATGTATCGCGACCCGTCTCGTCCGTTTCGACGAGTTTCGAGAGCGAGCCGAAATCAATCCGATCCTATATGATCATCATGATAAGATTGATGAGCAAGGCTGTCTGCTTCGTGCCTTGCGGAGCTTCTGCATCTGAGAATCAAGATCGCTTGCAGCAATGAGGCTAGATAAACTGTTCGGCAAATAGAAGGTCCTTCCAGCTAGTGGCCCATGTTTATAACCAGGTTTGAAGCACGGGTTTTGGATTCCTGGACGTTGCCCCAGTATCTTCAGGAGAGGAGATCGAACTGGAAGGTAGTAGGTCTCTTCCCCCGTTCTTTTCCCTGCCAGCAATGGTCTTCGAGGAGGGATTAGCTCACGAAATGACGTGAGATCAATCAAGCTAAGAGCAGCAACCAGGATGGTTCCCCGCTCAAACACGTGAATGCATGTTCAGTTTCTCGAACATGGTCAAAGAAGAGCAACCTGGTCGTCTGGTGCAGAGAGACAATATTCACTCTCCAGAGTGATATGGGTAGTGCAGGTTCACAACTTTAATCGCTCGAACAGCGAATCGAGCGACTGGGATGCCGGTTACCCCACACTGCACCCGGATGTTCATGAAAGCAAGCAATTGTTTCGTAGCCGAGACGCCAATGTGCAGATTAGCTCTCGTCGAGTGTAACTAACAGACGGAAAGGAGGTGGTCAAGCGAGAGTTGTGCAGAACGTATTAATGGTTTCTAGACTGATCTTTCTACAACATCGAGCCAGCCTGGCTCCCCACCCGATGGCCGTCTCGACAGAGTCTGTTCAAGGTGGTTTCCCGGCTTTTTCTGTGAAGAGTTCGCTTCCGTGGATGCAACTAATATATGTATGTGCGTGCCACATCCACCTGGACGTGCAGTCTTGGTCATTCGGGCTCGGCTCAACCGAAACTCTAAGGACAGTTGACTAAAACAGCAAACAAAAGACTTCGTTCGAATAACTGAAACGGGAATTGGTCGGCTCGCCTGATATATGGGCAGCTCGAAGGGAAATCCCAACCACGAATGCGCGATATTTCGTGAATGTTTCGACATGACAATGCCTACGGTTGAGACTCGCTGCGCTTTGGGGTAGCATCACAAATCAACGGTGTTAGCCAACAATACGACGGGATGGGATTTCACCGTGTTACCAGTAGTAACACTCCAGCCCCACATTTTGGTTGCAGGGGAGTTGTCTTTGTGCCTTTTGTTCAATTTTCTGATTCGGATTTTATCTCTGAGTGGGTGGCGTACGAGGTACCATTGCACGGGAGGTCGAAACCCGACATCCTCGAGGCAGACTGCGGGAGGATGGCAGTCTCCAGAGGCGGAACAAAGGGGACCTGTGCAACCTTGGCTCCTCCAGGCAGTGTCACTGAGTGGATGGCGGACTTAACGAACATTTCAACACCAGCCGGGAAGCCCTGCCAACTCACGGTCCACTCGCCTTTGCCCCATCACAAGAGTAACTAACGAGTTAACTCCTCTTGAGTCTTGGGCCATAGTCACAGCGATGTGTTTTCAAGCGATAACCTCCATGGACAACTGCATTCGGCCATATTTGGCATATATCCTTCATACATTGGCTGAAACAACATGTGTTCAATCTTTTTTCCGTCTTCATATGGGGCGGCAAAGGGAGATAATAATAGCATCTGCGATTGGGGGACAAGCCACAACAAGGCGTGTGAGCCACCAATCCCAGGGCTGTCCCTTTTGGCGGTTGAATCGCCATGTAAGATTGACCCTGGCTTGGGGCCGGAGCTGAGGCAGTCGCTGAGACAGTGTTTAAAATTCATTGCCATCCAACCGATTTTGACGCCGGGCTTGACCTTTTCTCGCCGTTTCATGAGTAGTGCATCCGTCCTTGGGCGCGAAATCCAAGTTGATTAAACACTCTGGTCGTATTATTCTGTGCTTTTTCCGGTCGCTGTAGTCCAGTCGCTGCGGGTATCCCACGACCGACAGCCGTGGTGCTTGAAGAGTATCAGTATTACCAATACAACCGGGGTGTGGAATCATGGGTCCCCCAAACATGACGATTGCGGGATCAACTCGAGGGAACAAGGCACCAGCAACGGGAGCAACGACGTCCCCAAATCTCGCCCATTCTTGTTCTTTGCCGCCCTGGATAAATAGTTCAAATAAATGCTAGCGAGCCTCGTCCAATTGTTCCTGTCCCATTTGTCCTGGCTGTGGCAGACGCGCCGGGGCCAAGTCGAACGGGTACAGAAACCGAAGAGGAACGCCAGAAGATCCTTCGGAAGCTAATGATTAATTACCCCAGACAATCGTCTTCGCCGCCTCCTCTTCGGTCCTTCGAACAGGAGAAACAGTGTTGATTTCCACGGACGTCTGGTCAGAAGGCAGAGGTGAAGCTCGACTCTGGGCCATGAACGTACCAATTTCCACAGCCTTTTCCATGGGAGAATCCCAAAGTTAGGCGTGTTCCGACGGCCGTAGCACGGAGTATTGCAGTAAATAAGAGCAGGTAACTCACCATTAACTTACTTCTGGTGATGATAATAGGTTACAAGGTTCAGACCCTTGCGGATTAATTAGTGTATGAATCAATAATAGCAATACCCGGAGTTTGGGTCATCCTGACCATCAAACATTCCTCAGCCTGCAATCACGCAGCTCCCGTTCTCCTCCACTCAACCGCCCAAACATCATCCACTGTCATGTCACACTCCTTTCTATAATCATTGTCTTCCCTCGTCAGCCTCCCTCCTTGTTCCTCTCCTAGACCATGCCCTTTCTTTGGCAATGACGTTTTCCCCATTGTTATCCACCTCTTCCTGTCACTTCTGCTCTCGCTCCCTGTCTCTCTCAGCTCTCTGAAGCCCGAGTCCTCCCTCGGATAGCCCATCTCTATTCCTAAAACCCACCCTCCTCCTAGTTCATGGTCTTGATCCTTAACCTTTCTCCTCCTCCTCCTCCAAATGGCTACTCTCGACGTCCCTGAGGGCGGCCTGGGCCTGCTTCGGGCTGAAGGCTTTGGAGAGCCCTCAGCTGACTCTCCCAGGAATCCCGCTCAGATCATGCGTTTGAATCTCTCTCAGAGCATCCTTGACGACCTTATCGACAGCTTACGAAAAGACCAAAAAGCTCGAATCCGGCTGGGCAAGCATCCATCTCTGCATTTCGGCTCTCGCTCCCAACCCTTCTATTCCTACCCCGAAAATAACCGTTCAGAGCTCTATGTTTCCTCTCGCGACTGCAAAGATAATCTGTACTTTTCCGGGGTGCTCAGCCATAGCTTGGAGGTGCAGAGAGCCAAAGAAGCTACTGCCGGTACCGATGAGGCCCTGCTTACTCTTGAACAAAGGCTCAGTGCCTTCCGTCAAGGCAAAGAATCGAAGCGGACGCCCATGATCACCACCGACCAAATGAGGGCTTTGGGTGCCGGGGACAATCGTACGGCAACGGGAAGAGAAGCTGCAAGCCTCGCTCGCATGTCTACAAGCAAGGCGGATATCGAGAAGGAGCGTTTCTTTACCAACGCCGCAAGCCGATCTTCGCCTGCAAGTCCCGCATTCCTTGCGTCTCGGTCCCCTGCTATCACTCCCACGTCTGTCCCCGCTCCTCCGAACAAAGACAAGATCAGATTAGAGGCATTACGGGTTCCTTTGATCCATCTGCTAGCTGTACGACCTGTGTCCGTCAAGTTTCTAGCTCAAAAAACACGCTCATCCCAAGAAGATTGCCTGGCTCTTGTACGCAAATATGGAACTGAGAATCGTCTAAACAGAGAAAAGTATGACCTCAAAGATAAAGCTTACAGAGATTTGGATGTTTGGAACTTCCCTTACCCGTCCCAAGATGATCGCCAGGAAGCGATTGACAATGCTATCTCCGCCTTTGATAGAATGAGGATTTCTAAGCAGGATAAATTATGGCAAACGCTTCTTCCAAAACATGAAAGAGGGAAAGGAAAAGTTCTCTCACGCCTGAACCTCAATGCACGCCCGCCGCCAAAGAGCACACCGCGAATCCACGTTCATCCTTCCGAAGAGCCATACAAGGAGGGATATGGTACTAGCAATGAGTCTGAAGCCGCTCCCCGTACTCCCAATGTCACTGCTACTGCTCCCAACAAAAAGTCAGACAACTCTAATCCGAAGAAACGGTCCACCACTACAACTAAACGCGCGCCTCCGAAGCCGAAAAACACAACTATTACCGGGAAAGTTACAAAGAAAACCGATAAAGCCACCGAAAAAAGAGCTGCTTCAAAGCCAGATGCTAAATTCAAATCGGCCGAGTTTATCGTCGATTCTGACGAAGATGCTGAGATGGTGGATTCAAATATCTCACCGTCTTCCAAAGCCGTTGACACTCAACAAAGTTCGCCTGATTCTCAGCCAAGCGAGCGAGGTGCTGCGATAAAACCGCCAGCCTTGGCTAAAGATGTGAAGAAGACGCCCAAGCCAAAGCCCAGCGCAGCGAAGACAATTCCGTCATCAAGTACAGCCTCAAAGCAGATGAATACCAGTTCTCCCCGGAAACCGTCGCCATTAGGATCATCTCCTCCCACTAATGCCTCGGATATTGAGAAGACAGGGAAATCTTCCAGTGCTAACCAATCCTCCAGTTCTTCTTCTCCTCTCATCCACCATCTCCCGAGGCAAAAAGGTGGCCAGGGTACGAAGCCTGCAGCCCCCGATCAGCCCAACAAGGCTCTGAAAGCACCCGCAGTATCGAACCCCTTAAAACGCAAAGCCGAACAAGAGGCAATACCAACTCGCTCAGAAGCTAATGCGCCGTCAGTTGGACTTGGGATTAGACACACTGATCCTCGAATGGTTCAGCACAAGAGACGACGCCCTTCCGTAGTCTCTAGCGGGGATAGTACCTCAGGAAATTCAACGCCACCGACGAGTGTCACCATATTGCGGCAGCGGCTGAGAGAAAAGGCGCGTCAGTTCAAGCAGTACTACGCCAAATACCGGAAGTTGCACGAAGACTTGACGAATCAGGCAACCCCGCCGGAAAGCCAGTTATTAAAGTTGCAGCAACAACATATGCGATTGCAGAAAATGAAACAAGAAATATGGGATGAAGATCGCCAGCTAAGGACACGATGAGTCCATCTCGGGTAAACGCATTTCGGAACAGATTGCTCCTAAAGATATGTTTCCTATCGGATTTTTGTATGGGATTTACGGAATTTTGAGGACCTACCTTGCAATTATTTTTTATTAAGTGTAATTACTGGGGAGTTGCATTGACAGGGCGTAAAACCAGCCCGCTCTATTATCACTACAGTTTCATTGAGCTCATTACTGAGCGTTCTGCTTGTCAAACGGTGGTCTCAGTCCCGCAGATTTGGGTACAAAAATAGAACAGATAGTTGGCAGTCAGGAACGAACCATTGAATCCAGATTATTGATGATATCCTTCCGCTTCCGTGCTGATGATATCTGACTCGGAAGCCCGTGGCATCCCGTGTTTACATGCGGGTCAGCTTGGTGTTGCACGGGGAGCCGGAATGCACAACCCGTTCATGAGGTGCAGTCGGATCTGAGCCGCCGAGGCCGGGATGAAGTGTGCCAAGACGTCTCGCCTTAGCTAATCATGATGCCCGTCTCCAACAAGCATCAAAGTGAGGTGAGCTGGAAGTGCTGGGAGAGAGTTGGCTCGATTCAATTGATATAGCTTGTGATTCAAAGATTCACTTAGGCATAGTAATGCCATTCAAATATGTATCTGCCTTCTCTGCACATTCTTTCATTGTGAATTATGCTTTGGTGGTCGTTATTCAATAGAATTTATGTTAACTCCTAGCTCTCCATTCAAAAAGCATGCGACTCGAAGCAGAGCAGCACCTGGCCTCACAATCCTACATTTCGCAAACGAGAAAGAGAGGAATCTACATCCCTTTGTGAGATCCCTGTTTTCACTTGGGTGCGCGGGTTGCAACTGCCCTAAATTCTCTGCGGAGCGGATCAGACGATACGCGACAGAGTGCCATGGCTCCTAAAGGAGGCCCCGGAATGGGTAAACGAAACCCAACAGTGCTCGTGAGTAGCTGTAGCTGGTTTCTTCTGTGATTACCTGCACTGCCGATACTGAAATACGGGGAAATGTTCCAGGTTACGGATTCCCGAGATCAACAAAACCGACGCCGCTCATATGCACCCAGCAATCCGTCCTCGAGATTTATCACAGTCGACAATGTGCTACAGTACGCTTCCGATATGCCTTCCATGCAGCAAAGACTACCGCCTGGCCGCGCGCGTCCTCGTGCTTCGAGAATAGGAGGACCCGCGGGCGTAGGAGGCAGTTCAAGTGCTATCGGAAGCATGAGTGGTAAAGGGGGCGATGTAAGGCCCAGATCAGCCGGACGTTTAGCCGCCCTACCACATCTTCCCCCGCGAACAACTAAAGTCAGCGAAAAGCTCGTATTATTACCCGAAACCGTGATGGAAGAGGAAGAAGACGAGGCGTTTCCGCCGGTTGTTGGCGAAGATATGGCCAAGGTCGGAGAGGGTGAAACCGCGGAGGAGAAACTACGCCGATTACAGGCCGAGCGGAGGTTACGAAGTCGGGATTTTGCCGTGGATAATGATATCAGTCCGCTTTTGGCGGAGGAAGAGGCGCTTATGCGTCGTCGGATTTCTCCCGAGCAGGCTAAAAGCTATGCGGAACGATTGCCGAAAGCGCGTCGGGCAGAGAAGCTTCCTCGCGTTACGGCTTATTGTACGGCGCAGGGGTATAAGATGGCTTCTACGGCGTCGTTCGTGAAAGACTATCATGGTGCGAGAACGAAGTTATATGATGATTGTCTATATACAGCATATCATCTACCATTACTTCCAGGCAGGGACGGATATCGGATCAGGAGCAGTCCGATAATCAGAAGTGCGGAAGGAAAGGTTGTCCTGGATGAGGAAATCGCGAGGAACGAGCAACGGGATTACCACGATGAATATTATGCTGAACAAGACGAGCATTCGGTACAGGATCATGAGGAAAGAGACCGAGGGTCTGATGGTCAAGAGCATGATCAGAAATCAGGGCATGAGCCATATGGCCATTCTCCCGGGGGGGAACAAGACTACGATTATTTCAAGAGTGAAGAGGAGCCAGCTGGAGGCCACCATACGCGCGGGCCGCCAGCAATTAAACCGCCAAATATCCCTCCAAATGCACTTTCGTTTGCAGAGATGTTTGTTTTCAGCTACGGAGTCGTTGTGTTCTGGAATTTTTCAGAGAGGCAGGAGATCGACGTCCTTGCCGACCTGGCTTTCGCGTCAAGTAAAGAAGGAATACCAATACCTCTAGCTACCAATCCACTGCCAGAGGAAGACTTTGAAACAGAAGAGTTTCACTTTGAATACTCGACGGAGATATCTCGCCCTCGAGTCTACAATGATATGATAACCTTACGGAGCGGAGATCATATGATCAAATTGGCAATCAGCCATGGAATTGCGCAGAGTACGAAGCTAAGCTTCTTTGAAGAAGTTATGGCGAAACAGATGGCGGAAGCAAAAGATGTGCCACGAAGGTTAGCCTTGACTGGCCACCTGGGCATGAAGAGAGAGGAAGTCTTTCGGATAATGGGCAAATTGTTTAAGAGTCGCGTTGAGGTGAATCTATGTGAGTGTTTCCAATTGTATTGGCAACGGAATATCCGCGTGCTATTATCTGGGACTGACTGAGTAAATGCAGCTTCAAACATGCTTGATGTTCCGAATTTCTTTTGGGACAGCGAGCCAACGCTTCATCCACTTTACATCGCCGTGCGAGAATACCTAGAGATCAAACCACGTATTCAAGTACTAAATGAGCGGTGTCGAGTGTTTCTTGATTTGATTGAGATACTCTCTGATTCTATCGCCGACAATAAGATGTCGCGTAAGCTTCCACCGCTTTCTCGAAACTTTTTAGATATTCAGTCTCTGGATATAAACTGACATCCGCTCTTGCAGGACAAACGTGGATCATCATTGTTTTGATTTTTATCTCTATCATCGTGACTATATCCGAAGTCATTTTGCGTTTTGGAATCCTCTCTGCCCGGCTGCCTTCGGATGTTGCGAGGCCATCGAAGATGCTTTCCCAATCACACCATCACGGAGTCAAAGGCCTGCTTTGAGTCAGCTTGTTTGCTTTTGGACCCGAGCGTTTCGAATTTTGATTTGTTCATTTCCCCAGTTGTTTTGGAATGGGAGTCCCCCAGATGACTTGATGATAGCGTTCCTCAGTGCGTTTGAAGTCCGTTTGACAGTGTTAAATAGCAGGCAGAATGGCGTATATCAATTTTGCGATACGAAGTTGCTTCGGGCGGGTTTGAAACAAGTTTCGAACATGCTAGTGGTTTGGTCAGCAGATGGCTCTGGCGAAATTGAAACACGCTGGACCGGCTCTTTTCTCTTCTGCTCCTTATTATGACCGGTACTTCCTCGCAAATACTCTTGGCCCTTGGGCAATTAGGGATTGCAGGGCCTCCGCTGGAAATTTCGTGCAGGTTGCATGGTTTACCTTGCTATATCGGAAAGAACAACGTTATATTCAAAACGCTGCAATTTTGATTTGAAGTAACAGAGTAGCTTTTCTTTACCCCATACATTTTTGCCCACTTCGTCTAACAGGGAGCTGTTCAGAACGCTGTCTGTCCTGTGCGTATCGGATCTTCAGGCCCGCGCCGAGCCTTCGAAATGCTCCGATGAAGACAGGGTAAAAGGGGTCTTTGATGATGTAGATTTCTTGGAAGGTGTCGAAAGTTGGGCCGTCAAGAGTGTGGAGAGGGAGAGAGAGTATGTGAGGCCGCCCACACACAGTGGGGATTGAAAGGCAATCATCTTGTTTTGTCGCTTCTCCGCGTTTGCCATGCTTTATTATGTTGGCTGCTTCAATATGAAGAATCTTCTGACACGAGAAATGATGGTGCACTCCACATATCCAGGAAATCTTTCGTCTTTTTCTTCTCCACTACAGATGATATCTGGTCATACGAGCGATTTAAATAACTCTATGTCGCGATGCACTCGATAATATTCAAGCTTGGTTACCGATCACTACTAGTCAAGTGAGCCTTGGAGTGAAAAAACCAATCTCAGCTTTCTCGCAACAAAGTAAAAAGGTGGCACGACCAACCGACCATCTCCACAGAGCCGACTAGCAGTTTCAAGAAGAAACAGGAGACGATAAACCAGGTCTGGGCGTAGCACAATGTCTATTTCTTGCTTTCTTTTCCAAGATTGCCTCCATAACAACAAATTAATTTTGAATTCTCCTCCTAACTGCAGGTTAGTTAGCAACTTAAGGCTGTCTGTCCTCGCCTAGCGCGAGCATTGTTCTCCATATCTTCTGCGCTAGTTTAAGGTGAATCAATGCCACGTGTTGGCTGGAGCCTGTCTGGCTTTATTTTGTTGGTTGGCTGCTACTAGTTTTACAGCTCATGGCAGCCAAAGCGGGGACCTCAGGCTGACTTTGAATCTCAGAAGTCAATAATCAGCTGTAGCGAGAGTGATGGACTCGGACAAATAAGATATCGAGATGGGCCATGTGTCAGTTTAAGAGGAGAAGAACGCCCTACGCTGAGTCCGTAGTGCTTGATACCAGTGGTTACGGCGGACTGCGGAACTATTTCTTCGCCTTCTTTTCTCCCTTGTTGGAAGCAAAAGAAAAAAAGAAAAGAAAAATACGCTTTCAAAAGAGTCAGCCAACAATTCTCGACCGCATGGCTAGCGCATCTCATTGTTACAAGTCTCTTGGGGTTGGAAAAGGGAAAGAAAAAAAAAGCGCCTCTGACGAGTGACAAGACGGTTTGATCCGCAGTACGTTGAAAATGCAAAGGACGAAGGGGTAGTCCCCTAATGGCAGCTGCAGGCGAATATAGCTGTATGGGTTGATCCAAAAATTTACGTACGATTTATTCCATGCATCGATTTCCAGAGTGCAACGCAGAGGGCGGAGCGGAGCGAGTGAGGGAGCGCACCAGCGAGAAGAGAACTCAGCATATTTATGGTGTAGAGGCACCGTTAGACCAAGTATCTACTTCCTTTTCTCGCGGTTTCTCAGGAAAAGAGAAGAAAGTCGTGACTGGAAGGGTCAAGTCATTTGGCAACTCTTCGCTTGAGTAACCTAAAACCCGCTGGAACGCGCGGAATCCACGGGCCCTAAGTCAAGGAATTTTGGCCTAGTGCCGGGCTCCTCAAGCGCATAGCATGCACTGTACAACTTACATGCACCGGATGCAAATACGGCCAGCGCACAGCACGGCGCATGGAACCAGGCAGCGTGTTGGGAACAAAGGTGACAGATCATGCAACTCGAGCGGTTGCCCCCTGAATCTGCGTTAGTGACCTTCTAGAAAGATTCCAGAAGGCTTCTGGAAGTCTCAGGGGTTGGGGGGGAAAAGTGGGTCCGCAGGCCCCGTCGACATTAGCGTTGCCCCACCCCCGTTCCCTCCCTTTTTCGGTTTGACCCCTTGCATTGCACGCCATGGGGTTCACACTGCTGGCCCGGTTACGGAGGCGGGCAACGCCATGCTGTTCATTCATTCGCCCCTTTCGAATCCTGTGGCAGTAACTCTGGCTCTCTTTCTCTTTCTTTTTTCCCCTTCCTTTTGGGGTCGTGTGACTCTCTTCCTGCAAGCGGCATGTAGGTATCGGTCTGTTTGGAGGCTAATACCTTTTTGCATTTAGTGCTTCAACAAAGTAACCAACAATGTAGTGGCTTCGTGCTCTGGTATTATTCCGCTTCGTTGATTGCAATAATCCTTACGCAAGTTCATATCTCCCGCTCCTTGTCATACGTCGATAACAGCCTCTTCCCTGCTTACAGATGCGAAGCCGCTCCGTAGAATCTAGAAGGACAGGGATCTGGGAACTGGGAGAAAATCAGGCCCTATGGGGCGTACATACCTACATGTGTTCTTGAATTTCCACGCATGTGTACTCCGTAGCGCGAATCATCAAGGTCTGCAATTAACAATCCCGCAGGGATACCCCTCTGAGCTCTGCGGCGCTTTGAAAATGCCGTGAGCTTTTAGGCACAAACCACTTTGCGGGAAAAAGAGAGTTTTCCCTCTCAGATCGCAGCAACGATTTCGACGGACTCAACCGCCTCGTATAGACGGAGCATGCAAACGGAGTCGACAAACATGCTCATGTCATGTGTAAATAAAATGGAGACCCGAGCCGCCCCATTGTGGGATTTTGTCTGCCCAGTGGGGTTGCTAGGAGTGGTCTTTATTTTCTGTCGTCATGATCGTCCTAGCCCTCAGATTTGTTCGCGCGTGGTCCTGAGACACTAAAAGCTCAACAGTCTCATGTGTCAGCTAGGCTGCATAAGAAAGCTAATACAGTGTTGCGGGACCGCCAACGCGGGACCTGTGCCATGAGTCTTGGTTCGCCTTTCTTCAGGAATGTTTCCTCGGAAGTCCGTACCTGGAATTGGACAGGTAAACGGAAACATAGCCATGACCCGTACCTTGGATAAGGGCAGACCCGGCGACCAAGTTACAGACTCGTAGGTATTCAATGCAAATGCCTTGTGGTTCAGTGATTTGTAATGGGCTTGATGGCTGCTAAAGAAAAACGCATGCCCGCTGACCGGACCTCGGAGGTATCGTTTAAATCACGCCCAAGCATGAGGGATGATCTGTAGCACTAATGTGAGTAAGTCTTTGCCCATGCATTAGTCAATTACCTCTAAGCTCTTCCGTACGGCATCCCTGAAGGTGCTCTTTGTTCACACTGGACCTGTCGGCCCTGTAGGTGGAGACACTGTGTGGAGCATTCGATGTACCGTATCCATGCAGTGGAAGTGAAATTGCAGTTGAAAGGGGGCTGTGGGAAGGGGTGCTTATTAATTCTTCCAGTTGGTGGCCTCATCTGCTGGAAAGCGAGCTTGCCAGCTTACCTGCCTGTAATGCCTGCCTGGCTTGATGGAGGACAACAGGAGGACAAACATGCGGAGTAGGGATGGTTGCTTGTGGGAGGTCAGGCTGGTCGATGGGTACTATTTCTTTCGCTTCAAACATGCAAGGATCGCTTCTCGCACCTATGGCAGGGCAGGCGCCAAGAGCACTAACAATTCATGGATTGAGCGAACAAGGCCATTGGCCAGCGATCTTGCACCCAAGCTCTCAGAGCCACAAATAAGGCCAAAGATGTCATTGCGCACTCGTACCAGGGTGTGGTGGTTGGCAAGGAATGCAAGCCCCAGGTAGGAATCTCAAACAGTCGAAACACCGATTCGGTTTTAGTCGAGGAAAAAAGAGAACGATTCCCATTCCCAGATCGCTTTTCGCTCAGAGGATTCTGATCTCTGCTTTTTTGCTTTTTCGGCGAGAACGCCCATGGTTGGCTGAATTTCCCGCACTCGCAAGAAGAATGGCATTGATGTCCCAGTCAGAGCCAGAGACATGAGCGGGAATCAATGCACGCGGTAGCACGGTAACAAAGTGCTTGGGGTAGGTCGCCGTATCTATTTTTTGATTTAATTCTTTTCCTTTCTGACTTCAGCCTGATTCAATAAAAGGATTGAGCTCGTTTCACCTTGCTGCAATGTAGGGACACAGACCCTGCAGGGCGAAAACCCTTCTTTTTTGGAGCGTAAGGGGGAGTCCAGCAAAGGAAAAAGGGGAATCGCAGGGTGGGTATGCTGGTTGGCCTGACCACTACTACTGCTAAATACTCTTGGTTGAGAAGAGCAGATCCCAACGATAGCAATTCGCATCTGAATGCCCAGGCCGCCAGACGGGTGGGTTTCAAAGCCAGCAATGACGCGAAGCGTTGTCGTGGCTTGGGCTGATGTTTGGCGGTGGTCACGCCGTGGGGCCCATAACCTTCCAAAACTGTTCGAAAAGTGGCCCTAGAAACTCGATTGCTGCTCACTAGTAGGGTGCGGACGGAGTCGCAAGAGGCCTAAGAGCAAGGCCCCGGACCTTGTAAGCTTAGCGCCAGGTTTTAATTCAAGGGTGAGAAAGGCAGACAGTAATAGTGAAATGACCGTAGACCACGATGAGTGGTGCCCTGCAACTTGAAAAGGAAGACAGAGCAAGGAAAAGACCAATAGACGCTGGCGGATTTTTCTTTCAAATCCAGCTGTCTCTGCGCGATATATGAGGCGTTGACTGGGCCTCTTCTTTTCCCCAGAGTCTCCGCTTGCCAGGGCTGTATTGCCAGTCCTCTTTCTTGTCGCCCTCTCGCCATATTGTGCCGCGTCCCATATCCGAGTTTTGATGGTCTGTTCATCACAGGCTTTTGCATTTCTCATAAGACAAGGATCAGAACCCAGCCATGTAAGTAGTATCATATCAAACTGCCGATACATGATTCTCATATGATTTTGGATGGTGTGGAAAGAAGAAAAGGTTCCTTGCTGTTGGTTTTGCCTAATGTGGTGATCTTCTAGAATTTCCTTCGCTGTGCTGGTTTCATCATCCTCATCGTTCCTTTTTTTTTTTATCACGACGATTATCACAGTTGTTATTCCTCCCAGTCACACTGCTCAGTGCCATCATCCACTTGTGCACACATACACTGGCTTTGATCTTCTGTGACTACTGCTGTCGACTGCTCCTAGAAGGTTGGTCTGCTTGGTTTTCTCTTGCTGCGCGTCGCTGCCCGAGCTGTCTCCTGGCTGAACACCTATGCGGCTGCTTGCCCGACGCTTCGCACAACCCTCCTATCCTCATGCATTGCTTAAACACGCCTTTTCGCTTCTTTTCTCTTTCATCCATCCTGTGGCAAGTGGTAGACGCTTGAATCTAGTGCCTGACAACCAGCTTACCTGCATCTTTTCCCCGCTCACCTTGTACCCGCGAATCACATTGAAACTTGCGTGGAACCATCTTGCCACCTGGAGAGCTTGCTAACAGTGGAGATGATGCGTACAGAATTGTCCTCCAGCTCGAGGATCTCCCCTCGTTCCGCACTGCTTGGCTCCTTGGGACCTGTGCTTCTCCAGAAACGGAAGTCCTTCGCAGCGACCCTGCATCCATTACGTCGAGGGAGCTCGTCGCCTGGCAAACCCTGCACGGTATCCCGACTGATCCCGCATGCGAAGTTAAAAGGGTCTGGGTGAATAAGTTTTTGATCATTGTGTCCAGTGGGTTGGTGTAGGACGCCGTCACACCATCTCCGGCAGTTTCTTTTTTGCTGTCGCGCAGGCACCTCAGGATCTTCCTGGCTGTATCTGTTGGGAAATTGGCTAAAGATTTTACGCCTGCTCTCCCCGTTTTCTCGAGCAACCTCTGTCTCAGCCATCGGGCAGCAGACCCGTCCCGAGTTGCGGCTGCAGCTACCCGTTGTCGTCAAGATCCCATCGTTTCCTGCCCTCCGAAGACCGCTGCTCAGTTTGAACGTTGTCTCCGCATTCGCAACGGTGCCTGACTTCCTGCCAGGGGCCTGGTGTCTAGTGTCGTGTCTCCCTGTAACCTCATTGGAGACAGCGCTTGCCGACATCTCCAGCTTATCAGCAAGGCGGTTTTACATGCGATCCTGACAACCTCTGTACCCCACGCAACGCACAATCCCGCATTTTGTCCTATTGTTTGACTGCATTGAGAGCAGTCGGTTTCATCTCGAGACCGTTCTTGCACTGCCACGTGAGTGACCTTCAAACCTTGATCGCCCGTGTTTCTTCCAATGCTTTGTTGATCTTCTTTGGTTTTCATTTTCATGTATGTACCCAAAATACCGAGATACTGGGTCTATTATGCCTCTCTGCTGCGGCTATCATACTCCAAGTTAGACGTGAGATTTCAATTCCCGGTTTTACACCGTTGTGCCGATCTCTCAAATCAAACCTGCTTGAAACATGTTCTTACACTGCGCTAACTCTGACTCGGGAGATTAGGCAAGCATTAGGAGACTGGCCCTTTATATGCATCTGCTAGTTCGTTTGGCGGAATTCCTTTTTTCCTCTAGAACTGTTTGATCTTCGGAGACATACAAGGTTTTCTCTATTTCCCGAGTGACAAAAAAAAAGAGTCAATATTTACCACCTACAAAAATCAGTTGGTGCAAGTGCCCCTAGGTCGCGGCCATGGATATCACGACAATTTTGAACAAGAATCGATCGGCTGTGGCTGCAGCCGCTGAAGCTCAATTGCAGCATCAACTAGCCCAAACCGCCCATATTAAATCACGATCTCCGTCAGAGATGGGTTCAGAACACGATGCACAGCATCATGGCCGCCACTCCGAAGCATATCAACCAACCCATCAACCTATCCAGCTGCCGAACATCTCTCAATATCACTCTCCGATCCAAGGAAACCATCATGCGTCCATGATGCGCAGTGATTATTCTCAAAATGGCCATGAAAATCTGTTTCGGAACGTGCCGAGTAGCACCAGTGGTCCTGGTAGAGGAAGTGGGGAACCTGCTCCAAAGTCGTTCCACTGCCAAACTTGCAGCAAAGGCTTCGCACGACGCAGTGACCTAGCGAGACATGGTAAACATGACACCCTTTTCTTTTCAGTACCGAATTTTGGCGGCTGACGGGTGTGAGTAGAACGAATTCACAGTGGTATCAGACCGCATGTGTGTGATTGGCCAGGTTGCGGAAAGCAGTTCATTCAGCGTTCGGCTCTAACAGTTCATACTCGCGTGCACACGGGAGAGAAGCCTCATATGTGTGATCGTTGTGGCAAGGTACTTTTCTCCGAGTGGGCGTCTCCGAGGTCAAAATAATTGCTAACAAAACATACAGCCTTTTAGCGACTCCAGTTCGTTGGCTAGACACCGGAGGATACATTCTGGCAAGAGGCCATATAAATGCCCATATGCGAATTGTCAGAAAACATTCACACGCCGCACAACTCTGACTCGCCACCAAAATCATCATACCGGAACAATAGAAGAAGCTGCTGCCGAAACAGAAGCGAACCTACGACAGGGTAAAGTCGTTCGCCCTGGTGATGGTGTTTATTCGGAGACAGCCTCGACCCATGGGACCGCTTCACCAGCCCAAAGAAGTTCCGTCTCCCCCAGGCATGAATTGCCTCCCCTGCATTCGCACCGACAAATGGGCGATTATTTCCTGGGGAATAACTCATTGCCACCGCACCTGAGGGGAGATTTTCAACAAGCGAGCCCACGGGCGTCCCCGTCTGCACCTTCGCCCACCCTCTCTACCTTCTCCACCACTCACCATACTCGTCCATCCCTGACATCGCACCCTACTAGCTACGGTCCTCCACAACCTCTTGAACCTCCGCCAAATGGCGGGTCCAGGCCTGGCAGTGTGACAGGAAGCCCGCATATGTCGACCGCGGGTTGGGCGTCGCCTTCGCTTCATAGTGTCCCGTCTCCTGGCTCAGTTTCCGCCCCCGAGTATTCTTACCCCGAGCCCTCTGGCCCACCGTTTTCAGGCGGGATGCCCGCTCATATGTATTACCCCAATTCCACCATCCGACGGCCTCAAAGCACGGAGCCAGAAAATTATGAGCTGAAGCCGAAAGTGGAGGAGCCCTGGGCCTCTCATGTTTGAAGCCAGCAACAACGTCCTTTATTTCTCATTCGGCTCTGAACCCACCATGTTTCCCTTTTGAGTATACCCCGATCCAATTCCTCTCTGCATTCATTTCGTACTTCGCTCCGATATTCCCCTCGTGCTTTCATCGTATCTCTGTAACCACACGTCCTGTTGAATTATGGCATTTTCGGAGCATGCTGTCTACCGTTTCCCGCCATTACCGCTTTGCAGAAAACTACCTGTTTTAATATTTCATGATGTTCTGGCATTCTCTCCTTTTTCTATTGTTTCTCTTAACACTGGCTTTTGAGGCGCTTCGATTGAAATCAAAATATAGACGGGGTGGGCGTCCGGGTCTAGCGTGAATCAGAAGAGCATCTTTGTCCTCTTTTTGCCTGTATCCGAATGGCGAGGTATGTAGGTTGCTGTCGGGCTTTAAGGAATCGCCATGGCTTAGTTGTCGGCTTCTCCATGTGGGTGAAATGTAGTCTGAATGTGTTTCCCTCTTTGGTGTTTGGCTTGTTAGACTTTTATTTTGTACTTGGGCAATTTCTGCATACAATTTTACTACAATATTAATAAAAAAGATTATAACATTGATCTTGATTTGGATTGTTTTAGGGAATATAACCGACTATCAATCAGTGGGCAATTTTTCGATATTCTTTTGCCGGCACCGCTATGAACAGGCATTGCCCTCTCTGACTTCATCACAACATTATATACAAGGAAGTATTATACAATGCAATTGTCTATTTCAACAGGCTATTTCAACTTTTGTATTCCCCAGAAATAATTACCCCATTTCTCCGATCCCGGAATCAACTTCCAGCCCATACCAGGAAAGTAGACCGCCCCGACACATCTCCACTTCGTATCGAGATACCTCGTTGGCCGTCCGGCAGCCGAGCTACCAGGCTCAGCACCCGCCGGATCTGCTCTAACAGACCTCGACCAGCCGTGCAATTCATCTACGTTCACGAATTTGCTCCATTCATGCGTGCCGCGCGGGACCACGCCGATGGGCCAGGGAGCTTCGGCGAGGACTTGGTTGATGATGTACGAGGGCCAGGTGCGGGCGATGGTGGAGCCGATGAGCCATCCGCCCGGTCGGACGAGGCGGAGGCAGTTTTCTATGAATTGTCGGGGGGAGGAGGTGGATGGGTCCACGTGTTCGAGGACCTCGAAGATGGTGACGATGTCGAAGTTTGCCGGAGCCGTGGCTGTGGCATTTGGTGGGGAGGTGGCGGATGATGTAGAGCCGGCGACGAGGGATTCGAGAGTAGTGTTTTCGTATTTGAATTTTCCGGATTGGAGGTGTGAATGGAGGGTTGGGTCTTTGCGGGCGTGGGAGAGGGCGATTTCTATCATTACTGGGGAGGGGTCGATGGCGAGGAGGGAAGAAGCTTTTGTTCGGGTTGTAGATTGCGACGAGGAGCTCAGTGGGATTGTACGCGCGAGAGATTCGGCGAATATCCCACCGCCGCATCCAATGTCTAGATATCTCAGCCCAGCCGTCCCCCGGTTCTCCGATTGCCCGTCATTATTCCGGGAAGACTCTGGAGCTCCAGATTCACCATCTGATAGGCAGGAAGCTATGAATTCATGCCGTAGAGGGTTCATTAGATGTAAAATGCGCGAAGGGCCAAGAGGATCCCACCAGCTGCTGGCGAGCGATGCAAAATGGGTCAGTTCGTCGGAGGATACGGATGACTGAGAGGTGGAATGATGACGGAGGAATTGAGTTGTTGTGCGGCGGGAGGCATGGCGGAGGAGTACGGATAGGTTCCGCGCCGCAGCAGCGCGAAGGTCAAAGGCCATGGGAGAAGTAAACCAGCTCTGCGGATAGCTTCATGGGCATGTAGAGTAGTATCTATGCCTCCCAAGGAGAGCTCGTGAATGGCGCAACCTCGAATGGCGATGGATCAATGTTTTCCCGTCTAAGTTCAAGCAAACACGACAAACATCAAGCTCACATCGCAACTCTCTTTCAACAGCTTCAAGAAACGTTGTGAGGACTAGTATTGAATCTATATATTTAGATTGATTGTGAAGCAAAGTTATTTCTACCAACTCCCAATCCCAAGCGACCAAATGACATGTTTGTCAGTGTGGGCATTTCTTCCGCTGTCGCCTCTGCCATCAGGCAGCAGATACTACTATCTACTTCCAATGCTTGTTCTCGCTAAGCATGTGCATCATGGTGTCTTTGATATTTGACCACTTTCTTCACACATAATGATAACCCCAGTCAAAGACATTTGGGATGGACTTCGTCATACGCGAAGTCCAGATCGCTATCCATTTGACCGTGTGATTCTTGACCATGCGACGGAAAGAGCTCCTCGATTCCAGTTGGGAAATATCAAGACTGTGATCAACATCTCTACTCTTGCCAGCTGATGGACTGGATTTTTCATTTGGGGCCGTGCACAAGTTGCACCCTGTAACATCTCACTTAGTCCGATCAAGAGACACCTAAGGACTGTGGGTATTGATAGGCCCGCTTCAATTCGCTCAGGCCCAGAGAAAAGACTTAATGATATTGGCCATTGCGCTTCTGTCAGAAAGAAGATGTTTATTCAATTGCATTATTGAATGGTCACTTTGAGAACGCGAACTCACCGAGGTCGAGGCATCCGAGTGGAAGCTGTTGCTCGGTGAAGACAGAAAGGCCCGAACCATGCTTTATTGAAATTCTCTGGTAGGGCGGGCGAACTGGGCTAAGAAGAATTACCATAAGGTGACAACGTCAATTGTCTAACGACACCAAGCACGGCTTCCTCATAATCCGGAGAAATCATGGGACCTGACAGGAAAAGGCGTGATACTTTCGAGCGCCTTGAATTTATGTTACCTGTTCGGAAGGACAAAAATTTCTTGACACCTGCAGGGACACGTCTCATCCTAATAACGCGTCGTCAATGGCAGGTCTTGCTCATCGCCAGGCTCTTTTCTGGCAGCTTTTTCCTGCGCTCGGGCAAGTCAAGAAACCCGCTCGATGCATTAAAGTTGAAGAAAATGAAATTCCCCTCTTTGGACACATTGGGAGAATGAAAAGGGAGAATTTGATTGCCGATATTTTGCCCAGCGCCTGCACTACGTTCCGCAACCAATCGCAAGATCCTTCGCCAGTTGGATGATGACGAATCTAGTGTCTACGGAAGTCAAAATGGAGATCTCATCGATGCTAAGGCCTACTGACAGCAACACGGAGACGCAAGTACCCCGGCACGAGCGTCGTCGAGCGCAGTGAGGGCGCCGATCACGCATTTGTAAGCTAGTTAGGGTCGGAGACACAGCCTTCCGGCTGGCGCCAGAACATCAAAAATACGGGTGCCTGCAAGTGGTGAACAATACCTTCCTAGCTAACAACATACTAGACCGAATCGGATAGTATCAGACATCAAGCACCTTCGAATCGACATTTATTACTGCGAAACTCCCCATTGGCGACTGCTCCTCCCAGGTAAGGCATGCATTCATTATGGAGTCGCTTCTTTTGCTTTCTCCCAGCACCCAAATATTACCGACAGTTGTGATAGTGGGAGTTTTGTCGGTTTTCTTCGTTAACTTCCTGCGGCAGCTTGGACCTCGTGGCAGCTCGAAACCTCCAGTTGTATTTCATTGGATCCCCTTTGTTGGAAGCGCAATTAGCTATGGGCTCGATCCGTATCGATTTTTCGCCTCTTGTCGCGAGAAGGTCTGTGGGCCACGGTCTCAATCTTCATTGTATCCGAATCTAGATCTGACAAACGTCCTGCGCTTAGTATGGAGATATTTTCACCTTCGTTCTTCTGGGCCGCAGAGTCACCGTATACCTAGGAGTTAGAGGAAACGACTTCATCCTAAATGGCAAGCTGCAAGACGTGAGCGCTGAAGAAGTCTACTCGCCTCTTACAACGCCGGTCTTTGGACCAGACGTCATTTACGACTGCCCGAACCAGAAACTCATGCAGCAGAAAAAGGTTCTTATTTCCATTGTTTCGCCAATTGCTGACTTCAAATAGCTAACACTTGGATTGACTACTAGTTTATCAAGTTTGGACTCAGCAGCGAAGCTCTTGCTTCGTATGTTCCTTTGATACAAAACGAGGTTGAACAGTACATAGTCACGTCCCCTTACTTCCGAGGGCAATCGGGAATGGTAAATATCGCACAGGTCATGGCCGAGATCACCATCTTGACAGCGGCTCGCACGTTGCAGGGAGAAGAAGTTCGCAGCAAACTGGACGGCTCCTTTGCCAACTATTACCATGACCTAGACTCGGGGTTTACTCCAATTAACTTTTTGCTTCCATGGGCTCCGCTGCCGCATAACCGAAAGCGGGATGCTGCCCACAGCAAGATGCGTGACGTCTACATGGACATCATCAAAAAGCGCCGTGCTAGTGGGCAGGAGCGTGGCCATGATATGCTCTGGAATCTGATGGATAATTGCGTATATAAGGATGGCACATCCCTTCCAGATCAAGAAATCGCCCATTTGATGATCACGCTTCTCATGGCTGGACAGCACACTTCATCAGCAATTAGTGCGTGGGCAATGCTCCAACTTGCCGCCCACCCGGAAATGATGGAGAGCTTATACCAAGAACAAATCCGTGTCCTCGGATCTCCGCAATCGCTCTCACTGGGTGATATTGACCGGCTGACTCTCAGTCAAATGGTCATAAAAGAAACATTACGCTTGCACACTCCCATTCACTCAATTATGCGGAAAGCCAAGAGCAACATGGCCATCCCAGGGACAGACTTGGTCATTCCAGAGTCGCATATTTTGCTCTCAGCCCCAGGATTCACTGCTCGCAGCGAGGATCATTTCAAAGATGCAATGAAGTGGGATCCCCGCCGTTGGCTTAACACGGTCGACGTCACAGAAGCCGAGGATGAGAAAGTCGACTACGGTTACGGAGTGACCACAAAGGGGACCAAAAGCCCGTATCTCCCATTTGGTGCCGGCAGGCATCGGTGCATCGGCGAAAGATTCGCGTATATCAATCTAGGAGTGATCCTGGCTGTCATGGTCCGTCATTTCAAGCTTCAAAATCCGGATAACCGTGTTGGTATTCCTGCTACGGACTATACAGTAAGTTATTGTTGTTTCTAAGATCGCAAGTGTTTGACTGACTTGACTTAGACCCTCCTGTCACGTCCAATGGAGCCGTCCACAGTTCGGTGGGAGAAACGACAGAATACTTCTATGTAGAGTGGTATATGTATATGGCAATAATTCTATTGTACGGAGTTAGACCTCCATAATCAAGAATGCTATGTCAACATGTCAACATCTACTCCTACGGTTAACTCGATACTAGTTACAGCACTGGAAACAATTGTAATATTTTCTTGTACCTGCTAGTTATCCATTCCCAAAGGGCATCCAAACCCAAACAGTGCCAACTCCGTGGCTTGGGGTTCATCGTGCCCCGGCGGGCCGAAGAACCAGTTTCAGAGGTACTCCGTACTTGAATCAAGTAATAATTGGCAATTAAGCGCCCTATGCTTGCTATCTTGTTGTTAAACGAGGATGCTGAAGAATCTTGAGTCGGTCGAAGTGGGAAAAATCCACTGGCTGCTGAGTCATTCTTGCAACGACAGAGGTCACTTTGAGCAGACGACGGAACATCACAACAAATACTTCATTTCATTTAAGTGATATGCTACTGGGACCAATGTCAAGATTATTTATCTGTATAACTAATCAAATTGAACTGTGGAAACTAACAAAACCAGCGTGTTTTTGGTTAGCACTAACTTCATTCCAGCCTGAAATTCCTGCGAGCATCTCATCATCAGCCCCGTCGGAACCAATCGTCTAGACTTGTTCTTTTCCTACAGAGTTCTCGGTGTTGCGTCTCTGCATTTCCCTTCCGCTCATGCTAGACCTAGAGCTTGCAAAGCCTACACCGAAACTCTTTTCGCTGCCTCGGGTCAAGGTCTTCGCAAATGTGAAGAATCCTTGTCTCAGGCCAAGTTCATGACTTGGCCAGCGTTTTCTGAAGCCGGTGGCCATGGCGCCTCCGTAGTCCTCGCCTGATGCGAACCAGCCTGTCCACCGTTTCGTCATTTTCCACGCCTCTACCCCTAAAACAAAGACAAATACCGAGCCGAATGCGAGACCCCATTCCCACCCAATACCTTGATGTTTGAAGACCTTGGTATTCAAGCCGGGAATATACACCGCTGGGAAGACAGATAGTGCACCAATAACAACAGCCCAGAAGAGGAATTGGTTCTCCCAAACATCATGGAAGAATGGGAATAAACGTCGGTGTTCGTCGCTGCGGTCTCGCAATGGATCGAGGTTGAACATGCTGTTCCGGAAATGCTTGAATTCCCAAGCAGAGATCAGAATGAGCCAGGTGAGCTCTGCAAAAACTGCCGCGCGAGCTCGGAATACTGTCCCGCAAGCATCACTAGCCGTACGATTACAATCAACACCTAGCGATGCTTTGCCGTCGCCAACCCCATAAATCACAATCACAAAGGTTAGTAGGGTACAGGACCCCATGATAAGCCCATATATAAGCATGTCAGCAATGATTTCCCATGTGAAGACACCTTTCTTCGTATCATGCGGAGGGCGGTGCATAACGGCTGCATCTGCTTTCTCGCGGCCAAGACCAAACGCAGGGAAAGATGATGTCAACATATTGATCCAGAGGATTTGAAGTGGTGAGAGCGGAAAGATAGAAACGTCAGTCCTGTCTTTAAACCCAAGCCCAACGATCAGAAGAACAACCTCTCCAACATTCGATGTTAAGAGATGGAGGATAAACTTTTGAATGTTCTCAAACATTCGCCGGCCCTCTTCTATCGCGTTGACGATACTTGCAAAATTGTCATCAGTCAATACGATGTCAGACGCAGATTTGGCAACATCCGAGCCGCCCATGCCCATGGCAATTCCAACATCAGCTGCCTGAAGGGAAGGCGCATCATTTACACCATCGCCGGTCATGGCGCAGTACCGTTTTCGGCGATGGAGAGCAGCAATCATTCGGGTTTTCGTATCCGGCGCGCATCGGGCTATAACTAGTGGAAGGGCCGGTAACGCATCAATCTGCTCATCGGTCATCCCATCGAATTCGGCTGCCGTTTTGACAAGAGAGGCCGCTTCAGCAGCAGAGAGATTCCCGGTATTACGAGGGATGATTCCCACCTCTTTGGCGATTGCGGTTGCGGTCGAAGGGTGATCACCAGTCAACATGTGGACGCGAATTCCAGCCATTGTACATTCTATTCACGAGTTAGCATATCCTATATGTGAGAAGCCAAAATGACAAACATACCTTTTACCGCGTCTTTTGTCTCCAACCGCGGTGGATCATACAAACCGGCAAGGCCAAGCAGTGTCAAGTCGGATTCAATCTGATCACGGGGAATTTCCGTATGGGGCTCGAAGTTTGTTGGCCCAGCTTTTCTTGCGATGGCTAAAACTCGCAGGCCCTGCTCAGCAAGGAAATCCATCTGGTCGAGGATTTTTTCTTTGGTTGTGGGATTCATTGGCTCCTGATATTCGCCAATTCCAACCGAAGTGCAAAGGTCCAAAATCCTTTCAACAGCCCCTTTCGTAAAGATTACTGTCTCAGGGCCCTCGCCGCAGCGGTATATGACAGACATCCGTTTCACACTGCTGTCGAATGGATATTCAGCCAATTGCTTCCAGCCTTTTTCTTTTTCAAGCGTTGGTTTACCAAAGGAGAATCTATGGGCGAAGACTTGCAACGCAATCTCCGTCGGGTCACCCATCGTTTGCCATTGGTTGGACTCCTTATCGAGACGAAGTTTGGCCAAGTTACATAACGCCGCTGATTCTAGAAATGCCTGTAGCTCAGGCACAACTTCTGGGACACTAGCTGGTTGTTCTTCGTCGTCATCGCCGCTAGAAGCATTCTTTTCGTTGCGCAACTCATCTTGTTTCCGCTTATCACGCTCCTCCTTCTCAGGAGGAACGCTGAACTTCAACCCCGCTGCACTACGTAGCTGGTCTTGCTCAGCACGTTTGCGCTCGCGCTCTTCTTCAGCCTCCTTCTTGGATGCTGGTGGTTGGCTGATACTGATGGCTCCTCGCGTCGGGTTGTTAGCATCGTTAGACTTGTGTACTGTGTACATCCCAACACCGGGAATCCACGCTTTCCGTGTAACCATTTGCCCTTGAGTCAAAGTGCCCGTTTTATCGGAACAAATATTAGTGACTCCTCCAAGGGCTTCCAGGGCACTGAGTTGGCGCACTACAACTTTACGTTTCCTCATTTGTGTCATACCAACAACCATGGTGATAGTTAAGACGGCGATTAGCGATTCAGGGATAATAGCAATGCCTTGATGGTCAGCTCATGCGCAACAAAACTTACAGCACGTGGGAATTCTTTGGCTCACCTGTGGAAATAGCATAGATCGCCACCTCGTTCGTGACGTTGAACTTGTTGACACCAAACACGATGATAGCGAGCAGGAGAGCACACGCGAAAAGTGAGTAGGCAAGCTTGCTTAATTTGATCTGTAGCGGAGTTCCCTCCGTGAGACCAAGAAACTTTCCAATTCCATCCCAAATCCGCAAGGCACCTCCCTTGACTGGTTGAAAAGTGCCGTACTTCTTACGAGACATTGAGCGATTGGGTTTGCGCCGCTTTCCCTGCATAGACTGGGCAATTTTTCCGATTTCTGTGCTCATCCCAGTGAACACAATGATACCGCGGCCTCGCCCTTTCGTAACTGTGGAAGAGGAGTACGCCATATTCAAACGGTCGCCAACTCCGGTTGCGAGCTCGTCTCCATTCGTGGTAAATTCGACATCTTTTGCAACCGGAACAGCTTCTCCTGTGAGAATCTTTTCGTCGCATTCCAGATTCATGGCTTCGAAGAGGCGGATATCCGCAGGAACGGTATCTCCTGTTTTGATCTGGACGATGTCCCCAGGGACCACCTCCCCTGATGGAACGGTGGTCTCATGGCCATTTCTGATTACGGTTGCAGAGGGAGAAGAAAGGGAGCGGAGAGAGTCCATCTTCTTCTCTGCTTGAAATTCTTGGTAAAAGCCAATGACCACGTTTGCCACAATGACTGCGGTGATGACACCCCCCTCGACATAATCTGAGACACCATAGGCGAGGGCCATCGCGAGGACGAGGACCTATATCCATCGCAGAAGTTATTACACTTGTTCCCAGAAACCTCCTGATTGTCGAACATAGGAATGGAACTATACGGGGATTTATGCAGGAGCCGCTTTTGTGGGAACCTCTTTTAAAGTGCGCAATAGCGCGTTTTCATTGCATTCAATCTATCTGCCATGCTACAATCCCTCGCCTTCAAAAGTCGCGTGAACTAGAAAGGCGAGGAACAAACATCACAGAGCGAAAGTTGCCTCTGTTCCAACCAAGGACGACCCGCGACTAGAAAGATAGGGGCCATTGGGATCGGAGTGCGCGAAAGAATGCCGACAGGGACGTACTTACCAGTATCATTGCATTGGAAATCTGCTTTCCAAGCAAGCTATACCATTTGACCCCTCCTTCGCCGGATAAGCGATTTGGGCCATACTTTTGTTGCAATTCTTGTATCTTTGCGTCGCCGTTCAGACCGGTTTCAAGGTTTGTCTGCAAAGATGCAACGAGGCCATCGATAGAGAGCAGAAACGGATGTCGCTCGTACTCCTGTGTCGTTGAGCCATCTTTGCTCGTGGAAGGCATCACGAAACTTGTTTCGAGTTCGTCGGTGATATGAGCCTCTTGACTAAGTAGGACTTGGATCGATTAAAGTGTAAGAAGCTATGGGTATTTCGGGATATGAGTGAGAAAGAACGAATGTCAGTGTGACTCTATGCGTCCTTATCCGTAAGATGAGGAAGCGGAAGGAAGGAGTGGTCCAAAGGGTGGGAAAGGATGATTGAGTTGTTGTTGATCAAAGGCACAGGGGGCTAATAAACCCATTCGAGTGGTATTAGACGCAAAATAGACGAATTGATTCTCAGAGAGCGACGAAGGGATACTGCCTTCGCCACCTACGATTGGAGAACCCGACCCGGAATTCGAAAGACGTATGAATCCAAGTTGTCTCTCGTTGTGATTCGGAAAGGTCTAGTGAATTATCGTAAAGAAAAAAGCAAAGTGGTATGATATGTCTCTTTGTGTTGTCGTGAAGTACCTAGACTGAATATTCGTCTGGACTGATCGATTGATCCCAGGATGGAAACGGTGGATCATGGTTCAGGCGGGGGTTACCCGGGGTATATATACCTCCCATCTCCTCGTCGGAGAAGCAGCAGGCGCAGGTTCCGTCATTGTCTGGGTCCGCCGAAAACCTACGACCCAAGTATCGGCAACGCCATTTACTTCCCAGGAGCCAAGAAGACTGCTTCGTTCCCCCTGCACCTCCTTGCGTTAGCTTCCCATGGAACCCTCAATCCATCCATTGAGCAAGAAGGTTATGCTAAGTTCATTTGTTGAGAGAACAGAAACGTAACAGTCAAGCCTTGGCTCGTAGGAAACCTTGGAAGCGAGGGCAGATTGTGGGATATCCCATTGAGGACCTTCTCAGGCTACGGCTTTCCTTCTTGCTGAGTGTCTTCAACCATTTCTGAATCTCTTCTCCTCTCTCCCTTCCGCCTTGACCTGCCGAAGATATCTTCTTTGCCGTCCTCTCTGGACAATTTTCCCCCATATCGAGTTGAATCCCACCATCTCCGGAATGTCTTGGCATGTTGGTCCCGAGCCCCCCTCCCGGACGCCCGCTTCCCATTGGTCATTTTTTCAGCATTCACGTGAATAGTATCCACTTCAGCGATCAACGTCGCCCCCCATGGAGGGTGGAGCCACCCAATCACACCACGCAGCGGAGCCGAGTTACGTCACGACAAGGCTGACCGGCGTGGGAGGAGTTTTCTCGGTTCTCGCCACGCGGCGGAAGACTTGGCAGCGGGCCTTGGCGGCACTCCGGCGCCGCCCTCACCGGAAGTGGCCACGGAACTTCATTTGAGTCATGATAGCTAGGGGAGGACTTAATACGGAGTAAATTGAATACTAATCCCGGAGGTACCGCGGAGCGCACTAAGGTGGGAGAAACGAACGCCATAGCAACTACGTGAAAGACGGAATGCCACGGAGGGGATCGGGATAGCTGGATGGTTAGAGCGGAGAAATAAACTCGGCTTGTTTCATAAACGGACACTCTTTCAGCACGGCACACATGAAATTGTTGATGCTCCGCCCACGTGCCTCTCTCTGACATGCGTAGCATTGTAATTGCAACCGGCAAATTTATCAATTGCCCACGAGAGTTACAAAGCCAATCGGGAAGCACTATTCCAGCGATCACTGTGCAGGTCCGGAAGAGATTGATCTAGGCCTTCTCCGCGGATGAGATGTAACTTGGCGACAAGGGAAGCCAGTCAGTAGGTTTTAAGCATCGTATAGAGGACGGAATACATTACTGATAAGAGCAATCAATTACTACCTACTCTAATTACATGAACAATTTCATCTTTCACCCGAGTCAGAAACGGTGGATAAGGAAACACTGACAATGCTATCCCCAAGCCATAACCCCACCTCCGCTCCCGCAATGAACTACCTCCGATGATCGGGCACCAGCACAAGAACGGAACCCGATATGCAGGAGATTCATGCACAACTTCCGACTTTCGAAACCTCTTACTTGACCCAAGCATCGCATGTGCTCAATCAATTGGCTCTGAGCGAACAGCTAAAGGCATTCAAGAATCCGCTGGCGCTGCCGTTGGTGTGATACGGGCGCGATATCGTGCATGATTTACCCCACAATCCATCGACTTTTCTTCCATGGCGCGCAGAGGCCGCCCTGAGGCTTGAAGCTTGTTTTGCGGGAGTCAATGGGAAGCGATTGGGTATGCTGATCGTCGTCGGGGCTCTACATACGTGCGCTGGAGATGCATGGTGAGTCTCGAACATTCTATAAAATTTTTAGATCTCGAATATTTGATTGTCGTTGGTTGAAGAGGAGCATTTGTGCATATTTGCCTACTGTTGGATACTATACATATGCATGACTGGTCCGTTAACGAGGGAGACAGAGCCCATAACGGAATTGGCTCACGTGCGCCTTTCTGTTATCGGTGAGTATGCACTGGGTGGCTTTCCGATTGGGCTCTGGAGTCTGGTGAATTCCGCCTGCATTCCGTAGAAAGCAAGAATAGAGCAGATTTAGACTGGTTGGCCGCTTGAGCCTGGTCTATAAACGACCCAGGCCGGCTAGCCTTCAGCTACTTTGTCTGCTGCACATCCCAAAGTTCGTCTTTGTGTCAAACGAAAAAGAGCCTACTTCTTGCCTTTTCCTTTCTTTTTCTTCCCAGTTTTCGACGGTTCCGGCACACTAAGCGTGCCTTCAACAACATCTTCCCCCTGGTCTTTTAATTTTTCCATACCACTAATGAAAAATGTGAGGTCTCGGTTCTGCTCAGAAAGGTCTTCGTTAGCTGCCTTCAGTTTCTCGACTTCTGCAGTTAGATATTCCACGCGCTCCATCAAGCTAGTGTTGATCGTCTTTTCTTCTCGGTACTCCTTCTCCATCTTGTGAGCTAAAGTCTCAAACTTATCTGCGCGTCGTTCAGCCCGGCCTTTGTCCTTTTCAAGGGCTGGTATTGTATCCTTCACGAGGACATCATGCTCACACTGCAACGCTTCTAGACGTTTGGTCAACTTTTCAGCGGCCTGTTGTGCTGCAAGAGCAGCCGCGGCAGCCTCTGATGCTTTGTCTGCCGCGCGCTCCACTTTCTCTTCAAAGTAAGTACGTTGGCTTTCAAGCTGACTTGTAAGAAGATGCGTATATTCCACGCTCATATTCTCCCATTTTTCTCGAGGAACAGCATCCGCCCAGTCAGGAGGATCAAGGGCGCTGTTGTCGGCTGCTGGTAATTCTAGCAGTTTTCCGTCAGCTTTATTCTGAATGATTCGATGGACGTAGCCGTCTCCGACATAGTCCCAGACACGTTGTGATGACAAGTCCATTGCAAATGAATGCGCGGTTTGCTTGAAATGAGCAAATGCGTGTGCGCCGTCGTATCGGCCACATCCGATATTCCCACATATCAAGCAAATCCAAAGATTCTCTTCGGAATGGCAGACGCTGCATTCCGCCGGGTCTTCATCAATGCCAAAATTGGAAGCACGCTTTCCTAGGTCTTCTTGTGTATATCGGCAAACAGGACAGCCGCTGCCTCTCCATTTCTGTAAGCATGTACAATGAAAGACATGTTGGCAAATAATGGTGAGAAGTCCGCTAGTTTCATCCATACGTTCCAGGCAGACAGGGCATGTAGGCAGTTCTACCAGCGACGGCGTAGGTGGAGCCAAAGGCTTTATAGAGAGAGAGGCACTTGCCACGGTGCTCCCGTGCGCCTGGGATGTAAAAGGATCGTTGACCGTATCAGGGAATCTGCTCTCCGGGGAGCTGGTCAGAACCTGAATTTCAACATCCTTTACGAATACGACGTGGCAGGTCTCGGGCTGTTGATCGATAAATTGTGTCAGCAAACCAAGTTTCCCATTTGAACGATGGCTGCAAGCATGATCCTATGGGCGGACTAACCTCTGTACTATTGAACACCTTGCCATTCCAATCTCGTTGCCACTCTCTTGCTTTACGTCCACTTCGAAACTTCATCAATACCATGTAGCGATTCCGCCTTTCAGTTCGAATCATGCGGAAATGGCTAACTTCATTCTTTGTTTCTTGCCCGACCCAGCCTATGAAATCTGCAGGAGACATGTATGAAGGGACCGCCAAAATACACAGCGTAGTGCAATCCTCGGTGGGCGTATCTGAACCTTCATTTCCAGCATTGCCACCCTGGGCATACTTATGTTTTGAAGAAGGTACGCTCGAATTTCGCGCGATCGATGAACCCTTTAAAAAGTACGGATCGTCATCGCCTTCAGAGAGATCCGGTGTAGGATCGCCATCGCGATACAAGTGTACGATTCCCCACACACTATTAGGGACCTTGTGGTCGAGCGAAATGTATTTCCCTTTGGTAGCAAGTCCTCCGATTGCCCTAGATCCTATCCCTTTGGCGATCTGATTGTTGTCAGAACCGCCGCTTCGAACGGGTAGTTGTGCCTTTTCTAAAACCATATCGATTCCTTCAACGGAGATAATATCAATGCGCCTATCGTTGGCAAGTTGTGCTGAAGAGGTAAGAAGGTGAGATGGGGGTGACGTTTCTTCGCTAACTGTAGGATGCTTCGTATGCGAGTGTTGGAGTTGCTCTAGATAAGTTGTGTGAGAGAACGCAGAGTTTCTCGCAGGTAGACATTGACTAGAAGGGCCTGTGACCGTGTTATCAGACCCTTTAGTTGCATGCAATTCACGAGCTTTCAAGCTTTGGTTAATTCTGGATGGCCGGGTTGTGTTGTTTTGCTGGGTTTTCCCTGAGTTGAGCTTCTGCCTGCAGAATGGATGTAAAGACTCTTGGAGGGATTCGACAGTGAGGGAGCGAGTGTCATCAGAGCCTAAAGAGTCGTCCACAAAAAGTTCAAGGCAAACTTGATAGAAATAGGAGGGCATATCGCCTGTTCATCATATTGTTGGCGGTGCTATTGACGCCTCTATCTTGGTGATAACGGCACAGGAGCTTTATCAACGGACTGCACGTGACCTTATCGCTGAGCCTCGGAGAAATAGAATTTTCCCGATCCGGAGTAAGGTTCGGATTATCAATTCTCCGCCTTGACATGGCCCACCCTGTGCACCTGCATGGACCTCTCTAGCCAGGATAAAAGATGTGTAAAGTACGTGTTATCTAGTGTCTGAGTATGGGACAATGGTTGAGTGCGATATCTGCTATTGGCCTAAATTCGAGGGGAAGATTGGTTGCTAAGGGGAGACTCTCGCACCTTAGTTTTGCCACGAGCCACTACACCGACTTACCTGTAGAGAGGCGCAGTATGGCAGTCTACGTGGTGGAGAGTTGAGTGCCAGGGAGACCGATAATGTGCATGAGCTCTACGCAATGGTGTAGTGGATGGAGTAGAATGTCTTCTTTCAAGGGGACCTTTATTATTGGTCATATTGTGAAGGAGTCGTAGCTATCATAATGAAGGACATTGCAGCATAGGAATGCAACATGGATTTATTTACCAATATGCGTATACCCGCCAAACGCCATACCGGTTTGAATGCTCCTGGGGCATAAAAGAAAGAAAACCGACCATTAAACAAGATAATATTCCTTAGTTGCCACCACGTAATCTCAAGACCAAGTGCAACGTACTTTCCTTCTGGATGTTATAGTCGGAAAGCGTGCGGCCATCTTCAAGTTGCTTACCAGCAAAAATGAGACGTTGTTGGTCTGGTGGGATACCCTCCTTATCTTGGATTTTTGTCTTCACGTTGTCGATTGTGTCTGAGGATTCGACCTCTAACGTAATAGTCTTGCCGGTCAATGTCTTCACAAATATTTGCATACCACCGCGCAGGCGAAGGACGAGATGTAGGGTAGACTCCTTTTGAATGTTGTAGTCTGAGAGTGTGCGACCATCTTCAAGCTGCTTGCCGGCGAAAATTAGACGTTGCTGGTCTGGTGGAATTCCCTCCTTGTCTTGGATTTTTGTTTTAACGTTATCGATCGTGTCTGAAGATTCAACTTCAAGTGTGATTGTCTTTCCGGTCAAGGTCTTGACGAAAATCTGCATACCACCGCGGAGACGAAGGACAAGGTGGAGGGTGGATTCCTTCTGAATGTTATAATCAGAGAGAGTCCGGCCGTCCTCGAGCTGCTTTCCGGCGAAGATCAAACGCTGCTGATCCGGAGGGATGCCTTCCTTGTCTTGGATCTTGGTTTTCACGTTATCGATGGTATCCGAAGACTCCACTTCAAGAGTGATGGTCTTTCCGGTAAGAGTCTTGACAACTATTTTCACAAGAAATCAGAACGAATGTCCAACCAGCTAGGTAAATTGGTTTGTGGCGAGAACTTACAGATTTGCATACCGCCACGGAGGCGAAGAACCAAGTGAAGGGTTGACTCCTTCTGAATGTTGTAGTCAGAGAGAGTGCGGCCATCTTCAAGCTGTTTACCAGCGAAGATCAAGCGTTGCTGGTCAGGAGGGATGCCCTCCTTGTCCTGGATCTTGGTCTTAACATTGTCGATCGTATCACTGGACTCAACCTCGAGAGTGATGGTTTTGCCCGTGAGAGTCTTCACGAAAATCTGCATCGTGGCGACAGTGAATGAAGGAGTCGTGTATGTATATTAAAGAGATGGCGGAAGGGACCCAGTTGCAAGGGTGACGTTGAGGCGAGGGTGTGCTAATAGGAAGCAAATGGCTAGAAATGAGGAAGGAAAAGAGGTTGTAAAGAAGATTGAGGAAGATGCAGAGAAGGAGAGAAGGCGGGAGGTTTAAGTAGTCGGCGGCAATGGGGGGAACGAAGTGAGGGGAGGCGAAGCAACCAAGGTTAGTCATTCGCGTGCCAGCTGCCTGCTGTCTCAGCGGCATGTTACCGCCCAGTGGTATTATAACTGCCAATTAGAAACTAGAGTCGCCGCTAAGCATGTTGGCCCACTTGCTTTGTTGAGCCAGGTGTGGAACCCACGAGAAGCATCGACTGTATTCATTACAATACCATACAAAGTCCCATGCAAACCCCGTGAATGGTTACGTAGTGAGTGGTCTCGCTGGCTGAACTGCGTCATTCACGTTTCTCCACTTCAACAGCGCAGTCCTCCTTGTCTGCAGGCATCAATATCAATGTGAAGCCACTTGACTAGACACCTTAATTGGGCAAATGCTGATCCACAAATGCCTCCTGAGTACCTGAACACTAACAAGTGAGTCAACAGCACACAACTGCCATTGCACGATCACGCCATCTCTAAGTACCAGCAGCCGATGGCCAAACCTAGTTGTGTGGGCAGCTGTGTTCATATATCCATCGATGAAATACCTGCTGATAGAGCTGTGTGTTTGCACACAAACCTCCTGTAAATTGTGGAATCTGCCTACACCAGCAATGGGCTGACCAAACCTGTTGCCTGTTGCCAGTGTATGGCCGGCCGGATGCGACTTGGTTTAATCCCCTTTCGAGGGTCCTCAACAACACGAACACCGAAATTGGAGTGATATCGGTCTTTGCAAAGAGCATTTCGAAGTTATTTATGCAAAAATTTCAAATCTGCTATTGAAATTTATCCTCTTCCTTATAGAGCAAACCTATATAGTACTGGCGCAGGATACCTAAGTAAACTAATTCCCCGAGTGTTCTCAACCTCGCTCCAAACCATATACCACCGCTTGCGCCCTCGCACTCACACGCATACACACACCAAGCAACCCAAAGGAATCCAAAACAGCGGAATATCCCCGACGTCATGCAGCTGAGAAGCTAGATCGCGGGACGAGTCGAGACTGCTTCCGCTAGACGAGAATGTCCGGTGGCTCGTTTGCTCACGCGTGCATCTTCCTCATAATGTAGAAAGACCGGGGCAATGCAATAAAAAAAAGCAGGAAATCAAACCGATATGCAGAGGCCGGCTCAGGTGAAACGCCTGCTAGATGACAACAGGTGATGCGTGTATATCGTGATCGATGCAATCCACATGCGAAGAGACATGGAAGAGAGATAGATGAAGAGAATTCATGTCGCTGGCTGAAATTGCCCACATGAAGTGTAGAAAGGGAATAAAAGCATGGTAGAACAACACAAGACTGAAGGGCAAAAGATCAAACAATAAACAACAGGGGTGGTTGCCTTGAAGCTCAACTCGTCGTTGTGCGCTTGAAGCGAAATCGGCTCTAACCTGTCTTCTCTGGTACTCTTCATGTAGGAGTTTCCCAGGCATGTATGTTTTATTTCCTTGATCACAGACTGTTACAGATGTTGTAGTCATAACGTTCGTGGTCCTCGTCAAAATCGCAAACCAAACAAAACATTCAAGCAAATAAACGGTAAATAGGTGTATCATGGCTAATAGTCACCATACCCAGTAGAGAAATAAGAAGGAAAATATTGTAAATGAGCGACTGTAGTTGGGTTCTGAAATCAGCAAACGCAGACAAACAATTGTCGTTTCCTCATTTCACTTCGTTGCAATAATATGGGCGTACTCTCATATCATTATCAGTCATTTATCGTGGCCAGTCATGGTATGCGGAATACTGATCGTTTTCTGCTTTTGAATTAAATGGCCGTTGACGACATATACTTCACACATTGCGACTATGCATTACATCGCATGAACAACTTCTCGAGTTGCTTGATTCGAGCGTAAAACAAGTCTAGACAAGAATTTATTCGAGAGGCAGTCGAAGTCATTGCGGTCAAAACTGGAGTTGGCACGGGTGCGAAGATAGGATTCTGGCAAAAGTGGTTAGGCATTCAAGCTTCAGTTTGAGGCATCACGAGGCTATGACTTACCATGCTGGCGAACGTGGTCCCTGACTTCAGACATGGCGTTGCAAACATCGGGATTCGAATTAAGGAGGTGATGATGCTCTTGTGAGTTCCAGTCTGTGAATGCCGGGAGTTTCTGGGAAATCGCCTGGAACAGACCCACAATGACTCCGACAGGCGTCGTCTCCATGTCTGTACAGAACTTATTTACAGCAGCGGGATCCTGGATTATCGTATATTAGTTAACTGGAGGTGGTGGTAACTATCAAGGTTGGAACTTACTGGCACCCGATAGTGGCAGTCAAACTGCATCTCTTCCCACACTGCTAATAAGATTGAAGCAAGCATAAAAATCGTTGGCCAGTTCTTCAACTTCTCTCCGCTGTAGACACTGGAGTACAAGGCCGAGAGCTCCTCCAAGACATCCTTCTGCAAGTCGCGCCACATGTTCGCCATCGCGCACTTAATCTGGAAGTTGATCATGACAGGCGCCATAACCTTCCCATTATACACTGATGTCTCATCGTCGACTTTTCCAACGAAATCTTCTAGTTCGCCGAGACCCTCCACCATAGTAACATGTAGCGTGAGATTGTAGGCTAGAATAAGCTTAAGGGCCTTTCGAATAACTGGCATCTTCGTGCGGAAGTAGAACCGGAAGGCAGTCTTGAGCATCTGCGTCAAGAAAGGGGTGCCTCCAAAGTAATCATCGACAAACCTCTCGAAGCTACCGTTTCCATCGATATGTCTGTCAAGGTAGTCTGAAAGCATGGCGGTCGATATGCCTTCCATCCCAGCTGAGAGCTTGGCAGTTTTTTGTTCAAAGTTGCTCGGATTCCGCTGAAGCGACTCCACCCAGTCAAGGTTAAAACAATCTTCATCGCGAACGTAGACTTCTCGTGCCTTGACAGGAAGGACCTGGCCATAGCCATGAGTGATAAATAAAACCCGCTCAACATCGGAGAAACCAGTGATGTTTCCGACAGAAAAGCCGAGTGTCACATGGCGTTCGTAGTCTGCTTTCCAGTCTTTCATGAAGTAGCCGATTTCCTTGATATCGATTCGGGTGCATGGAACCTGCCAGAGTCTCGCATGAGACGGCTTGCATCCTGCGCATGGCTCTCCTTTGTCACACTAAAAGAAGGACTGTTAGATTATGGGCACCGTGAATGGAAACGATCGCGCTTACCGTCTTCTTTAGAAACTTGCATCGAAGGCACGCTCGAAGCTTCCTTATCTCACTTGCTTGTTTTCTTTGATCAGGCTTCAACGGACCCTTTCGCTTGCCAACGCGCTTTTCCTTCTCAGGCTTGTTAGGATCAGTTTGTTTCCGGACCTTGGTGTCTGAGTTTTTCGCAGCAATTGGGCTCCTTCGAGATGGTTTCCTGCTGGGCGGAGATCCTGCAGCTTGTTTCGGTGATCGAGATAATGATGTGGCTCCCGCCTTCTTGACAGCCATTGGCATCGGTCGAGTGACTGAAAGGGGGCTCACTGCGGTTGGCGGCGAAGAAGACGCATGGGATACGAGATCCGAAGACACCCTTCTCTGGAAGGACGCATTGTATTCCGACTCGAGAGTTGAATCAGAGGAACTCGGAGAGTGCATGGCATGCGACATGTCTACGAAACTTCCAAAGGAGTTTCGTGGGTTATGGTCCAAATCGGAATATGATGACTCGGAGAGGCTCCGGTTGTGCAGCGTCTGAGTGGGATTGATGAAAACATTTTGATCGTGGTAAGAATCTATCGGCCGCCGACCATCGATCAAAGTCCAACTATGGTCACTGGTGGAGCTTGTCAACGACCTCACCTCCAGATAAGTATCGGTCGGGGAACTTGTATCTGGGAGATGATGTGACTGGAACATATCCGCAAGTCCATCGACTGGAGCGAAAGACGCAAGGTCCGGTTGGAAGTCCTGCCATGTGTATGGCACAATATCAACAGGCGCGAGCGGCATATACGGACCGCTCAAGAGACTGGTTTCGAGATGCTCGGTGACGGGCATGAGTTCCATAGGCGACGGCTGCAAATAAGCAGACGTGAACGGCGTCTCAGCGGCTGTTGGCTGCGTCGTAGCATACTGGAGGTGAGGTTGAGGTTGCTGAAACCCCCAGTCGGATGCCAATGTGTGGTCGTGAGCGACGGTAGGATCAAAAGTGTGGCAGCTGGAGTGCAATGGCGAGGCAGGCCGCTTGACATCTGATCGGAGCTGTGATGTTGAAGGCGGCGCGATCCCCACAGACGGCCATGTTGGAGCTGAGATATATCTTCGTGGGTCGTAGTCAAGGCCAATCAGCCCGTTGGCATTCATTTTTACCTCAGCCATTACCAATTATGGCATCTGCAATCTGTGTCTATATCACAAGGACGCGGGAATTAGCAAGGCAAACCGAGGATACGATGCGAGATTGCGATTAGACGAGGGCAACCAACAGTGATCGAAGTGACCGCTGCGACAGCTGAGCCGTGAGGGCGAAATTGATTGTTCTTCTCACACACGACGAATGGTGAGACACGACTCAAGCCAGCTCTCTGGGGTGACTGTTGGGAGACCGACAAGTAGGAGAGGAGCGAGAAGAGTGAGAAAGAGAGAAATGGGAGGGGAAAGCGACGGGGGACGTGTGCTTTACTTGAGCGTGGGGAGATAAATTGGCGGTGAGGAATGGGCGTCTCTGGTTCGTTGGGCGGGGTGGGGGCAGCTAGGGAGAGCTCTGGGCGCCCGCCAACGCTGGAAACACACCTAAATGGAGGCCCGGAGCACCCGAGGATTTAAGCTTGTCTCTACGCCTAACTGGATTCGCTCTGGGCGCCAAACTGTGGATCAACTGCTCGACTTTCCCTCTGGCTGCTCCAGTTAGCTCCTACATATCCTCCCCGGTTTGGAGGCGGGCAATCCTCTTCTGCTGCAGGATAAAAATACACAGTTCAGAGCCCGTCTCAGGGAGCGGATTACGATTACAACCCGGCAAGAAGTTACTCAAGCGGAGACACTATCCATGCCATGCCATTTCGGAGAAAAAAAAACAAAAAAGAAGCGAGAAAAATGATGATGGGTTTCATACCACCTTGCAAAGCGGGTAATTGCCACGCCAATTACTCCATTGGCTATCAAGCCCTCCCTTCGATTGCCTGACTTTGCCAGCTCATCGGGATCAAATAGTGGGAGGCTCTGATCCATCCCCATGAGTTACCCCATACCAGCCATCCAATAGCCACAGCGAAACGTGACGGATCCGGGCGGATGAGCCTTGCTTTTACCCGGGCCACCTCTTGTTGCGCTTGGGACGAGGGTCCTGTGTGGGAGGCTGGGATGCCTCAGAATTGTTGAACCACGCACCTCAGCATGCCAAGTGCCACGCACGTCGTCACCTGACGCACCGAACAAGCTTCACGTTCTGAATGACAACGAGCTTGGTGACAGCATGACCACTCTCGTGTTAGGCCCAGGTTCGCTTTTTCAAGCCAGATGCGATCCGGCTGCATGAGGGGTTGTCCACTCCAGAGCGCATACGCAACACTTAACCACAGAACACAATGCAAATGCCTTTCTCCAGAGATTATTGTGATCTGCGAGATCCGTTTTTGAAACCGAACCATGGATACAATTATGCGGAGAAGACCGTGGGTTACCAGCCAGCACGCCCAGCCTTGCACCCAAGCCCTGCGTGTTACGGTGTGAGAAACGAGGGATCCTCTTTGCAATTGTCAAACTTCCAACCCCGCCATCCTCACTCTGCTCCCCATTTCTACTCGCACCGACTCTTCACGGGCACCAGACAGAGTGGTGCGTACTAGCCTTTCCCTTCAACAATTTCTCCGACTTAAACCCATCCAATAAGCGACCTGCTGCTGGGTTCCCGGGTCTGAGATTTGGTCAAGGGTATCTTGTCAATCTCCCGTCTTGCTGAATTACTTGCATGGTCTTCTTTGCCAGATATCTGTCCTTAAAAATTTCTTTTGGCCATAGCGGTCAGCAAAGAGCCCAAAGAAATGGCCGAATTTTCCCAACCCGGGCACCGCAGTCTTTTCGTAATGATGATGATGACACGAAGTACATTACATATGTATGTGCGCCCGCACATAACCCAGCCTGCGGAGGACAGACATTCACCCTATGCATGACTTGCATCAAAGGCAGATCCATCTAAGCCTGCTTGCTCTCTCTCCCAACACGGACTCCCTCATCACCGCATTCAGAGACGTAATTCCGAATCCAGCATTCCTTGTCTGTTTCTGCTCGGCAAATAAAAGTTAGTTCGGCACTCTGGAGCCACGAAGGTGATCTCAGTGGCTGGAGTCATCAGAGTCCTTGTTTCCCCGCCTTTTGGTTGATTGTCCGATTTGTCAACGAGAGGGCCCTCTTCCGGACACAATCCCTACCAGCCCCTCTTTTGAGCACATATTCCTTGCCCAGATAGGAAATGCTCAAGATTCTCGCCTCTCGTTTTGGAAGTTTTCCCGCGGGGTATTCCTATTCTGGCTAGGAAGCTCCAAGGCTCTCGCCAAATCAAGATTTTGCCCACCACAGACCAGCGAATATGCGACGGTAGCCTTTTGCTTGCTTGCTTGCTTCAAGACATGGATCAACTAGTATGCTGATTCGAGAAAGCCTGCCGGAGAATCATTCCGACTCAAGGAACTATTATTGTTTCTATCGCTCGTGGTCATGCGTCCCAGGAAGGTCAACGGAGATGGCTTGCAGCTTCGCAATTTTCGTGAAATTTCTGTTCCACGGCAATTTCATTCTCCTTCTCCACCCGAAAACATTTGAGGTTGGGCATCAGCTGGCATGTCCAAGGGCAGATGATAAAGAAAGCGTTGATTCCCCAAAATCATTAATCACTCAATTTTGTGCAACATATGCACGGAAGACTCAGGAGTAAAAATGCACAGCATGGTCACTTGAGTCATTCCTTGGCCCCGATAACAATACCTCCGGAGACTAGCCACAATTGACACATCTATCCAAGGCCTACTTCCATTCTACCTCTATAGTCTGTATGTTGGGGGGTGCGGCCACTCAGAGCAGCCTTTTTTTGACGCTGTTTTAAGCCCATTTGTCACCCACACGTCGCCGCTTTACACCAGAGCCATCCATTCATCCATCCGCATCGACCTTACACATTGCTTCACTGGACTCAATCCCTCCTATGCTACAACAAAATAATCAAGAATCTAACCACAATCAACCATTATCAAATTTCTAATATATGCTGGTGGTTCTATATCACATTCTCTATCTCTAGAACATATAATCAAGATCAAGAAGGATCTGTGAGTGTTGGTGTGGTGGTTGACTGAAATCTCCAGTGTCCAACCTCATGTCACCCATCCTTCATGAACCCTAGTGGTAGTAAGGCGGAAATGCAGAGGAGAACCATGATGGCAACCTCATCTCCCCGGGGTGCAAGGCCCTCTGTTTATACCTTGGGATGGGGCCCAAAAGCACCAGCAGATACCCATCAACGAAACAGCAACCGGTACTTGCAGCAACAAGGTCGTTGCGCAAGAGCCAGCCAACTCGCATGGAAGAGGGCATCCTGCAACATGGAACGCCCTGCCTGGGCCATGGAGGCATCTCAATGGCGGATGAAAATAGTACCACCCAGGAGGCAAGTAGTAGTTGGAGCCCCTGGCGCTTCGACTTGTCTTGAGCTCGAGAGACTGAATTGAATGGCGTTGGAGAGCCGGTTCCTTTGCGGTGAGACGGACGATCATCAGGAATTGATGTGATGACTAAATTTAGGTTGCGGCCTGGCTGGGTGGTTACAAGACTATGCAGTATCTCAGAAACCCATAAGTCCATCCGTCATCGTTCTCGTTCATCCATCATATCATCTTGAAAATAATGAATCCTCAAGCAGTTCCAGCTTCCCGCGCCCCTCCGCCGCCGACCACGGCCCTGGCGAACCTCGACCCGCAGCATCTCGCACCCCTCGACGCCCTTGTCTGCTTGATCCTTGCGCTGGATGTCACTGAGGATGCGTTCGCCCAGATCATCGATGGGCTTCCCACGCGGGACTCGTTCAGACGCAACACAGGAAGAAGACCCCTATTAGCCGCTGTGTTGGAGCGAGACCGCCCATCTGAAAGCGCGGTCGCCGCATTCAGAGAGTTTCGCGCGCAGTTCACATCTACTGCTGAGTTGATGATTGCCTCAAAGGTGATATCGGTCCACGGGCAAAGTTCGTTCGATAGTAGAGATTGACCCCCTTGATATCTACTTAGGCCGTGCAGGCGTATCAAAACGCACTGCCCTCATCATCCAACGACTTCAACCTCCATCTTCTAGAGATAGCCGCCCTCACCATCCACGCCCTCGCAGCAACCTTGTACACCACCACCCATCCGGACATCGACATCTGCCCAACGGACCTGGGCTTCAGCCAACACCCGCACTACGCCGTTGATCTGTACCATCGGCTGTATCGCAGCGCCACGCGCTATCCGTACGGCCTCGCTGATACGGTTGGCTACTGGGCCGAGACGCAGGTTTTTGGCGGAGTAGTCTTGTTTGAGCATGACGAGTCTGACGGGGTGCTGCTAAGCGCCTTCATCCATCCCCCCCAGCAAGCCGGAACCTCTGTCTTTCAACTTTCCCCGTCCCAACTCGCTCTCCTCCAACCTCTCCCGTTTTCCGTTGCCCAAAACGCCGATGCCCTCACCGTCCACCGCAACGACCTCCAGGCCCGCTACATCTTCCGTGATGAGTTCTCGCGCATCGACCCCCCTGCCATGCTCAACCGGCCAAGTTGCATTGTGCCACTGACAGACGAGTTGAGGGCCGGGTATGAGTGGGCGAGACGGCAGCATGAGGCGCGGGCGAGGGGGGAGGCATATGAGACAAGGTATTACCCATCTCAGTAGGTAGTAGGTAGAGAGCAGGAAGTGACTGGGAAGGCGATGAGAAGACAATGAGATAGCGCCCCACAGAAAATTGATGTTCCGGGGAAATACATAGGAATTTGTACGTGTTATGGTTCTGTTGTACCTAGGGATCCATTTCTAGCTCCCATTCTCCTTGGCTTCGGGCACTTCAATACTGATGGTCTTGTTCAGCGTGCGCGCTGGAGTTGTGCGCGCGCTCCGTATCGAACCCTAAGAAGACGTGT
>LJPI01001465.1:6346-20451 GCA_001430955.1 Chrysosporium queenslandicum | reverse complement strand
TTGCCCGCCGGCCAGCAACTGCTGGGCAAGGCGGGCGCCTACCTGCGGATGTGCCGGCGTGCCGAAGGTCGCCAGCAGCCGAGAATCCATCGACCGTGCGGCGAGTGCCGCCATGCTCATCGTGGCGATCTGCCAACACAGCCAAGCGCCCAGCACGACGCCGATCACAGCCCGAACGATCATGGCCGGGCGTTTGCCACGCCCGGCTCCTGCCGCTGCCATGGGTTCAGTCCCGATCGTCGGAAGGGCCATAAGTGTACGAATAGCCGTAATCGTCCGAATGGCCGATCGACTTGGCATCGAACTTGGTCAGAATGGCGCCCACGATATAGGCACGTGCCGTTTTCAGGCGTGACAAGGCGATCCGTGACTGACGTCCGCGGGCTTGATTGGCCTGAACGATGAACAATGTGGCTTCGACATGCGAGGCAAGCGTCGGGGCATCGGCAAGGCCGAGCACCGGGGGGGCGTCGACAATGATAATGTCGTAGTCGCTCTTGATCTGCTCGATAAGCTCGGTGAAGCCCGAGCCGGCGATCAGCTCGGCCGGATTGATCGGCACAGGTCCTGCGGCAATGAAGTCCAGCCCGGCGATGTCGGTCTGCTGCCGAACTTCCTTCAAGGTAACCTGGCGAGCGAGCAGGTTGGCCAAGCCGACCTTGTTGGGTCGCTCAACGTTGCGATGCTGGGCGGGCTTGCGCATGTCCGCATCGATCAGCATCGCGCGACGGCCGATCTGCGCAAAGCCCCGGGCAAGCGCATAGGAGGTGGTCGATTTACCTTCCGACGGTCCGCTGCTGGTAATCATCAGCGTGTGCGGTGCGCCTTCGGACGTTGACAATTCGAGCGCCGCTCGCACCGCATAATAGGCCTCTGACATATCCGAGCGCACCTTGTGCAGTTCGGCAATCGGCGACTGGTCTTCGTCCAATCGCGGCACCACCCCGATCAGGCTGGTGTGCAATTCCGTTTCAACATCCTCCGCGGAACGGATGGCATCATCGAAATGCTCACGCAGGACAACATAGCCGATGCCCAGCAGCAGCCCGGCGAAGAGCGACAAGGCAAGGTTCAGCAGAAGCCGCGGCGATACCGGCCGGATCGGCGGGTCGGCGCGATCAATGATCGACACGTTGTTTGACGATACGCCCGCCGTCGCGCTGACGCCCTTGTAGCGTTGCAGCAGCGCGTCATAGAGTGCCCGATTGGTATCCACCTCACGGCGCAGGATGTTGGCTTGGACGCCGCGGCCCTGCTCGGTGAGCGTCGTGCCCTTTAATCGGTTGAGGTCGCGCTCGAGTGCCTGCTCCTGACTGCGGGCGATTTGATATTGTTGGCGCACGCCATCACGAATGCCGCGGGCCAGGCGATCGATCTGGTTTGTCAGCGTTTCGATCTGCGCTGCTGCCTGGGTTTGCCCCGGATAGCCGGACAGGTAGCGTTTGGCGTTCTGGGCGTAATCCGCCTGCAGCTTGGCGCGTTCTTGGATCAGGGTCTGTACCGCAGGGTTGCTGAGCACTTCCGGCTGGCTGAGCAGCGCGGTGTTCGATGCTTCGCGCCAGCGCTGTTCGGCCGCGATCCGGGCGGCAACCGCCTGCGAATATGCCTGGTTCAGCTGAACCAGATTGGCGGCGGTCAGCGAACGCGGGCCGGATTGCTGTCCCTCTGCGGCGCCCGAGGAGGGATCGATCAGCCCGGCAGATCGCGCATAGGCAATCTGCGCGCGTTCGGATTCTTCCAGCTTTTGTCGGGTCTGCCGCAGCTGTCCTTCCAGGAACTGTCGGGCATAGGCGGAGGTGTTGAACTTCCGTTGGACGTTGCTGGTGATGTAGCTGTCGGCAAAGCTGTTGGCGACGCGGGCGGACAGTTGGCGATCGGGACTGTCGAACGAAATAATTGCCACGCGCGAGTCGACCGGCAGCTCGATATCGAGGTTCTCCTGCAACGCGTCCACCACCTGCTCGCGACGTGTTTGGGCAAGCGTATACGTCCCCCGGGGTTCATCCGCCGGCGTGATGTTCATTTTGTTGAGGAAATCGTTGTTGCGGTACAGGCCGAGGCTCTCGGCTACCTGTCGCGCCAAGGTGCGGCTCTTGATGACGTCGAGCTGGGTTTGAAGAAAGCGATCGCCGTCCAGGATGGAATCGGTGGGCTCGACATCCGCACCCTCAAGGATCTGGGCGGATTGCTGGTCGATCTGGATCTTGGCTTCGGCGCGATAGATTGGCGTGCTGAGGAAAGTGATCAACAGGCCGATCAGCAGCGCAACAACGATGGTGATCAGCAGCTTGATACGGTTGCGATAGACCGCGGACCATACTGCCCGAAGATTGATCGGGCCGGAGGTATCCTGCAGCAGCTCGTCGTGAGGCGGCATGTTCCCGTCGGCAAGGCGCGAACGGGAAGGGAGAGCGGTGACACTGTTCATGCGAAGTCCGGGCAAGCGAGGATAGCGGAGGGCACGTTGGCCAGGATCAATTGACCAACGGCACGAACAATGCCGCGGCAGGAGCCAGGCCTAGCAGGTCGTAGCCTAGCGCCTTGATGCCCGAGGTGCCGACAACGACGTAATCGCCACTCTGCAGCACGGGATCGGCTGCATGGCCAGCACGGATATCGGCGATGTTGAACAGCGCGCCATGGCGTTGGCCGTTGATCGTGCGGAACACCGCGACCTTGTCGAAGGTCGCGGTACGTCCGGCACCGCGGGCCAAGGCAATTGCCTGAAGCAGCGTCGTATCGCCTTGCAGCCCGTACACACCAGGCATGCCAACGGCGCCGTCTACGGTCACGCTCTGCGCCTTGGACTCCGCCACGATTACCGACACACGCGGATCGACCAGATAGCGCGATCCCAGCTCGTACTGGATGTCGCGGGCTAGCGAGGCGGTAGTCTTGCCGGCCGCCTGAACACGCCCGATCAGCGGCAGGACCAAGGTACCGCCTGTCTCCACCGGCGCTTCCTCGACCGACATGTCCGGCTCACGAAAGACGGTGATGGTCAGCTTGTCCTGAGGGCTGATGAGATATTCCGGACGCCCTTCGATGGGGTTGGTCGCTGGGATCGTCTGATAAGCGGCCTCGCCGGTCGGCAGCCCCTTCCAGTCTTCGGAAGAGACGCAGGCGCTCAGCGTCATGCTTAACAGTGGAAGGAGATAACGAGCCTTCATCATGGCCTCTAGAAAGGAACTACTCAGCACCAGAGCTTTTCTGCAGCTGATGTGGCGCTTACCCAGCCTTGGGCCAATTGGCTAGCCATGCCGCCCGTGCGAACTGACCAAGCCTTTACTGATGGCGAGCGGGACGCCGATCCATCGGCGAGCGTGTGAAGGGCAATGGCGACGCGATCATTGCCGCGAAAACGGCAAAAACGCAGGCGAGCAACAGCGTACGCAATGGATAATCGACGATGGAAGCGGCAAGCAGCACTGCCATGCCGACACAAGCAGCCAGTATCGGGGCATCGTCCGATGCGGAAAGCCGGCCCCTCAGGCGCGTCCATGACACGATCGCAAACCAGCCGAAAAAGGCAAAAAGGATGAGCAATCCCGGTATGCCGGCTTCAAGCGCGATTTCCAGAAAATCGGCATGGGCGTGGTTGGTGTAGGTCGGGTGAACCGCTTCCAGTGACTCGTTGATCCGAAATACCGGCACAAACGTGCCCAGGCCCGATCCCCACGGCATGAATTGTTTGATGGCGGCAAGCACATCGGGCCAGAAGACATATCGCCCGTCCTGGCTGGCGGCGAACCGATCCATTGTTTCGCGCACGATCGATGATCGGGCGATCGCCACCGCACCGACCGCAAGCGCCAGCACCGCCCCACCGGCGATTTTCCAGTGGCGGCGAACCAGTGACCATCCGCCAAAGAGCGGGATACAGGCGACAAGGCCGACCGGCAGCAGCGCGATACCTGCGCGCGACAGGCACCCAAGCACCGCGATCGCCAGCAAGGCGACCAGAATGCCCGTCACCGCCCGCTGCGTGGCAGGTTGCCGAAACCATACGCGACTTTGACCAAGCATGGCGGCCAGGGGAATGGCGGTCACCAGGAATGCGGCATTATGATTCTTGTTGGCAAAAATGCCCTTGCCCTTTGTTGCATGCGGGGCGTCGTAGAGCGTGAGTCCCATCGCGCCCTGCGCCTGGAGCATCACAAGCAAGGCGCTGACCACCGCAGCCACCACGATCATCAGGATCAGCTTCATCTGCGCGTCACGGTCGAGGTGGAGCGTGGCAATGAACATTGCAACCGGGGGGATCAGGAAATACCCGGCCTCCCGCGTTGCCGAAGGATCAAGGCTGAGCGGCTGCCAGATATCGCCTGCGCCGACCGTAGCGAGAACATTGGCGACGATCTGCCGACCAGGAAGCGCCTGCCAGACACCGGGAGGCAGGGGAACGAGATGAGCTAGAACCAGGACAACAAGCGCCGCTACGATGGCAAGCGCGCCGGTAATGGCCCGATCACGCGGCGCGCGCCACCCGCGGACGAAAAACCAGCCGAGTGCAAAGACGCCGGCCAGTTCGACCACCATTCGCTGCAGCGGGGACACAGGACTGCCGCCGCCCAACAGCAAGGCCAAACCCAGCAATCCTGCCGACACGATAAAGTCGCCGCGGCGCAAATCTTTTACTAAGGTCACTTTTCCTTGCCCGCGATCCTGGGTAGGGCGCGCGTCTCGCATACGGGTTTCGCGATGGCAACGGCGCGCGTCCCTCCGCTCTTCGCCTCAGGCCTGTTTTGTTTCATGTCCACCCCCGCCATTTCGCCGATTGACGGTGCGTCCCAGGAAACGGCGGACGCGCGTTCGGCTTTGTGGTTTGTTGGGGCGCTGCCGCCACCGCTCAACGGGCAATCCAATTGCAATCGGGCAATGCTGGAAGCGTTTGCCACCCGCAACGCGGCGCTTCGCCTATACGATATCGGCGGAACAAACGGCAGCAAGTTGCGCGGGGTTGTCCGGGCAATCACGGCTTTGGCGCTACGGAGCAGGCGGCGCGACCGGGCTTATTTGTCGATACCGGGTCAGAATGGAGTCTGGTTGTTCGCGCCGCTGGTGCTGCTTCTCCGGCTGTGCGGCATCGTTCATTACGTACACCACCACAGTTTTCGACCGATCAACGCAGGTCCGGCACGCGCTATGCGGTTGCTGGTAGCCTGTGGCGGACATCGGCAACGTCATATCCTGCTGTCGCCAGACATGCGGCGGCGGTTCACCGACATGTATCTGCGCGGTGATGACGCACGGTCGGCCAGTTTATCCAACGCCTATCTGTTCGGTCCAAATACCGATACGGTGCCAGATCGCCCCAATCGGCCGGTGACGCTGGGGCATATGAGCGTGCTGACTCGCGAAAAGGGCGTGTCTTACCTGCTTCAACTGTTTGCAGGACTTTTGGCGCAAGGGCATGACTGGTGCCTAGTGCTTGCCGGGCCATGTGCCGATCCGGCGTTGCGGGCAGAAATCGATGCGGCTGTGGCGGCACATCCGGGACATGTTGAGTATCGCGGCGCGCTTGAGGGTGCCGACAAGGAGCGCTTTTTCGCTGACATCGATCTTTTTGTTCTAGCCACCACGCTGGTCGACGAGGCTGAGCCGCTCGTGATGCTGGAGGCTTTTGCCCGCGGGGTGGACGTCGTCGCCAGCGACACGGGGTGCATTCGCGATCGTATCCGCACCCCGCAGCATCTGCTGGCACTTGAATTCCCGACAGACATAGCCCTGATCAAGGCTCGCATTGCCGACGCTGCCATGGATTGGTCCGCCGTGCGTGGCGCATGCGTGGATCATGTGCGCAGCATCAAGGCAGCGGCAGACCGTGAAGCCCGTGCGCTGTTTCCACAGCTCGTCACCGCACGCTTATTTGCTTCCAACGGCTCGCCTGTGACATAGCGCACAGCGCAACATCTGATCCATCTTGAGCCATCTTATCTCCCGATCTTCCGGAACTGCGCGATGAACATCTACCTCATCCTTTTCGCGCTTTATGTTCTGGCGCCCAAAGTGGATCTTTATACGGTCGGTTCGGCAGCCATCCGGCCGGAGGATCTGATCAGCGCGTTTGCGTTTGCAATCTTTGTTGTCACGGCAAAGCGTAAGTTTTCAGTCCCGGGCCATGCGAGGATTTACCTCGCCTTTGTCGCTTTCGGGCTGATATCCGCCATCGTGAATATCGCCCAGGGGGGACTGGTCGGCCCTGTCTATGGTGCGCGTCTTGCGCAATATATGACGTGGTTCTTTATCATGTACGAAGCCGCGCCGAAGATCAGCGTCCGCGCGCTGCGCTGGACCTGCCTTGTTGTTTGCTCGATCTTTATCGTGTGGGGCGGTGCGGAATATTTCGGCGTGATCTCGCGTATCGGTAAGTTCACCGGGGCGACCGAGCGACTGACCATCAATACCTCCGGACCGTTTGAAACGTCGGCGATGCTGGCGATGCTGGCTTATGCCGCGCCGTCGATTTGGCTGACGCCTTTCATGGTCGTGCTCGTTTTTCTGACGCAGGCCCGCATCACCTTGTTGGGCGTTCTGATCAGCCTAGCCGCGGCACGACCGGGGCGGACGATGGCGATCGGTTTCGCTGGCGCGGTGGTCGCCACGGTTGCCGCGCAACCGATTTATTCCGCGATCAGCAAATCCCGCCTGGGTGAATCCGAGACACCTTTGGCGATGGCCGGGTTGCTGAGCTACACTTGGAAGCACACGCCAACCGTGCCGCGGCCCAGCTTCTATCGGGAGCGCTTTCTAAACGGCGTCCTGATTTTTCACTACATGCCCAACACGCGCGGCGACCTCAGCTTCAAATATCGTGCGGTGCGTTGGCCGATCATTATCAAATCAACCGCGGCAACATGGGTGACGATGTTGGCTGGTTGGGGGCCGGGCGCCTGGAGCAACGCCGTTGACGGCTATTATGTTCGCGTATTCGGTGAAACCGGGCTCATCGGCATGGCCTTATTTATCGCCTGGATCATTGCTGCCCTGCGCACGCTGAAAGCACGCAGCGTCGGAAAATTCTCACTGGTCATGCTGGTGGTGGCGGCTGTCTTCATCGACATCTTCACCTCATCAAAGGTCATGCCGATCTTGTGGGTTTTCCTGGCGCTGGAGCATGCCCGGCATCCGTTTGTGTTTCGCGAGGCAAAAGCCTTGTTCCGCGTCGGCCCGGTGCAGCCGCTACTGCCTGCGACGCCAGCCCCCTCAGGCCCTTTTATCCGAACGCGCCCCTAGCTGTTGCATTTATCCGTGCCGCGACGGTTCGGATTGCCGTTGCGAGGAATCGCCGGACACGGCTAGCTGGCCGGAAAAAGGGGGAGCGCAGTGAACGTAAAGCAGGGCTTTTCATGTCTGTTTGGCCGGCATCACCGGGCCGGAAGAAGTGTTCGCGTCAGTGGAGGTCAGACGGTTGGCCGGTGCGCCCAGTGCGGCGTTTCGATGATCAAGAGCAACGGCGTTTGGCGTGCGCAGGGGATCAGCCGCTTTCAGGTCTATGCGGGCATCGCTGCAGCGGTTGTTCTGGCGATCGGCGTTGTGATCGCGTTAGGCATGGGGCGACAACGTTCGGATCTGGTCGTCTTTGTTGGCGACAGCATCACCGAAGGTGTTGCGTCCAGCGATCCCATGACGCTGGCACGGCCTGGCCTGTATCAGGCCCATGTCGGCAATTCGGTAATCGTGGCCAACGAGGGGATAAACGGCATCACCCTGGGTTCGCTTGCCGGACAGGTGGAATCGGTCGAGCATTATTATCGCTCAGGCCGCAAGAACGTGGCGATCATCGAGGCGGGCTCGAATGATTTCGCGCTCGGCGCCAAGGCGGCTCCGCTGTTCGCCATCTTGCAAGATTATGTGAGCCGTCTGCGCAACGGCGGTTGGATCGTTGGTGTTGCAACGGTGATGCCGCGCAACGGCTTGCCCGCCGCGCAGGAACGCGAACGGCAGGCATTTAATCGCATGATCACCACCGGCCCCTTGCGAGCACAAGGTGTCGGGATCCTTGATTTCGACGCCGAACATCGCGCTGGCCGCATCCAGATCGCGGACGGTGTCCACCCCAGCGATGCGGGCTATGCCGCGATGAGCCGGCTCGACATCGCCTTTGCCGATCGGGCGCTTGGTCGAACCGGAAGCGCTTTAGCTGCTGGTGAGGATGGTCTCAAGCCTTGATCGACCGGATCACCTTGGCGGGTGTGCCCACCGCTACACTGTGAGCGGGGATGGACCGGGTTACAACAGATCCTGCGCCAATCACCGATCCTTCGCCGATCGTCACACCGTCAAGGATCGACACGTTGTTACCAAGCCAGCATCGATCCCCAATGGTCACCCCCCGTCGCGATACGGCGCCTGAGACAAAACTGCCGTCTGGTCCTGCTTCGTGCGACTCTGCGGTGATCGTCAGCCCGGCGCCGATCTGTACTTCCCTGCCGATCGCCACCGCGCCGCCGAGGCCGATCACCGCATTGGGCCCGATGTAGCTGCGCGTGCCGATGATGAGGCCGACGGCGCGCTCGTTGAGGCCGCTCCGGCTCTGGATCCAGACGCGTTCGCGCAAGGTGACCCGGTCACCGAGGACCAATCCGTGCCGTGCGGCGGCGTCGACATAGCCATAGGCACCAATTGCAACGCCCCGGCCCAGCTTCAACCGACTGGACTGGACGAACTGGATTCCCGGTCCCAGCAGCAGGCCGGATGGCTTGCGCAGGCGCAGCACGCTCCACAGCATGCCGCGCACAAACGGGATGCCGCCTTTCGCCAGCAGATAACCGAAATCGCTGCTGTTGATCGCATAATGCCGACCGGTCAGTTTTGTGATCAGCGTTCCGATCATCCAACCATCCTTCCTGCGCTGGCCAAAACGTTGGCGTAGACGGTTCTGGTTCGTTGGTAATAGCGCTCGGGTGAGAAGTCGCTGGCAGCTCTCGTCCGGCCGGCCTCACCCATGCGTCGCGCCAGCGCCGGATCGGCTGCCAGCCGCGCGACGCGATCGGCGATCTGGACGACATCGCCCGGTGCGACGTGAAAGCCGTCAATCCCGTCCAGAACCGTTTCGCTCAACCCGCCGATTGCTGACGCGATGACCGGCAGGCCATGCGCCAGTGCTTCGATCGAGGTTAGGCCGAAAGGTTCGGGTCCCAGAGATGGGACAATCGCGCAAAAGGCGCGGTTGCGTGCTTCTGTAAGCGCCGCCCCGTCCAGATTGCCGTACCATACGATATTGTTGAGCGTTGCGGCCTCGTTACGCGCTGCCTCGCCATCGGGGCCTTCGCCGGCAAAGGCAAACCGAATTGAGGGGAGCGCGCGGGCGACGTCGATCAGGGGAAAGATGCCTTTGTAGCGTTCCAGCCGCCCGACGAAGAGCACATGATCGCGAGAGGCGTCCGCGCCGGGACGTTCCGGTGGCAGCAGAGAGGGAAGGGCGATTGGATGGGGGATCGTCTCGATCCGGTCGGCATCCATTCCCATCTCGATCAGGCGGTCACGCTGGAAATCGCTGATCGCCAGATAACGGGCGATGTCGCGCTTGTGCCCCAGTAGGTCGGACAGGCGCATTTCCGCCATGTTCCACAGTGATCGCGGCAATGACCCCCCGGCACAGCGATGGCGCACCACCTGACCGTAGCTACGATCCTTGCAGTCGGTGCACAGGTGTCCGTCGCGATACAGCAGCGAAATCGGGCAAACCGCACGATATTCGTGCATCGTCTGAACGATCGGGATGCCGCGCCGGCGGATCTCGGGCAGGATCGCCGGGGTCAGCCGTTTGAAATAGCTGTGCAGGTGGACGATCTCGATCTGCTGTTCGTCCAGCACGCGTCCGATCGCACGGGCTGCGGCGGGCGAATAGAGCGTCCGCAGCAGATTGCCGTTTCCAGTATTGCTGGTTGGCGGCGCGGGCGGAAAATAGTGCGCATAATTGGTTGGGCGATTGGCCGGATCAGCCGCGGCAAAGGGCACAACATGATGACCATGTTCGCGCAGGATCGCTTCCAGCCGAAACATGGCAACATCCATGCCGCCGCAAATGTGGTAATTCTGGCTGACATTCAGGATGCGCAGCGGCTGCTCGCCAGAAATTGTCATATCGCCCCGATTAGCAGCCGATACCAGCGGACCAGCCGGACATAACGGAATGAAACCGGCGCTGCGATCGCCCGCTCGACCTCCGTCCGATCGAATTGCTGGCGCCAGTAACGATTGGTGTGGCGTAGCGCGATGCCCAGCGTCGATGCGCGAATGCCGCGCCACCAACCAGGCGCGATCCCACTATCGAGCAAGGCTTCCTGCAGGCGGGCCTGGCAACGCAGAAAGCCGAGCTGTGTTTCGGGTTTCGCCGACACGTTCTGGTCGACACGCGAGATGGCAAGGGCGCTGCGCAACTGGATAAAGCGATAGTCGCGCGCAAGGCGGGTCATGAAGAAATAGTCGGCCGAGGGATATTCCGCCGCCTGATAGCCGCCAAGCGCCCGGATCACGCTGGTCCGCACAACAAGGCCAAGGCCGCTTCCCGCCAGGCTGCCGAAAAACATCGGCGCGGCGCGCAGGCGCCGGCGCTTACGCAGACCGAACCGGAACAGGTTGCGCAGCTTCTCGGCGCGCGACAGCGGTGCAGCCGCATCGCCGGACCCGTGTCGCTGGTCGAGGAAGCGCAGCGAGCAGACGATGGCATCTGCTTTCGGATCCTCCGCCTGCGCGTGCCGGATGGCGGCGACAAAGGCGGGGTCGAGCATGTCGTCGTCGTTGAGGATGCTGACCCACGCGCCGCGTGCCAGTGACAGGCTGTTGTTCCAATTGCCGAACAGGCCGGCATTGATCGTGTTGCGATAATAACGGAACGCAATGTCACGCAGCCCGGGCAGCGCAGCGAGCAGTCGGTCGAGGCCGTCCGTCGCCGGATCGTCCTCGACCACCAGCAGTTCGACCCCGTCGAGATCGCTTTGCGCCAGCACGCTGGCGATCGTGTCGATGATGAGGTCGGGCCGGCGATAGGTGGGGATCGCGATGGTCAGGCGCGGTCTTTCCGCACGTGCGCGCTCGCTCTCGAAAAGGCAGTCGCTGGCGAGATTGGTAGGAGGGACATCGGGGGCTGGGTGCCAATCGAAGCTCGTGGTCTTTGCTGCCATGTCCCCGTTCATGTTCGCGCAATCTCCCGCCACGCCATCAATGGCCAGCGCCAATTGTTGTAGGCGAGCTGCACAACGCCTTGCCACAGCGCGATCGCCGCCATGCCCGCTCCGATCCACCCCAATAATGTCGCGCCTGCGGCAACAGCGATGCCCGAGAGGATCGCCGAGCGCAGAAATGGCACGTTGTTGGCGGTGGTGATGAAAAAGGCGGCGTTTGAATGGAAACCTTCCAACAGCAGGATTGCGGCAAGCAGAGCCAGCACGGGCGGCGCAAGCAGGGCAATGTTGCTGCCGATCAGTGTCAACATTGGGGGAATGGCAAACAGGATCACTGCCGCACCTACTGCGTAGATCACGAAAAAAAGGATCATCGCGCCGCCGAAGGCGCGCTTCAGCGCGACGCGGTCATGCGCCACCCGGGCGGCGATCAGTCGTGGCATGGCGACCTGCATTGGCAATTGGGCGGCCGCACAAAGTGCCATCAGCAACTGCAACGACAAGGCGTAGACGCCGCCCGCTGCGACGCCCACAAAGGTGGAGATTGCAAACAGGCTGAAGCGCGTGACCAGAAATCCGCTGATCGCGACGGCTCCCATCCGGCCGGCATTTGGCCACAGCGTACCGAGCACCTCGCGTACTGCCTGCCGGTCGGCGCTGCGGGCATTGTGACCGCCTAACGTGCCGCGCAGCATGCGTCGTGCAACCAGCAGTGCGAACAATTGCGCGCCGACCATCGTTGCCGACAGCGCAATCAGTCCGCCACCTGCCAGCAGAACGCCGATGCCCAACAGCGAGAAGGTGGCCCGATTGGCAATGATGTAAAAGTAATTCTGCTCGATCCTTCCCGAGCCCATCAGCACCGGGGTGATCCACAACAATGCCAGCGTCACGCCGATGCTGGCGCAAAGGATCAGCCAGGCGATTTGCACGGCGCCGGTTTCCAGGCCGCCCTGACGCGCCAGCAGCGTGACATAAGGCAGGCCAAAGGCAATCAGCAGGATAACGACGCCGACCGCCAAAATGCGGTAGAAGCGGTGCGCCGCAGCAACGATTTCGGCCAAGAGGTGAAAATTGGGTGGTTCGCCTTCGGGCACCACCTCTCCCAATCCCGACCGCTGAAGCCGCCTTGCGCCGGATCGTGCCGTGGCGATCGCGCGGGTGAAGCTGGGCTGGAACCCGAAGTCGCAAACAATGGCGAGCGATTGTACCGCAACAAAGACGTACCATAGCCCGATTGTTGGGGCTGAAAGGCGCGTCACCATGAACGGGATCAGCAGCAGCGCCGATCCATATTGAATGACCTGTGCCACCAACCCGACCATCACTGTTCGATGGCGAGCCGCTTGTCCGATCAGCCAATTCATTCAGTCGCATACCATAAAAGGGGCGACGTTTTGTGTGCGTGGCACACCGCCGCTTTCGTGCATCGGCCGAGTTTAAGCCCGGCCGATGGCGTCCTTGCCCGTCATGATCCGACTTGTCACCGCCTGATTATGCCGGCGCTGATCCTGCTCGCAGGTTCCAGCCGAGCCGAGCCTGGATGGGAGCGGCTATTGGGGAATGAAGCCGCCAACTGTCACGTCCACCACCTGCCGATAACGATTGACGAAGCGCTTGTCGGCTGCATGGCCCCGCGGCACACGGTTGCCCTGGGCAACGATGTGGGCAAGCTGCTCCTCTGGCGTGGTGCCCAATTTTGTCGGCTTGCCCAGGATGATCGGGGTTGTCGAACTGGCGGGCAAGAAGCGGTTGCCGGTCGCGGTTACCCGGCTGACGTTGTAGCTGAATTCGATACCGGCGTTGGTAAAGCCGCCAATGTCATTGCCTCTGATAGCGACGCCGCCCGTATCGCCGCCTATGGCGACGCCGATCGGTGTATCGCTGATCTGATTGCGCTCGATCGTCAGATTGCGCGGCTCGCCATGAATGCGATTGACGCGCACGCCGGCGGTTCGGCAATCGGCGATGACGTTGCGCGCGGCGACGCAGTCGGCAACAGTTTCCAGAAACACGCCGATGCTGCATCCACGTATGCGATTGTCGGTGATCGTCGCATGGTGCGATGTCACCACGGTGGAATGACCGCGGGTGTCGTCGCCATAGACGTCGATCGCATTGTCGTAGCAATCATTGATCTGGTTGCCGACGATCTGCACGCCGTCGAACTGCGAACACTGAATCCCGATAAAGCTCGTCCGCTCCACCAGATTGTTGGCAATCTTGAGATTGCGCGACACATTGTCGATCGAGCCCTGCAGCATGATTCCCTGGCCGACGGCGTCGTGGACATGCAAATTCTCCACCGTCACGTTGACGCACCGGCCTTTCCATCCGAGCAGCACCGCGGCTCCTCCAAAAGTGTCGCGGAACTCGCCTTGCGCCTGGCGGCTGCCATCAATGGTGAATCCGCGAAGAGCCGCATTCTGGATCTCGCCCCTGCTGGCAATGATCCGTGCATAGCTGCCTGGACCTAGCTGGTTGCCAGCCAGCTTCAGAATGCATCGCGCACGATCGGTGCCTTCGATTATCACGCCCGATCGCAATGTCAGAGCACTGCCCCCATCGCCGTCTTCGGACGGGCGGTAGCGCAAAAGATAGGTGCCTGGGTCCAGCGTCACTGTTCCGCCTCCCAGCTTGGCCGCTGCGTCTATGGCCCGTTGGATGGCCGGGCCGTCATCCGTCACGCCATCGCCCTTTGCACCAAAAGCGCGCACCGAACCGGCGTTGCTGGTCCGTCCTGTCTGGCCGCAGGCCGCCGATGCCATGGCCAGCAGCGTGCCGCCCAGCATCCAGCGCCGGTCGATGGTTGTGATGTTCTGCAAAACTGATCTCCTGCCGGCGTCGTTGTCGCTGGTTTGGTGCATGGCAACGATGCCAACTCTCATCGATATGCGAGGTTCACTGACAAGGCGGTGAACCTGTGTCTTGACAAGAAATCGTCAAATTTGCCGGTATGGCGGTGCGTGCACGCAC
>LJPI01000145.1:0-15665 GCA_001430955.1 Chrysosporium queenslandicum | reverse complement strand
ATACTTTTGCGGAGTAGCTGTATATACATGCACACATGTGCCAGGAAACCCTGAATCTAATATCTACCGCGTACGCCACTAGTCGGACAAGTCTGTACATTGTCAATGGCATAATTATATACATCTGCAGTTTGATGGAACATGCATATATAAACCATGATAGGATATGGGCAGTTAGACATGTATTGCTGCTTAGGTTCAGAAAGTGCGAGGATTGTAATTAATTAGTATCTGGAACATCAAAATGGATCAATATGTATCCAAAGGATCAATGGATCGCAAGCACGTGGCTGTCATATTAAGATGTATGTAATTTCAGATAAACATTTCAGGGTATAGAGCAATTTCGACGGGATAAAGCCATACAGAGAAGAACAATCGGCAAGGTGCTCCACACAGTTGGATAGTATGCAAGCAAACCAACACATTAGTGGATGAGAGGGGTATCATGTATGTATGCTCAAATTCATAGGCATGCATGGTAAATAGAGAGTGTACTCCGGCCTAGATTCATTGAATCTCCCGGGTTGAGTTTGAAGTTTATTTCTTTTTTTTCCCCCATTTCTAGACGCCAGGTTGGGTGGAAACTTCATTTGGCTTTGGGGTTCCACGGTTTCGAACAAGGGGCAGAACCGCGAGCACGAGGGTGCCAACAAACAAGAGCCTGTTTGCGAGAAGCAAGTCAGCATTAGTGCCGCATACAGAAATAAGTCCTAGATCGTAAAAATCGCTAGCTCACCATTCAAATGCGCCAAATACAGTTGCGGCCTGCAGTGAACGGCAAATTGAGCCACGGCAGGCACCGGCGGGTGGAAGCCAGACGGCCACGGCAATGAAGCCGGCGAACCAGAAAATCATGGTGACGGCATCGACACCGATGATTGCGAATTCATGTGCGGCGACGGGGAAGTATACGGGAGCGAGAAGCATGTACGGAACGACGATGAAGGCCGTCCATACGCCGCAGAAGAGCAAGAAGTTGATCGGGTCAAAACCTCCCCAGAAACTGGAAACGACTACATTTGCGAAAAACAAGTTAGTTAGGTCGGGATCTTTCTTTGCACTGCGAAAGGGCCGCCCTTTACTTACCATAAGCCGTGAGGCCAAGGACGATGATCCCGAGCAAGGCCTGGGCGCCGCGAAGAGCGAGAGCAATGGGGTTGCGTTGCATAATTTCTGAGTGACGGGGATAGCAGTGAGCTTTGTCGATGTGCTGGCACTTTTACTGAAATTAGAAAGCTAGTAGAGAGAGCTCGTTAGCAATTGTATTGTCGTCAAGTGGCGGCCGGATGTATATATCAAAACCTCGTAGAGAGAGGAGGGGCACAGCGGGGAAGGGCGACTGCGAAACAACATGTGATCTGAATAAATGGTCATCTTCGACTCACCTGTTGAGATTTGATGAATTGCGCCGAAGTGTTTAAGGCTACAATAGCTCGTATACCTGCTTCCTGATGAAGAGACAAAGTGTGGTGTATATGCACCTCTGGCGTGGCTTGTCGGGAGATCCTGTTTCACAGTCACCACCACAATGATGGTGATGATGATGTATATATATATATCAATGAAAATTTTTCTTTTTTTGATTAGCGGCTTTCTAACTGGGCTGGGTCACTTGACAAAAGGAACAAGCTGGAAAAGTTTCTTGAAGTCGCGATAATAGTGACATAGAATAAACTAGTGGTGAGGTGTGCCTGGAACAATGACGTGTGACAACATGGATGGTGCTCTTGGAAGAGGTTGACCTACAAATTCACATCCCAAGTCTACAAACCAGGAGAATGCGAAGCTCCTGAAAGACATCCAGAGACAAAGGAATACCCCTAGGGGCCCTTCCTGCTGGCTGCCATCACCAAACAGCCCTTCACTTCAACATGAATTCGTGCGCATTCTTGACTTCGAAAGAGCATCAAAATTACCTAATTTGCAGACACGGCAACGCGCCCCACTCGTGCTGTGGCCTGATGTGGCTGATGCCTGTTCCCTGAATTACAGTACATGACAATACTGCGCCCTTGGACGTAATTGTGTTTACGTATTCTACACAGGAACCGTCTCCAATTTAGCCACTAATACTCGAGTTTCTCGATATCTCCCCCACATGCTGGAAAATGCGGTGCGAGTGATACACAGGTTCTTGTCCGCCGGAAGGACCTGACAATATTGATACACAATGAATACTAAGTATCAACTGCTCTCCAACACCGCCCACGGATGAGCCACAAGCCACACAGCAACCCCCAGCTGAATCTCACACAACTAAGCGCTCGGCAGCATTCTTCTTCTGCGTTCTCTCGGTTGCGACGCTGGCATCGTGAAGCCGAACTGGTTTCTCTCGTGCGTCAGAGGTATCGTACCTTTCCTGATGGATTCGAACCGGGAACCCATGGTATAGCTTGCTCCTCACCCTGAGGCCCTGTTTCAACTGGCAAGTCAGTCATTATGATATTGGCCGTTATTTGCCGTATTACTCCAGCGTCAAGATGCCCGCAGGCCACTTCCTCTGCACTCACACGGTCCCCTTGCTACTATTTTTGCGCAACCTTCCCCGCTAGAAAATTCCGGTGAGAGAATTGCAGGCTAACTTTAGAAATTCGCTTCCATCCGCTTTTCCTGCAAAGCTCGGTTCTTCGCCTTCTCTCATTGGTGCAGTTGGACCAAAGGCTGCACTCATATTCTCGGCGGCTCTTTTTTAGCATTTTGACTTGGGAGCAAAAAAAAGAATCTGACCATGAGCCAGCAATCCGCCGGTTATCGATAATTAACCCGAAACCTAAGCAACATAGCCACGAGAAAACAGCAACTAGATGTGCTTCGGTGACTCCAGCTGCATACTAGGCTTCTCGAACCTGAACAAGAGCCCCTTCTAAGGGTCTTTGCAAGCTCCTACGCCAAGCCACCTGTGAACGTAGCCAGATAACACCCGCCAATAGTGCTGACCGCTCTCAACAAGCTATGCTTGGTAATCGACCTGGCCCTCGTATTATGGCTTCGGGATGCCTCAGGATCATGTCTTCTTGTTTCTTCGGCTGGAGTCTAGGCATCCTGCATCATTTCATCTATCTCGCAACGCCTGTCAGAAGTGGAAGTTGGTCCAAGCTTCCCAAGCTTTGCCATTCAAAATGCCCAGATAATTAGAAAAGGCCCTAAGAACATCATGGTATCCTTGCTCAGCTGAAGCGAAATCTCCTCAATGTGATAGCCGCTTCTCCTAGTGATAGGGCATCGTTTTTCAAGCTTTGGCCAAACAATTTGTGCCTCGACATTTGGTTTGTTGCCCATGCAACTTGGAAAGAATAGGCTCTCAATATAAGGGACCTCTAGGGACTTCATTCAAATCCAGTATGAGGGCTGAGTTGTCAATGGGCATACAGGACACAGACCAACAAGTTCCTTCCGGATCCTGATGGGCCACTCCCTTTCTATTCATGTTAACGCCCGAAGATTCTGATGACGGGGGAAACCATATTTCCTCTACCGGGCAGGGACTGCGTTCGCGTACTTCGGTAATATTCGTTCAACCTATTAGGCAGAATAAACGTCGACGAAGACTTGAGTCAGCTTGGCTATAAGAAGTGCCTTCATCCTTCTAACTGGATTAGAAAGCTGGTTGAGGCAACTCGTTTGCATCATTGTCTCTAAGATTACATGGCTTTCCATAACGGCAAACTCCAAGAAGAAATGTGCCGTTGATCCTTCTCACCACGGCTGGTTTTGAGGAGCGAAATCGTCAGCCCGGTCAAACACCCCGACAGCCTGATGATTTGACGGGCGTTGCAGGAGTGAAGGTCAGTGCAGTTCCAGCACTTCCGGTCTGTTGCAGGGCCAGCTTGGCCTATCACAAATACAGCTCCTTTGACGACATCGATCCTCACATACGCGATATGCTAGTGGCAGGCCACTAGATTACTTGAAGCGGCTTGCTTCTTTGCGAGCGGAACAAGGCAGTGAATGGCAGCTCGGTGTCCATGATGCAATTTGATGTTGGGTGAAATGTCGCTTTGAGAAGACATTGACGATCTGCCGTGCGCAATAAAGATACATGCCATTACGCATAACCCAGTTGAATGCTCGAAACCATCAGATCATTATTTCCATAGCTGCTAGTTCTCGAGTTGAAAAAAGTGCGCAGTATTTTGTCTGAACTGAAGGTGCCCAGTCAGAATTAGCTTCGATCACGCCATCACGCCGATTCCTTAGGCTCCCCATTTCTCTCCCCGGTGATCGGGGCTTCCCAAGGCTTGTCAGAAAGAGCAAATCAACATAAATAAGTCGTGCGTCCCCTCGTAGCTTTCTTTCAGCCATTCCTTTTGTCATTTGCGCAGATCTTTGCCCCTCTCCTCAATCGTGCACGCGCCTCTGCGCTCATCTTTCGCTACCCCGCCAAATCCTCCCACAGGCAGAACTGAACGTCTTCCTCAAATTTGTTCGAACAAAGTCGTTTATATCGTGAATCCTTCAAAATGTCTTCCAACGAATCTTCCTATAGATTCGAGACCCTCCAATTGCATGCTGGGTGAGCTCTGCGCTGACCTATCATCCTTGAACGCTAGCAACTAACAAAAAGATAGCCAGGAACCTGACCCCACGACAAACGCGCGTGCAGTGCCAATTTATGCCACCAGTGTCAGTTTATACGCTGTGATGCGTTATAATATCTTGGGAGCCAGTGTGCTAAGATATGACTCTTGCTAGTCCTTTACCTTCAACGATTCCGCTCATGGCGCCCGACTATTCGGCCTCAAGGAATTCGGCAACATCTACAGCCGTATTATGAACGTACGCGAATAGCCCGGTCTTAAATCGAACCCGTTCGGTATGAAGCTGATTTTCTTGCTACTCACAATTAGCCAACTGTCGATGTTTTCGAGAAACGTGTCGCAGCCCTCGAAGGCGGTGTTGCAGCCGTCGCTGCTTCATCCGGACAGGCCGCCCAATTCATGGCCATTGCTGCTTTGGCTCATGAGGGTGACAATATCGTTGCTACCACAAACCTCTACGGCGGCACTTATAACCAGTTCAAGGTTATGCTCCCGCGCCTAGGAATCAAGACCAAATTCGTGAAGGGTGACAAGCCGGCGGACATCGCTGCCGCGATTGATGACCGTACAAAAGCAGTTTATGTCGAAACTATCGGTAACCCAAGATACAATGTTCCTGATTTCGAAGCTATTGCCCAGGTTGCCCACGAAAATGGTGTACCTTTGATTGTGAGTACAGGCTATGGGGCGTGGAATTCCCACCATTAAATTATGGCTAACAGTAGCGGTAGGTTGACAACACCTTTGGCGCCGGAGGTTACTTCTGCCAACCCATTAAACACGGCGCGGACATTGTTGTCCACAGTGCCACTAAGTGGATCGGAGGTCATGGAACCACCATTGCTGGTGTCGTCGTTGACAGCGGCAAATTTGACTGGGGCAAGCACGGCAAACGATTCCCACAGTTTGTCGAACCATCCGAGGGATATCACGGTCTGAAGTTCTGGGAGACATTTGGTCCTATCACTTTCGCCATTCGCGTGCGCGTTGAGATCCTGAGAGACCTCGGTGCTGCATTGAACCCATTCGGTGCTCAGCAACTTCTCCTTGGTCTAGAAACACTGAGTTTGAGAGGCGAGAGGCATGCCAGTAATGCGATCGCTGTTGCTCGCTGGTTGGAGAAGAACGAGAACGTTGCTTGGGTCTCATACCCTGGTTTAGAGAGCCACCCCAGCCATGAGACAGCGAAGAAGTACCTCGAACGTGGCTTCGGCGGTGTGCTTTCATTCGGTGTCAAGGGTGGCGCTGCAGCTGGTAGCCAGGTTGTTGATAACTTCAAGCTGATTTCTAACCTTGCCAAGTAAGCTCCAAATCTATTTGATCCCAATGTGCCGACGGTTTTCACCGTACTAACTGAACGTCAATTTAGTGTCGGCGACTCGAAGACTCTTGCTATCCACCCCTGGTCCACTACCCACGAGCAGCTGACAGAGGAGGAGAGAATTGCCTCTGGTGTCACCGAGGATGCTATTCGTCTCTCAGTCGGTACTGAGCATATTGACGACATCATTGCCGATTTCGAACAATCCTTCGCTGTCAGCACCGCTGCTGGTTCTGACAAGAAGGCTCTTCCTGATCGCACAGCTGTTGATAAGGGAATCGTGACGGACCGTGAGCCCGGATTGGAGACTGCCGTGTAAGAGAAGAGAAGCTAGATTGACGTTTCTGAAGCATCTCTTTCTAAACCTTTTTTCGGCGAAGGATAGACATTAATGGGCTTTTTAGCAAGTTCTAGCGTCCAAAATTCCGGTGGGAATGGACTAACTGCATAGTCAGGCAACGTATCATGAGAATATGGCCAGGAATGGAGGGCATCGGCGTTTATGACGGAAAGCTGTATTTATTATTTTTCTCTACTGACTTTCGTCCCACACCCAGACATAGCCTATCAGCAATAAAAGGGATGTCTAAGTGAATCTTTCTTCAAGATATCTGAATCTGTGTCTTAGTAACTATCAAAGGTGAGAAAATCTCCCATATCACTGGCCGTTCTAATGGTGAATAATTCTTGTGTTGCCTCTGGCATACTCACAATTCCCACGACGCGACATTATAGTCCTGGGGCCCCGTCTTCGGAGCGTCTAGTGGGGTAAAAGTATGCAGTGCAGCACAGCGCAGCTATGCTTTCTAGGAATTCAAGTTGTCCCGGTGATCAGGCTCTGTGTAATGTTCTACGGGGTTAATGATGAGAGCACCAGCCGAAAGGGTTGGAGTGCCGAGGATGCCTACTATACACAGGTAGCTAGAGCTCGCAAAGCAACCACGGTCAATGCAGCAAAGTGCCATGTCCGCTACTCTGCTAATTAAACGCGGGCGGTCTCCGGACTGAGATCTGGGAGTGCTATCGCGTTGTCAGATGAACCGAGGCTCAAAATCCCGTGAGATCACTGCCTACAGTCCGAGCCAGCCAATCAATGTTCCTCAGTGTTGCTTAGTCAGAGGCATTTCGAAATAGTGCCATGCAGTTTTGCATTGGTATCACATGCGAAACTCAGCGGATGAGTACTGATTAGGTACCTTTCTATTGAAACGAGCAGAGAAGGTACAAGTAAATCACTTTCAGGTGGCTACACAGCCGCTAGCGCTAAGGACTAGCCATGCCGCTAAACTCTATGTAGATAAGCTCGGACACCGAGACGAGACTGAAAACGGATGGGCCGAGCATCTTGGAAGGCTCGTGGACCACATGTCGACGGAGCCCAGCTCAGTCTTCATATTTTCTTCTTTTCCGCTTCCCCCCTCTCTCGGGAGTATTCTTTTTCGTCCTTTGTAGATAACTTTTTCTTGTTGGTGATACATATCTTTGGTTCTGTCCCATACTCTGGAAACCATAATTTCATCTCTGCGGAGCTTTCCTTCATCCCTGGCCCATCCGCGACAACTCCGCTCCTCAGCTGCGCCGCCCGCCAGCACACTTTCTTTACGCTTCTTGTGACAACTTCCCTTGCCAGCCGTATAACTTGTCGAGACGGAGTGGGAGTTTGATTTGCAAGCGCATCCGGAAATTTCGATATTATAATCAATTCAATTGTTATAGGCATGTTACCCCATTCCTCCCTTCAACGGCTTTCCGGCTACGACAGGGCTCGTTTCAATCACCGTTGCGCTGTCCTAAGCCCATCTGCACACCAAAATTCGGAAGTGATCGATCTAACATGAATAAGCAAAACAGACTTAGCAACCATGTTTTCCTCTGATCCTCCGTTTAAGACCAGGGCTATTGAGTTCGCCAAACCTGGCCCCAAGGGCACTCCGGATTCCGTTCCCATCCCCGGTTCCGAAAAGCCAGGTCGCTCAGCGGTGTATAGACATTGGAAAATTGGAAATGGGGAATTGCTTAAAACTCTAGACCCGAAGGTATTTTGCGACTGGCATGCTGCGTTTTTCTCGAATTGCGTTTTCGCTGCGGAGCGCAACCAAAAACCGCCAATCACATTGACGTTGATGGCTTGTGTTGGAGATTGAAGGCTAACTGGGCACCCTTCTTTAGGTCCGCACTGGACATGATATGTTTGAAAGCACTGGTACGTGTTACTAGCCATATCTTTGAATGCGCCTACGCCCAAGGGCTGGATTTGGCTAACTTTCTCCTCCAGCGGTTCGTCAACCGAAGAACCCTTGTTTAGGGTGGCGTCCGTGGGATCCGGTTAAGAAGAATTTCGGCCCCTATGTGTGGATGGATTATGGAACAGTCCAGAGGCGACGCGCGGCTATCGGCGTTGGTTTAGTCGAATTGCACCGACGTATCGGGATCCAAGACCGGACATTTGGCGTTGGGCTCTGGTGCCAGAATAGACCTGAGTGGCAGCTTACTGGTGAGTGCACACAGTCTTGTGTATACGTGAAGCCTTCAACCGCGATTCTAACTTCAACAGACTTGGCTTGCATGTCGCAATCGCTATTCTCGGTCTCCCTTTACGAAACGCTAGGCCCAGAAGCCACTGAATTCATCGTTAAGAACGCGGAATTGGCGTGTGTTGTTGCTTCGCTCCCTCATCTCCCCACGTTGCTTAAGCTCAAACCTCAACTTCCAGTTTTGAAGATCATAGTTTGTCTTGATCCGTTGGACTCAAACGACCAGGCAGGTCATTCCAAGCGCGATATTCTTGCGCCAATTGCGGCCGATGTCGGAGTCACCATTTATACCCTCGATGAAGTTGAGCAGCTCGGTGCTTCTCTCAACCGCCCATACAATCCGCCGTCCCCCGATGATATCATTACTATCAATTATACATCTGGCACCACCGGTACGCCAAAGGGTGTTGTTCTCACCCACGCGAACGCTGTTGCCGCTGCGACCACCTCTTTGGCAACAGTAATGCAAGCTCCTAATGATGTTGCATGCTCGTATCTTCCACTTGCCCACATTTACGGAAGAATGGTTGAGCAAACCATGCTTTGGGCAGGTGGCAGAATCGGCTACTTCCACGGCAATATCTTAGAGCTTGTCGACGATTTCAAGCTACTGCGGCCGACCGTTCTCGCATCCGTGCCTCGTCTCTACGGCCGTTTCGGCGGTGCCATCCGTGCTGCCACCGTGGAGCAGCCTGGATTCAAGGGTGCCTTGTCGAGACACGTTGTTGCAGCCAAAACCTCTAACTTGGTTGGGGTGAAACCTGAGAATGCGACTGTACATCATGCCTTATATGATCGTATCTGGAGCAAAAAGGTTGCAGCTGGGCTTGGCTTTGAGCGTATGAAGTACATGGTTTCAGGCTCTGCTCCTCTTGATGCCTCACTCCACCAGTTCTTGCGTCTCGCCTTTGCTACAACTATCGTTCAGGGCTACGGATTGACTGAAAGTTTCGCAGTGGCATTGTGCCAGTCTCCAAATGACCTCTCTGCGGGTCACTGCGGAGGCGTCTCTCCTGTTATCGAAGCCTGCTTGATGTCGCTCCCTGACATGGATTATTCTGTTGATGATAAGCCATACCCACGCGGCGAGTTGCTTCTCCGTGGCAACTCGGTTTTCAGAGAATACTATAAGAACCCGGAGGAAACCGAGAAAGCAATGACAGAAGATGGGTGGTTCCGAACTGGAGATGTTTGCATGGTGGATGAGCTTGGCCGCTTCACCATCATTGACCGCCGTAAGAATCTCCTTAAGCTCGCGCAGGGAGAATACGTGTCTCCCGAGCGTATTGAAGGCATCTACCAGAGTGCTTGCCCATATCTAGCGCAAGCCTTTGTTCATGGCGACAGCGTTCAGACGCACCTAGTCGCCATTTTCGGCATCCAGCCTGATATCTTTGCTCCTTTTGCGAGCAAGGTATTGAAGAAGACGCTTGCTCCCACTGATTTGGACTCCCTCTGCGAAGCCGCAAAGGACCCCAAGGTCGTTGATGCTGTCAGGAAAGATTTAGACCGTGCCGGCAAGAAATACAAGCTTGCAGGATTTGAGAGGGTGAAGAACTTGGCCCTCATGTTTGAGCCATTTTCAATTGATAATGGCCTATTGACACCTACGTGCGTATCTCTCGTTACCTAATTGGTTTAGCTCCCCAGGCTAACATCTTTCTTTCTAGACTGAAACTTAAAAGACCACAGACCGTCAAGGCCTTCAGAGACCTCCTTGACGAGCTCTACGCTACAGCACCCGGAAACGGAGTCAACGAGAACGACGTTCTTAGATCCAAACTGTAAATTGTCTTCCCTTATAACACCTTCTGCTTCTTCACCTTTTGTATATATCTCTTCTATATTCTTTGTAAAAGGCTCTTAGATATTTCCTTTACAGAGTTTTTACATGTGAACATCTCACATTTTCTCTGCTTTCCGTTTTTACGTAGTATGGCATAGGAATAATATATTAGGATATGGCGACAAGGTCGTGATTCCTGATTCAAACCTGTACGGTGCAATAGGATATCGCTGGCGACCGTTCTGAGAGATATAGAATTAGATGTGGGCTGTTTCGACTCTCCAGCTTATTATTACGCGATCAGTGAGATAACTAGCGCCCTACCGAGCTACAATTCCAAAGCTTTCAGATGGAGCTGGGCACAAGAGGATGTATTACGTAAGCAATTTGGAACCTGAACCTGCGAAGTTCCACTGCCAACCAAGACGGGCATCTGCTGCAACGGAGAGCGATTCCAGCACCTCGGGAAGGCGGAAAAATGCAGCCATCAATTCTTTATTCGTCGTTATTGGTGCTCTCATCATTGTTTCTTTCGGTCTCCGCAGCATCCAGCCTTACAATCACAGTCCCATCCTCCAATATCCTACCAAATCCCAATGTCCTCCTTGCCTCTACCCACGCAACGCTAAGCACGCTCACGCCCAAAAGGACCGTTCTAAAAGCTCCGTTAACCCGTTCTTCATCTTTTACATTCCGTGATCTTCGGCCGGGCTCAGAATTATCTTCACCGTCAAAAGAGCAGACGTCATATCTCCTGGACATCCATTCGCGAGATTATGTATTCGCACCTTATCGTGTCGATGTCGGTCCTGATGGAAACGTAATTGGCGTATGGGAGACATTCCGGGGAAATCCATGGGATAATAAGGGGGCAGAGAAAGCAGTAGGAACCGGCTCGGGACCGGTCCATGTGGAGGCAAAAGTATTGGGCAAACGGGAGTTTTACCAGGAAAGAGAGAAATGTAGGTTTGCGGAGTCTTCATTGAATGGTTTTCTTCTTGTTGCTAACACGAAATAATTTTGAATCCAGTCTCCCCGCTCAGTTTATTTAAGAATCCGATGATTCTCCTTGCCGTCTTCGCGCTTGCTATTACTTTTGGAATGCCGTATCTTATCGAGAACAGTACGTTGTCTGCATAATTTCTCAAGATATCCTTCATATGGAATGCAATTGGGGAATCTAGAATAACTAACAGTTCTTGCGTCTCCTAGTGGATCCGGAAATGCGTGAAGAGTTCGAGAAGCAACGTGCCACCGGTGTCCTCCCTGGCAGCGGATCAAGGAAGGCAGCTGGGCCCAATTTTGACCTTGCAGGCTGGATGGCTGGAACAAGTCCTGGCCCATTAGAGGCAGCCAAGGCAGCCAGCAGCAGTGCACGAGATGGTGGAAGCGGGCAGTCTGCTGTAAGGAGGAGATAAGTGGAATGCGTTTGATGAGGCGTTTGAGCTACAATATACGTGATCTTCGATAACACATCATATTGGGGGAGAAAGCGGCATTTCCCTACATCTCCTTATGGTCTTCTCCCTCGGCTCTAGTACTTGCCACTGAATCTTGGCCCTTCATGGAGCTTGATGAGTTTCTTCAAGAGTAGTAATTCTACTGCTCAATACCAGAATGCGCCGCTCCACGTGACCTTTAGTTTAGCGCCACGCTGCAACTGTGGCTTAGCGCTACGCAAGGTGCCTGAACCACATCACGTCACATCCTCGGAGTTAAGCTGGATCTGGTTTCAATACTACTAATAGGCACATTTCCCAGCACTTCCATCACTACCATTGTCATCCCATCTCTCAAGTACAAGCCGCTATCAGGAGATATAATAGAGCATATCAAACACAGACAACAGCTTCTTGATTACACTTTTCTCTGCGTTTCATCGATCAAGCATCGGTTTGATGTCGTTCGCCGCGCCTCCCGGTCCACCTCCGCCCCGCGTTCCTGAGGGGTGGAAGGCCCAGTATCATGATGGATACAAAGAGTGGTAAGTGTCTAGATTCGATCGCAATTCATCTGTATATCTCCTCTTAATGCCACTAACAATCACTTTAGGTATTATGTCGATTTAAGCACTGGAATTTCACAATGGAATCCTCCGCCGATGCCTACGGAAACCTATGAGCAGCCTCTTTCTCAACCTCGTACGTCTTATTCTTCTCCGCCACCGTCTTACGAAGCATCAGGTCCAGGGAGTTCGGGAGCTGTTGCAGCTGCCTCTGCCTCAGATCAAAAAATAAGACCAGACTCAACAGGGTCGCAACTTTCTTCGAACAATCCGTACAAAGCGCAAATTGGCGAGGGTTCAAGTACGAAACTTGCACCAACGCCGGTACCATCAGACAAGAAACCTTCCATCAACGCCTCGAATTTGAACGAGACGGTGGATGATGATGCCAAACTTGCTGCGCAGCTTCAGGAGGAAGAAAATGAACGAGCCCGGAAACAAGGATACGATTCCGTGCTTGAAGCCAATAATACTGAACCAAACTCAAAAGCTTCGAATCCTCCTGACAATTATGGCGCTGCGCTCCCGTCTCCTTCCTCTTCAAGCCAGAAGCACACTCGTGGGAAAAGCGGGTTCTTTGGAAAACTATTAAACAAGGCAAAGCAGCATGCATCGTCTTCACCTCGACCGCATACTGCTCCAATTCCACAGTCGCACCACGCGAGCTACTACCCTTCCTCACCACAACCACAGCCACAATATGGTCATACTGGCTACCCATCTCCGCAGCAGCCGTACGGCGGATTTGTCGGTGGTTACCCGCCCCAGGGCCCAGGTGGCTACTACGGTCCTCACTACCCGCCACAGCAGTTCGTCCACGGGCGCCCGGGACGGCTTGGCGGCGGTGGTGGCGGTGGTATGGGAATGGCAGGGGCTGCGGCTCTGGGTGTCGGTGGTGGCTTACTAGGCGGAGCGATGCTGGCAAATGCGTTTGATAATGATTATGCAGATGGTTATCAGGAAGGGTTTGCTGACGGAGGCGATTTTGGAGGTGGTGATTTTGGTGGAGGTGATTTCGGCGGTTTTGATTGATTGGCTGGACTAGTCCCTTTCTTTTATGATTCGGCATGAACGGTCTATCTTTGGTTGGATTTTGGGTCTCTTAATATCGAGGCGGGTGTTAAAAGGGGCCCTTAGTGGGCTGGCGGTTCTCACCTGGATTACTGCCTCTAGGCGTTTTTCATCTGCTTTTTGTTTATTCATCCCGCCCTTTGAGAGCTGGGACATACAACTTGTCTGGTACTGAGGTAATACTGCCAGTTATTCCTTTTTTAATTCTTTTTTTTTTTTTTAAGTAGATGATATGACATTGGTAATGCTTGATCATAGCCCTGTGATATTTACATGGTTAGTATTAATATTGTCTGTGTTCAATCAGCGCCATTGCTTGACCTTCATGATGCAAGCAAGTTGACACCCTGGTTTCTAATGACTGACAGTGAGCATTACACCCAGTAGGAATGATGATAATGATATGCCAGTCAGCTAGTTAGTCATTAGCTGTCGTTCTGCCACAGCGTCAATCTCTCGGCTACTAGTACACTATTGGCTCTCAAATTTCGAGGCTTTCAGTCTCGTATACTTGTTGAACTTCTGGACAGAAAAATGCTCTGACACTTGCTGTTTGGTTAGTCAATGTATGGAACATTCGAAATCAAGGCCCAAGTCCGTCCTGCTACGGAACATTCCCAGAGATGATAGTTAGATGGTGGGATGCCAGCGCCACGGATGATTGATTGCCGTTGGTTTAGGGTTGGAGGTGCTTGGGCGGCAGAGCCAAGTATCAAGCAAACTTTTTGGAACTCCGTACGGAGTACTCCGTATTCCGTATGAGCTTCTACGGAGATTCGAGAACAAATGAACAAATCAAGTCAGTGTCTTGGCGGCGAGGACTCGGGGTCATCAGACTGTAATTCAAGGGATAACCGCTTTCTAGTTCCATTGTTGGGCTGCGCGGGGTGACACCAGATGAACTTAAGGTTTGAATCCGTTTGATGCGAGTTAAATCAGGGCTCCGAAAAGACCTTCTAAGCTCCGGAGTACGGGAGTAAGTTACTTGAGCCTCTAAGTCACAAATTTCGAAATTCACAATCCAAGAATGTTTTTTGAACGCACTCAAGCACCCGCGGCCCGCCTTCAGCTCAAGTTTGGAATTCCGAATGCTTCACTGTTTTCAGTATGTATTTGATATTTGGAATTAAAGTGTGGTACCTTCTGAAAATAATTAAGAATAGCTGATGGGAATAAAGAAAATGTTTGGGCTCAACGCCAATTTCCACCTCAATGCAAATCCTCCCAAACAGGAAATAAAATTTAAAGATTTATCCTTCAAATAACAGACAAAAACCAGGATCTACAACAGTGACTGAGATTTGTCAATTGCATGTTGCAAGCTCAAATATCTGAGTAGATTATGGCAATTTTTATTTGTAATTCACCAGCCACTAGAGTCTACTAGAGAGCAGCATTGCAAGCTTTCCAAGTTTTAAGTCTTAAGAGTCTTAGACTTATGTCAAAAGATCTGCTGAGAAGTCTGAAGACAGGACTTAGAAGATCTCAACTTCTCAAGTATTTTGAAGCTTGAATTGCCAGTCTGAATCTAGTAAAGTACCAGAGAGAAGATCAATGATTATCTAGTCTGGAGTAAATCAAGATTCAAAATCATGATTCTTTAGATGGAAAAACTTGTAGCTCTTGGTAAATTTTAACTTCTTGTGAGAAGCTAGGTCTAATGAATGATGAATCAGGGTAAGATCTATGCTAGATGTGAGGAAATAGTGAAGGAAATGAGATAGTAGTGTATATAGATATATGCTATGAGAGAATAGAGCTCATTGCTGATCTTTGTAAGAAAGAGAGCAGTAATGAAGAGATTATATACAAGTAAAATTATGTGTACTAGACTTTAAAAAGTTTAGTGTTAGAGCATGACATTACAGTTATCTCTTTGTTTGTCAGAAGCTGACTCTGATGATTCTAGATGCAATGAGTAGTATTAGATGTGATTTCAGGCAGCTGTAGGCAGTAAGAATGTTGAGCATAGACTGTAAATAATGTTGTAGAATGAGAGTGTTATTGTAGAGATGAATGTATGCTCTGGGAACTTAGATATTGTGATGTGATATGATAATATCAAGACAGTGAGATGTTGTGACAAGCTAGTTACTAAATGAAATGATGTGATGGCAGAAAATAAGATATGAGTGCTAAACTGTGTTGAGATTGATATCATGAGCACTAGTATTAGTGTTAGTGTGAAGCTGTTGGCATGAAACTCAATTTGTCTTAGTGTGATATCAGATGTAAATAACAGAAGAGCTTGCTTGTTGCAATATTCTCTTTCTTTCTTTCTTTTCTCTCTCTTGAGAATGTTCATCAAATTAAAGATGTTTATACTGTTTTTTCTGTTCTTCTACTGCTTTGTCTTGTGTGTTCTGTGTGCTGTTATCTGTTTGTTATGATAGAAAGTTCTCTTCTG
>LJPI01001461.1:515-16389 GCA_001430955.1 Chrysosporium queenslandicum | reverse complement strand
ACACTGATTGGGCGTGGCTAGACTCTTACACGGCGCAATCTTTCTGATAGCACCTCGCTGTCACAGTCATCTTCTGACTGCAACCAACGCCTTCCAATTACAAGCCAAGCTCAACGCGCCACAAGCCAGGAAAGTCTCTGTTCTATTAAGTACTCCTATTTCGCACTTTACTAACCGAATTCATCTGAGCATCACATAGCCGATTTCACAATACGACCCCACCTTAGTCGTATGTATCATCACTGTTTTTCCTGACAGGTATGCCGCAGTTAGTATGGCAACCACTCCATCAAAATTGGGAGCATTGCTATTTATGTAGCTCCAGGTCGCCGATGTCCCGCACACCGAAGAATCATCAATGTAAACGCGAAGATCAAAGTTTCCTTGAGTCGGAAGGACATCCAACCCTGTTATTTTACCTGACTTAACTCCGTCCCAAGCCAAAGCCGGCGCCTCCATCACACTAAAGAAGATGCAAGCGGTTATAGCCGCAGCGATCACACGGCGGCAAAGAGAAATTGCTGCACTGGACCAATATTCTATCATCACTTTTACCCCCTTTTGTGCAATCTATTTACTCTTACTAACCACTCCAGAAGACTATTAGTTTGCAGAAGTCGTAACAATTAAACTGCCAATATCCAGGTGTTTAGTGGCGTGCTCCCCGGAAATCATGCTATTGGTAGGTTAGCTTGCCAGATGGAGACGAGCGATGCGGCGAGGCCGTTTTACCAAGGATCATGTATGGACGGCCCCTGCGGCGCAAGGGGTATCTTCAGCGCGATGAGCACCGGTCGGGTGCATCCATGTGTTCGGCCTGTTCGCGCAGCACCGCATGGCTGCTGGCCCTGATGAACTCCGCGGATCGCATCCCTAGGGTCAGGACTCGTTGATCACGGCTAGGGTCAGGACCCATTGATGTGAGCGTCGCGATCTGATTCAGGCTCCGCGAGGAGACCAGGATGAGCGACCTGTTTTGGCTGACGGACGAGCAGATCGAGCGGCTGCGGCCGTTTTTCCCGAAGAGCCATGGCAAGCCTCGGGTGGATGATCGGCGGGTGCTGAGCGGCATCGTCTTCGTCAACCGCAACGGGCTGCGGTGGCGAGATGCGCTCAGTGCGTATGGTCCTCACAAGACGCTGTATAATCGGTGGAAGCGCTGGGGCGAGCGAGGCGTATTCACGCGCATGATGGAGGGGCTGGCTGCGGGCGATGCCGAGCCGAAGACCGTCATGATCGACATGTGAGCATCGCGATCTGATTCAGGCTCCGCAAGGAGACCGGAATGAGCGACCTGTTTTGGCTGACGGATGAGCAGATGGAGCGGCTGCGACCGTTCTTTCGCAAGAGCCACGGCAAGCCGCGCGTCGATGATCGACGGGTGCTGAGCGGCATCGTTTTCGTCAACCGCAACAGGCGCCGGTGGCGCGACGCGCCCAGCGCCTCCGGTCCGCACAAGAGGCTCTACAACCGGTGGAGGCGCTCGGGCGAGGCAGGTGTGTTCACGCGGATCATGGAAGGGCTGGCAGCGGTGAATGCCGAGCCGAGGACGGTGATGATCGATGCGACCTACCTGAAGGCGCACCGGACGGCTTCGAGCCTGCGGGTTAAAAAGGGGATCTCGGCCGCCTGATCGGTCGCACCAAGGGCGGCATGAACACCAAATTACACGCCGTGGCTGATGCGAACGGCCGCCCCTTGAGCTTCTTCATGACCGCTGGGCAAGTCAGCGACTATACCGGAGCGGCAGCGCTGCTGGACGACCTGCCAAAAGCGCAGTGGCTGCTCGGCGACCGCGGCTACGACGCTGATTGGTTCAGGGATGCTCTCCAGGCCAAGGGCATCCAGCCCTGCATCCCGGGCCGGCGATCACGTAACGAACCAGTCCGATACGACAAGCGCCGTTATCGGCGCCGCAGCCGCATCGAGATCATGTTCGGCCGCCTCAAGGACTGGCGGCGCGTCGCCACCCGCTACGATCGCTGCCCCACAGCCTTCTTCTCCGCCGTTGCTCTCGCGGCCACCGTCATCTTCTGGCTGTGATCAACGAGTCCTGACCCTAACAGCTCGTCATATCGACGACCATGTACAGCGGGACTCTGGCAATCTATGTGCACAGGACGCACCAAAGGCGGCATGAACACCAAGCTCCATGCCGTGGCCGACGCGAACGGCCGCCCCTTGAGCTTCTTCATGACCGCCGGGCAGGTCAGCGACTACACCGGCGCGGCCGATCTGATTCAGGCTCCGCAAGGAGACCGGAATGAGCGACCTGTTTTGGCTGACGGATGAGCAGATGGAGCGGCTGCGACCGTTCTTTCCCAAGAGCCACGGTAAGCCGCGCGTGGATGACCAGCGGGTGCTGAGCGGCATCGTGTTCGTCAACAAGAACGGGTTGCGCTGGCGAGATGCACCCGCCGCCTACGGTCCGCACAAGACGCTCTACAATCGGTGGAAGCGCTGGGGTGACGCTGGCGTCTTCTTACGCATGCTGGAGGGGCTGGCGGCGGTAAGTGCCGAGCCGAAGACGGTCATGATCGACGCGACTTATCTGAAGGCGCACCGCACGGCCTCAAGCCTGCGGGTAAAAAAGGGGATCTCGGCCGCCTGATCGGTCGCACCAAGGGCGGCATGAACACCAAATTACACGCCGTGGCTGATGCGAACGGCCGCCCCTTGAGCTTCTTCATGACCGCTGGGCAAGTCAGCGACTATACCGGAGCGGCAGCGCTGCTGGACGACCTGCCAAAAGCGCAGTGGCTGCTCGGCGACCGCGGCTACGACGCCGATTGGTTCAGGGACGCTCTTCAGGCCAAAGGCATCCAGCACTGCATCCCGGGCCGGCGATCCCGCAACGAGCCCGTCAGGTACGACAAGCGCCGGTACGGGCGCCGTAGCCGCATCGAGATTATGTTCGGCCGCCTCAAGGACTGGCGGCGTGTCGCCACCCGCTACGATCGCTGCCCCATGGCCTTCTTCTCCGCCATTGCCCTCGCTGCCACCGTCATCTTCTGGCTGTGATCAACGAGTCCTGACCCTAGCCGTGATCAACGAGTCCTGACCCTAAACAGCCACTGGTCCCTGTCGCGGGCGGACGCAGGGGCCAAGATTGACGCTTAGCAATTAGACTATAACAAAAACGCTCCTTACACAATCCTTGCCTTGCTAAAGCCGACCAAATTGGACTCTTCTGCTGGCAGTACTTCTGAAAAATAAAGAGTAGAAACTCGTAACAAGTCCTGATGAGAAGCTGACGGCAGCAAAAACGCTTCTTGTCCGCTGTTCGCCGCTACATGAAGGCAAGCCACATGACATTATTTCCTTGACATGCATTATTGCAGCAATACCACCATAACAACGTTGACCGTTAGCTCGCAGGATCAGATTGTTGGACAGAGCAAAACCCATCCGGGGTGGTGCCTGAGGCGACATAAATTGAGAACGATCTTTTGGCTTGCAGCCAATAACTCAGAACCAAGCTAATCATGGCCGTGTCGGACTGATCTATCTTCATCCAGCCTTGTTCAATGCCACATGACGTGGGAACGCGATTGTCGTCCATCCTGATAAGTAGGCCACCCTTGATTGAAGTTATGTCTCCAAGATCTCCGCTTACGTAACCTTGAGTAACGACACTCGCGTTTGCAGGCCCGCTCGCGATTGCCAATGAGGCCACGGTTATAATGCAGGTGATCAACTTTATACTCATGTCGTCACTCTCCTAAATAACACTACGCCAGCGTCGTCGATTGCAGGTGACGGCCTTAGACTAGCAAGGAACTGGACATCAACAGCGTGCAAAGCGGTGCAGCGGATTTTCTCGAGCCGAAAGACGTGTCAAGATATCAAGCAACCAGCAATTGATTCAGTTGCGGCCAGCATCGCCTTTGCCGCATCGACAACATTGAGATGCGCTCTGCTTAGCGCCCCCCTGAAACGAGGCAATGCATGCGAAGCTGATAGCAAACTGAAAGGATCGATCAAGCTAAACGGTTCCGACGCCGGGTATTATGGCAATAAGTGCAAGGTTAAAACGTCCTCACCATCCAGCCACCTTGTACATGCGCCGGAGCCCTCAACCCTGACGGTCTTTCCCGCCATCTGCGCCGACATCAGCATGGCAATCTGCGCCTTACCGGCATCGCTATGCTCGTCCTTGATAATGAGGTAGTCGCCCGTTGCACATGCAGGTCTTGCGCTACGAGACCCTTCGACAAAGAAATAGTGTAACCCGTCAGAAGACCTGACCAAGATGCTTTTTACCGCTCCCGTGACATCGCTGGCACCTGCTGGAGTCGCGAAGGTGAACGATGCGAGGACGGCGGCGCGTACCCTCAAGGAAAGTCTCAGACTAAACATTGCCTCAACTCCCACTCGCGGCTTCCAATCGCCGCTGTCAGCTCAAAGGAAGCTTGTCAGAACATCAGCTGCATCGCCAGTCATAAGTGTACCGTCGACCACGCGTACGGACGATCCATGTCGCAACGAAAAGTTGCACATCGTCAGAGAACCGACCCTGCCATAGTGTCACGATGTCAGAACCGGAATGGCTCTCATCGAACCGGAACCGACGCACCCGCGTACGGATCATAGACCTGTGGCTGCGGAGGCACGACCGGCGGCTCTGGCACGGCAGCAGCGCTCGCTCTTGGTGCGGAACTATCGTCACCACGGACAGCTTCTGCGAGGGCCACCAAACCTGCAGCAATATTGGGAGCGCCAAAGATGATGAAACATCCGATGACCACTGTGGCGCCGCGGCGCAAAGGTACGCGCCCCTGAAGCATCAAAAAGCCAATGGCTGCTACCGAGATCGTCGCAACAATGGCTGCAAGCTGACCAGTCAGAAGAGCTAGTACCCAGTTTGCGGATGCGGCAAGCGGACTGCCGTTCCCCGGGTCCAGAAGGGAGCTGGTGGGCAGCATCACGAACAGGTCACCTCAACCACGTGTCGCCTTCCTCCCGTTCGACCAAGTTGTACGTAGACGCCAATCGACTCCCGCACATAGTCGAGAATGTCCTGCCTGCTGAGGCGGGTGCCGCCCTGCAGAATCAGAAGCGCCAGCTGCTCAACAGCACCTCGGGTGCTATCAGCATGTACGGTAGCCATAGAGCCCGGGTGACCGGTATTTATAGCCCTCAGAAAGGCATATGCCTCTGGCCCGCGCAGTTCACCGAGAATAATGCGATCGGGTCTCATGCGAAGCGAGGCGGAAACGAGATCGTCCGCGGTAACCTGCGCTTCTCCAAGAACGCCGCGAACCGCCAGCAGGCCAACGCTGTTGGCATGTGACACCTGAAGCTCCGGCGTGTCCTCGATCGTAATCAGGCGCTCACCAGGCTCGATCTCGCGCATCAACGCATTTAGAAATGTCGTTTTACCTGAGGAGGTGCCGCCGGATACAAGAATATTGCGACGTGCCCTAACCGCTGCGCGCAGCATGCCTGCCATATCCCCGCGTTCACGACATGCAGCCATCACCGCTTGCCACGACAGACCGTCATCCTTCGAGATGCCCTGCTTTCGGACGTCGCCACTTGGAAAGTAATCGCTGAGCGAGAGATCGGGCGCAACGTGTTTGCGGATAGCTAGCGCGAGATGCCCCCGTGTCGCCGGGGGCACTACCGCCTGAACTCGGGAGCCATCCGGGAGTGCGGCAGAAAGCAGCGGGTGCTCCCGGTTCACACCCTGATGGGAGAAAGCCGCAACCTGTTCAACAAGCTGACCGAGTAAAGAAGCATCAACTGCCTCAAGTTCATGGCGCTCGATGGTACCACCTGACGTTTCGATCCACACTTCTCCCGGTTTATTGACGTACAGATCAGTGACGTCCGAACGACTCAGCAGGTGTCCGAAGGGCGCGAGAAAGCTGTGAAGATAGCGCCAGCCTTCCTGAGCCACGCCGTTTACCTCGGTCACCGCGCTCCTTCCGCCTCGGTGAAGTCGAGATCACGCGCTACGAAAACGCTAACACTTCGCCCAGCTGGGACGCGCAACGTTGGAGTGATATCCGCGCCTTGTGAGGCAACTGTGGATCCGATCCTGTTTCCAGCGCCGGGCAAGGCAACCACAACCGGTGAGCGGCTGCTCCTCGCTGCCAGGGTGACGCCGAGATCGAGGGTCGATTGCAGGATGGCTCCGCTGAAGCGCTCCCAGAAGTGACTGTTCACGTCCGCCTTGATGCCACCGCGTCCGAGCGTATCGGCCGCGGGAGAGCCAATCGCGATGGTAACGCCATCCGGCCGGATCAAACGTGACCAAAGGATCCCGGCTCGTTTCTGCCCCTGCGAAGTTTCTGCACCATATTCGCCGATCAATCGACTGCCACGTGGTATGAGCACGCGGCTACCGTCAAATCCATGCACATCGCGCTGTACGAGAGCCCGTGCAAAGCCGGGGTTTGTAGAGTCGAATGCGGTTTCGAGTACCGCGAGGATCAGGGTACCCTGCGGCACGGTGGTGGAGCGATTGGCCAGCATGGCCGCACGAGCCCGAACCGTCGAGAGGCGAGGCTGGCCGTCAGCGCGACCGTTACCCTCGCCCTCCTGACGGGCCTGCTCAGCTGCTGGCCCCCGATCAGACATGTCCGCAACCAGTGCCTGACCACTGACGTTCCTCGGAGTCGGTCGGGGTTGCTCCGATTGCATCGGCATCGGACTGGGCTCCGATATCGTCACAGCCGCTCCCGAAGCAGTAGCTGGCGCAACCGTGGCTTGTGGCGGCGCAGGCGGCAGCGGCATGCGTTCATCGGAACGCTTCAGTTCGGGTGATCGATACATCGGTGGCGGAAGCGACCTCGGCGGAACATAAAGCTCCGGCGGCGCACTCAGTTCTGAGCGCCCCGCATCGGAGAACATCGTAGCGGGCGCACTGCTGCGAGCTCGCCGTGCCTCCAGAGCGCTGAAAAGGCCGACACCAAGCACGAGGGCCATCCCCGTGATCGCGACACCTGAGAGACCACTTCGTGATCGTTCCACGACGGGTCGGATATCCTGCTCGACGGGCAGCTCGGAACGCGGATCTCCATTAGCCTGAGCCGCATCAAGCTCATTCCGAGCTGTCACTTCGGCTGCTCCGCGACCGCGACGCGCTTCGCACGCGCTCGTCTGTTGTCCACACGAAAGACCAGTTCGCGACTTACGCCGTCGATCACGAAGTACTTGCCGCGCATGTGGCCATTCACGAGCACCTCGCTCCTGAGCTCATCGCGGCTATAAATTGCAGGCAAGGGACCATCAGGTGCCCACTCGATATAGGTGCGCACTCCATCATCGCTAATTGCAACCGGAAAGAGGTTCCTGTTTCCGCCGAGATCATATTCACCAGCAATGGATGAGGGACCGACTCCAGCGCCCGCCATCGGCATACTGATGGACGATGAGGGGTATCGGAAACGAATGGCATAGGGCAGATCCCCCGCAGCCTCACTTTCTCCGCTCAATTCGAAGTTGTAGGTTCGGACGTCAGTGATGATCGTCATGTTTGTTGGAGCAGAGACCTGCAGCGGCTTTACGAACAGCACGTTACCAGCCCTGTTTGGAGTTACCTGCCAGGCACTACTGTCTCCAAGCGCTATGCTCTCGATGCGTTCGTCTGATGCAAGCTCCACCGTCACCTGAAAGCCGGGGGTTGCTCGCAGGCGAACCACCTGGTCGTTCCGGTACTCGATCGCTTGGATCCTCGTATCACCAAACCCCATCAACGGCGACATCTGCGCGGCGACAACAACTGGAGTTCCGGCCAGGATCAAGGCCACGAGATAATCAGAACGCCCCATCATCAGCGCTCCTGCATCACCGTTGCAGGCGGCAACGAATTTACCGGTTGCCGTGTCGGTGGCGCAATGCTGACCGGCGGTGCCGCCTCCTGGCTGCGCCGGTATCGATCCACCTGAAAGCCAAGCGGGTTGATGAACCGGTCAGCCACGCTCATTGGTTCGCCGGAGAACCTGAAGTGCACAACGGCAACCCACGCCTGTGCTGACTGCGGTTGCCCGGCGACGTCCCTGCGTATGGTTTCATAACGAACCAGCCCACTGTTGTCGCTCAGAGCCGTGACACTTTTCACGACGACTTCAATGACAGTCGAACGGGGGAAACGCGCGAGTGGGCTTGCTGGATTGGCCGCCTGCATGCTGGATATGTAGTCGGACCGGGCAGAACCAGTCGACCAGAGCCCGACCTTTCGATAGTCCGCTTGCAGTGTGGCGTAGTCATAGCCTTCGCGTGCAATCACATACTGCACCAAGAATGACTGGGTGAGAGCCCGATCACTTGAGACAAGCTGCGTATCCAGTGGCTTGAGCGCCTGAACGAAGCCGGTCTGCCGATCCACCAGAAGGGTATATGGCACTACAGTTTTCAGCGGCACGAGGATCAACAGCACCAGTGCCTCGAACAGAGCTATAAGTCCTGCGGCACCCGCGATGATCCAGGCAGTGCGTCTTGAAGAGACAAGAGCATCACGACGATCTCCAGCCCAGGTAGACGCCTCCCTGAAGTAGGCAGCGTCAGGTTTCGGTTGCGTCTTGTTCATGATGAGCGATCCCGCGCTGAGGCGCTTCGTGATCTGCGCAGGGAAGTCCTGCGCGCCGAGGTTTGCTCAGATAGCGACCCGATTGTCGATCCATGTCGCGTCTGGAACGTCTCAGAAATCCCATGCGCCATGACTGAGCCCGAGATGCCTAAGCTGGCATTCTGCTCCTCACGGCGTTGAGCCGAAACTATACTGTCAGCAATGGTCATGGCGCGCGTACGGGGACCGACACCCGCCTCAGCGGATGTCTGATAGGTGGGAAGCGGCCGTGCGGGCGCCGATACCGGAATAAAACGACTGCCCTCCCGCAGAACGCTAACGCTCGGCAGCTCGAGACCCAGAGCGATGCGGGTCGCCAGCGTCAGCAGGCCTGCGGTTGCAACAGCAAAGATGATCGTCGTAGCCAGCAGGGCCGTCGGGATTCCAGGCGTTGCGATCCCACTCGCGCGACGGGTCGCGAGTTCCGAAAGCCATGGCTCTAGAAGTGTAAGCTCAATACCCAGCACAATGGCGACTGCCGCTCCTCCCAGAGCCGCTCCCAGAAGTCCGCGCAACCATCCGAACGCGATCCCGCGGGTGACGGAGAACAGGAGAAACGTGACGAAAAGTGGGCCGAGCGCGAGCAGGAAAGCCGCGGAAAGGCGTACAATGGCAAATGCACCAAGACTGCCGACAAGGAAGATAACACGAGAACTACCGAGCGCGAAGCTGTCGAAGTTAGCGAACAGGGGTGGAGCGATGCCCTCTGCCTGCTCGACCTGCTCCCGCGTCGGGACACCAGGTCCATAGATTGACAGAATTCGAAAAGATCGATCCACCCCGTCGAGGCGCATCGCCAGACCGCCATTTGCACCTGGCAATCCTGCCGGTCTGCCGATCTCACCGGCAAGATCAGCAGGCGAACGTAGCACAACGTCAAAGATCACAGTGCGATATGCCGGCCAGCTCGTAGCGAAAGCCAGAACTACTCCAATCTTGAGGAAACCAAGAACTCCGTCCCTGACGCTCGTCGTCTCACCAAAAAGTATTCGGTAGCCCGCCAGCGCGACAAGGATGGTCAACAAAGCGGACAGCAGCAGCGACACGCTGGAACCCGGCGTTGACAGGGCCATGAAGCCCGCACTGCCAAGCGACACTGCCTGGCAATCAAGATAGCCGAGGAAGCTGGAAGCGAAGCTTTCCGGCGATGGCGAGACCAGACAGGCCATCAGACCCGTTCCATCAGGACTGGCAACCAGGCCTCGGGAGCATCCCCGACTTCTGCACGAATTTCGTCAAGTAAACGAACGGTGCGCTCCCGGCCGGACAGAATGGTAAGCATTTCCTGCTCACCCCCAAGATCCAGACGAACAACCACGCTCTCATTGCCATGTTTGACGAGAAAGCATCTTGCCGAATCAGGCAGTGAACGCACCAGCTCGAATTCGTGGTCGGTCAACCCAAACCCTTCAACATAGTCCTCAGCCCGCGCTTTCGGGTTGGCCATGAAAATCTGGGTCGCAGCCTGCTCGATGATAGCACTGGCGATGCGGCTCTGCAGGGCGTCCTGCGCGCTTTGCGTTGCAAAACCGACAAGACCATTGCGCTTGCGGATTGTTTTCTCCCAATCCTTGATGCGACGTACGAATATGTCGTCATCCAGAGCTTTCCAGCCTTCGTCTACGACGATGATTGTCGGCGTGCCGTCAAGACGCTCTTCAACCCGGTGGAACAGGTACATCATGGCAGGCGTGCGCACTGCCGGGTCGTCGAGCACCTCGGTCATGTCAAATCCGACCGCACGATTGCTCAGATCGGTTGTGTCGAACTCATTGTCGAACAACCAGGCGCGCTCTCCTTCGCCCCACCACGACCTCAGACGCGACCACAGGTCACCTGCCCGGGGCCGCTGATCGCCTCGGAACAACTCAACAAGGTGACGAAGTCGCCTGAAATCCGCCGCAGCCCTGAAGTTTGCATCCACCGCATCTTTGATGCGCGCCACCTCCTGAAGGTCGGCGCCACCTGCAAGCAGAACAAGCCAGTCGATGAGAAGCTGGCGATTGGCCGCAGTGTCGGGCAGACGAAGCGGGTTCAGGCCAGACGGCTCGCCTGGGCGAAGCACGTCGTAGGTGCCTCCGACCGCGCGCAGGAACAGTTCTGCCCCGCGGTCTTTGTCGAAGAAGACAATGCGAGGATCGTGCCTGCGGGCCTGCGCCAGCATGAAATTCAGAACGACCGTCTTTCCTGAACCTGACGGACCGATAATCGTGAAATTACCCAGGTCACCATGATGCAGATTGAAATAATAAGGACCGGCCGCCGTAGTTTCCAGCACTGTGATCGCATGACCCCAGTGGTTTTCATCCCTCTGTCCTGTGGCAAAGTTATGCCCGCTCGCGAAAGCTGAGAAGTTGGTGGTGGAGACCAAACCCCGCCGGGCGATATACCTGAAGTTACCCGGGAACTGGGCCCAGAAAGCGGGTTCAAGGCCGATGTCCTCCCGTGCGCCGATTATTCCCAATTCACCCAGTGTTGCGTGAACTTCTGCGATGCTGAGGTCAATCGCAGCCGGGCTTTCGCCGCGAACTGCAATCGTCATGTGGTGTTCGCCGAAACCAGCACGCCCTGCCGCGACATCATCTTTCGCCTTTGACAGGCTGGTTCGCAGACTTAGTGCCTCATCCTCAGCAGACCGCATACGGCGAAGAACGAGGTTCATCCGACCCAAAGCAGCCGATCGATCGACGAAACCAAACGACTGCGAGATCACCATTTCGACAGGCAGGCGCAGCAGTTCATCGAACATGCCAGCGCTTGTCTGCCCTGAGTAGTCCTTGACCGAAAGAAGGCCAAGGAAGCTGCGATCGGCGGCACCTATCGGGGCAAGCTCGACAGTCTGCTGTCCGAAGCTGACGCGTCGGTAAGGGAGATAGTGCCCGAGATCCTGCATCGGCAGCAGCACTGGCCGCCTTTCCCCGTTCAGGATGTGAGAGAAGAGCTCGAGCAGCTCAGAACAAGTGCCTTCCGAACTGTCGTAAGTTGCCAGCAAACGAGGCTCATAACTGCCCAGCGCCGCCACAAGCGCCTCACGAGCGGCGTCGAGCTGACGCAGATCAGAAGCGATAATCGCGCCTTCACTTTTTCCGAACGCGCCTCGCAGACGATCAAGCAGCCCAATCCGCCCCTGAAGAGGTCGGCGCACGAGCGTGAGGTAAAGGTCGTTGACGTAAAGTTTTCTGCTGCCAAGACGACCCTGCCAAGCGGCATCAAGGCGCGCCGAGAAGGCGTCGGGAAAGGTATCGGAGAGGGTCGCGTCCACACGCCGGCGCACCACATGATGGTAGATTGCAAACTGGGACGAACCGACTGCTTGAAGCATGGCGTCTCGCAGGCGCTTGCGGTAGTTCAGTTCGTCAGTATCAGCCGTTTCAAACAAGAGACCACGCAGCTGAATGACCTGCATGAGCAGGCCGTCGCGGGTCTCGATTGTATGATCGTCAACGTGACGGGCAAATGGCAGATGGTGACCAGCCCCTTTCTCCCGGGAGGCGATCTTTCGGCTTTCTGCTAAGGTCGGTAGGAGTTGCATTGCCAGATCGAATGATTGGGAACACGGGGACAGCGACTGACCTTTGTCAGCCACAGATCGAAGAAGCGAGGCTCTCGCACACAGAGCACCATTCCTGCCAGGTGGACCAGCAATGCCGCCGCGAGCACCCACACGGTTCTGAACACCAGGAAAAGCTCGGCTGCAATAACCGCATTGGCGGTGAAGTAGCTGTAGGTTACTCCAGCGAACATCTGGGGACGAGAAAGGGCAACGAACAGCTGGTCTTGCTCAATAGCACTCACAACTAGTTACCGAGTGATGCTGTTGACTGGATGCCAGCGACAATGCTCGCCGCACCGAACAGTATGAAGCAGCCGACGATAACGGTCGCACCGTATCGCCAATTGATTCGTCCGGACAGCATCATGAAACCAACAACTGCAACGGCGATAACCGCTACCACGGTTGCCACTGTCCCAAGTAGCGTTCCCTCGAGCCAGCGGACCGCTCCAACTATCGCACCGGAACCGGCCGGATCGCCGCCAAACTCCTGAGCACTTGCAGGTGTCGCAAAAGTCAATCCGAACAGCAGCTTTGAAAGCGCCACAGGCAGCAACCGCTTGAACATGATGGCATCCCCCTCTGCCGAGCCGTTAGCCCACGCTGTCGAAAATCGCCAGCCTCCTTGTTGCCCTTCTAGCCTGGCAGGCGGCAGGGGCTTACTGCGCAACGAGGTAGTAGGCGAGATGACTCTGCCATGCCGAGAAGCTCGCGCATCCCGTTGCTGTCGAATTGGTTGGCTCGTCTGTGCTGAAGTGGGGCAAAGCCTTGCCGCCCGTACTGCGCAGCGTGAGTAACATGGAATACCATGCGGTACACGACTGCGCAGATGTCGACCTCTGACCAGTGGTCAGGTTACAGATGGCGGTAACTACGCCCGCGGTACCGTTGTTTATAGCCGTATATACCGAGCCATCGCCACCAACACCCAAATACGCCTTCGGATCAGCTTCGCAGACGAACGCATCTGCCTTGGCAGGACTGCATGCGATCACCACGGTGGCCATGAGAGAGATTGCGACTGTGACGCCTTTCATCTTCGACCTTTCACTGCGCACCTTCAAGGTGATACGGAATTCTCACGTCCCACTGATTAAAAGATGCGCATGATCCGAGACCAGAATTTTCTGGCGTACCCGAATTGAAATAGAACCATCCACTCTTGCCGGTTTCGCGCCACGTCAGGAAAGCGCTATACCACCCCCGACACGCCTCGGGGGAAACCCCGGCAAGCGGCGCTTTAAGACTGCAGACACCAAGAATACCGACCGGCTCTACACCGACGTAAACGACGCCATCACTGTTCAGACCGAGATAACTTTTTGGTAGAACACGACAGGTGAAAGTCTGCGCCTCGACACTTGCCGCCGCGAACAATCCGACGACCGATGCTGCCATTACAGGTAGGCGAAACAGACGGCTCATCATCTCGGCTCACTCCTGCAATAAAGCTCCGGGAAGCGCCGGCGGACGAGTTGCGCGGAGCGAGCGGCGGCGGCGGCGTTCTGACCGTTATTGGAACTCCTTAGAAGATCCCTGTCGCTCACCTCAGATGGGAGTTCAACACAATCAGGCTCGGAAGCCGCCCGCCTGCTTACAACTGGCGGCGGCGGATGAGACGGCTCGGAGAGCCCCGCTGCCTGCGCAATGAGATATATCATGAACAAATATAACCTCCACTATCAAGCGCGCCCTTACCATCACAGTGACCGAAAAAGCAGTCAACTTCAATTGCATTAAAAAGATTACATCTTGATGAACTCTATACCGAAAAGGGACAGCCGCAATAATTTATCTCACTTGATTACGGCTTAACCATTTTCACAGCAACTTCTCTTTACCCCCCCATAAAGGGGTCACCGCTCCGCCTTAAGAATGCGCAAGTTTACTTGCGGAAGCAATCGCCGAATAACTTAAAAATTGCTGTTTATACAACGTCACGCTACCGATGGCCGCAGGCAATCGCTTCACTTGTGCGGACGAAAAAGCTGAGATTAGCTGCGCAATTGGGGGATGATACGCCTATACCACTGACTTATTATAGCGAACCTAACAACCGACTCTAAATCTGCACCAACTCTATCCAGCAAGTACCATTCGATGCCATCGAGTAATCTAACCGCGTAATTGGCAACCTAGAGGCGCGCGCTGTTAGGAGAACACTCATAACGTGCTGTCCAACCAAGCTTTCCGATGGATGATACATGACATTGCTTGGGCAACCAGGCGGTACAACCGAAAGAACAGCGTAAACGTTAATTGACTGTATACCAACGCCGTCAACAGAAATATTGTTGATTGTGTGAGCGCTCGCGCCACTGGGGAGCACCAACCATGCAATTGCTAACAAAGCCTGAAGTATGCAGCGAGATGTACGCACGGTCGCCCTCCCTGAAGAATGCGCTTGTAATATAATAAGCTATCAGAAACCTTGTTCAGCTCCTGCTGTCAACAGGGTTTTCAAGGATTAAACTTTGCGAAGACCACCGCCCATGCTCGAGCTCATCTCCTCACCAATTATCCCATGGCCCGCGATCTCAGGTTGAACGACGACCGCTTGCCCATCCACCAACCAGCACCGTTAGCCAAGTCTACGCTTGATTTTGATTTCTCATCGATCCCGCTTTAACCAAAACCGCATTGGTGCGCCTTCTGATCCGCTTGAAGCAGCGCCGACAAGTCATGGAGCCATATCGACGTAAACAGGAGCCGGAGCGTTTCCATAAGTCGGGAGAGTAGTGCATGCGCCCGCACCATTTAGACCATGATACCAGAACCCTGTCTTCTTGCCCGAGGACATGCCGCTAGCGATTTTTGACATCCACGCGAAGCAGGTTGCTGGCGGAACCCCCTTCCAAACACTCGTTAGATTGCACACCTGTATGAAGTCGCCGCGCCATGCCGTCTGCACTATTACACCGCCGTCTGCGTAGGTTATAAGTCTCTGCACTGGCGCATCTCCGCCACAGTATGCGTCAGCGGTAGACGTGGTTGGGATACTTACAACAAGCGCTGCAGAGAATAGTGCAAAAACCCGACGATCTACTTTCTTGATTTGCATACCACCCCCTTTACTGAGCTCTAGTCAGACCCATGTGGCATTCGCGTATATAGGACAGGTTATTATACCTACGAAAAAGAGCGCAGCAAAGGTGGACGTAATATAATTTAAGCCCCTCAACCAGCACCGCAGGACCCCGTTTATCCAAATCGAAGAGGGCGATCACGAGCGTGCGCCGCCGCCCTTAAGCAGAGCCATTTACTTACCACTATGTCGCGGGCGGGTAATCGAGCAGGGCGGCCGCCCGCTGTAATCGCTGACCTGGTCGGCGGTTATGAAGAAGCTCAAGGGCTCCCGTTCGCGTCGGCGACGGCGTGTAGTTTGGTGTTCATGCCGCCTTTGGTGCGCCCGATCAAGAGGCCAAGATCCCCTTGGCTCGCGGCCATGCGGTGCGCCTTCAGGAAGGTCGCATCGATCATAAGCCTATTCGGCTCCGCGCTAGGCGCCGCCCAACCCTCCATTATTCGCGTGAAGACACCGGCCTCGCTTCAGCGTTTTAAGCGGCTGTACAGCGTCTTGTGCGGACCGTAGTTGCTGACGGCATGTCGACGTTCAAGCTGGAGGAAATCGTCCGCCAATCCAAGGCCCACACCCGCGAGGCGATCGAGGCCATGCTCGCCGGTGACACCGATAAGGCATTCGCCGCAATTGACGCCGGGGCAGGCGCACCTGGGCCACCGCCCAT
>LJPI01001470.1:0-81285 GCA_001430955.1 Chrysosporium queenslandicum | reverse complement strand
CATATTTCATGTAGAATCAGTAGTATATTTTCTTAACTATCTTTTGTGATTCTACTCTATCTTTTTTGAATAGAATTAAAATTGTACTGCAGATTCTTCAAGATTCAATGATGATTTCACAATCTATTGATTCTTGATTCTTGATAATATTTTGCTCATTCACTTTCAGCTGCACACAACATGACTAGACATAAATAAAGATCTCAAGTCATTGTCAAGCATCATTTCATTATAGCATTCTATCAAATTTTATTGCTTTTATGACATTCCACTGGCATATTACTCTTTGGAGAACTTCATACATTCTTGCTGTATCAAAACATATATTATATAATATATCTGTTATTTTGGTTTTGGATGACAAGAAAATTATATAATAGACACTGGTGACATAAACAGCATTTTTAGGGCTTTTTTCCTCAAGCCCTCCTGTGGAGTTGTTAGTCAGCAAGCTGCCCTAACAGAGCTATACCCTTTAGGGTTAGCTCTGATGCTAAGGATAGGAGGGATTGAGTCCACTGAAGCAACCGTAAGAGATCGAGAGAAGTGGTTTAGTCATTGAGGAAGGAGGGGTTCCAACGATAGCACTTTCTGAGAAGGGAAAGAATGGCTTGTTCTGGTAATTGTTTGCCTGCAGTTTGCTGTGTTTGGCTGGGTGTTTGCATGCCGCGACACTACGCTAGGCCGGGCAGGGCAGGAACTTCCGACGGCAAGTGAGGGGAAGGTGGGTTGGCCGCGCGCTCCGTCTTGTTCTGTTCGTTCGCCGGGGAGACTCAGCGGCCAGACGGGAACCAAGGCAGGTGCTGCTTTTCATGTTCAGCTTCGCATTGCGCCTTCGGAGTCTCTCTCCACCCTCGACTCTGCCGTGTAGGACTATAAAACAAGCACTGCCATCACCCATAAGAGTCCCAGTTCCATTGCCCATCCAAACCAGACACTATCTTTCAAGCTCCTTGCCCAGAATGTCGGACCTTTTCACCGAGCTTACAGCCCCCAACGGGCGCAAGTACACCCAACCCCTCGGCTTGTTCATCAACAATGAGTTTGTCCCGGCCAAGTCTGGACAGAAGATCACTTCAATCAATCCCTCGTGAGTCGATCGATCTTGCCCGCCGAAGCCCTGTTGCCTCTCTGACAATTGCCACAGCAATGAAGCTGAGATCACATCGGTACATGCCGCCGGCGCCGAGGATGTCGATATCGCCGTCAAAGCCGCCAGAAAGGCCCTGAAGGATCCCTCCTGGAAGGAATTGTCCCCGACCGACCGGGGAAAGCTCATGGTCAAACTTGCAGAGCTGGTCGAGCAACACATCGAGACTCTAGCCACGATCGAAGCTTGGGACAATGGTTAAAACTACCTTTCTTCACATCACCGAGTACAATTGGGCTTACAGATACGATTTGACAGGCAAACCATACTCCGTCGCCGTGAGTGAGGATTGTGTCGAAGTCGCCGAGACGTTGAGATTCTATGGCGGCTTTTCCGACAAGATCTATGGCAGCACAATCAGCACGTCTCCCGCCAAGTTCGCGTATACTCTGCGCCAACCGATCGGTGTCGTCGGCCAGATCATTCCTTGGAATTACCCATTGGCAATGGCTGCGTGGAAGCTCGGTCCTGCCTTGGCCTGCGGCAACACTGTAGTCCTCAAGCCCGCCGAACAAACTCCATTGAGTGTTTTATATTTTGCAAATCTAATCAAAGAGGCTGGCTTCCCCCCAGGTGTCGTGAACATCCTCAATGGTTACGGAAAGGATGCTGGTGCCGCTATTGCGACTCACTTGGATATCGACAAGATTGCATTCACTGGCTCCACCGCAACCGGTAGGCAGATCATGAAGATGGCTGCCGTCAACATGAAGAATATCACTTTGGAGACCGGAGGCAAGTCTCCCCTTTTGGTCTTTGAGGACGCCGATATAGAGCAGGCCGCAAAGTGGGCCCACATCGGAATCATGTCAAACATGGGCCAGATCTGCACAGCAACATCCAGGATCTTGGTACAGGACACCATCTACGACAAATTCGTTGCTCAGTTCAAAGAAATCGTGGCATCGACCAGCAAGGTTGGTGACCCGTTTGCGGATGATACATTCCAGGGCCCCCAGGTCACAAAGGCACAATACGACAGAGTCCTCTCGTACATCGAGAGCGGTAAGTCTGAAGGCGCTAAACTTGAGTCGGGCGGTGTTCCGCACAAGAACGTTGGTGACGGCAAGGGGTTCTTTATTGAGCCAACCATTTTCACCAACGTCACTGATAACATGAAGATCTACCGCGAGGAAGTCTTTGGACCTTTTGTCGTCATTGCCAGCTTTAAGACCGAGGAAGAAGCTCTGACTAGGGCAAACGACACGACATATGGTTTGGGTGCGGCCGTGTTTACACGGGATATTGAACGCGCCCACCGCGTCGCCGCAGAGATTGAAGCCGGTATGGTCTGGATCAACAGCAGCAACGATAGCGACTTCCGCATTCCATTTGGCGGTGTCAAGCAAAGCGGTATCGGAAGAGAACTTGGAGAGGCCGGACTAGAAGCCTATTCACAGACAAAGGCCGTGCATGTCAACATGGGAACAAAGCTATAGAGGGTTTGGATCCCTCAAGTGGCATTTCCATTTAAAATGTTGTTGATTTTTGGGATTCAAATAACCATTCTTCACAGCCAACCAAAGCTGTCTATATACAGAGTAACTATCCAGAGAGTTATGGATGAACTCGGTTGTTAGTTTGCCTACTTCTCGCTGGAAGGGATCACCTCCCGATGCGATAATCTGAAATCACTTGGAGTATGGGTCTTAGGCGGCCCTAATTGATATTTTTCCAGTCCATAAAAGGAATAATCGAGCCTTCATTCCCTAAAACCAACCACTTTCATACCTCGGCAACGGCCTGTTGACCCGTCAAGTTGCAACACTTCTTCATGCGATATATGTCGGTGGGCCATGTACTACGTACATTGCGAAGCAAGGGGCTTCAAAGGGGTTCATATCAGCGTGTTTCCAGAGCTGTTTGGTCTTCCTGACTCGGAAGACACCTTTTTCGAGTTCGTGTCCATTATCTAGATCGTGTCATCATCCACGGGTGCCTTGATTCAGGACGTAAGCCCCCTATGCAACTCCTTGGGCTGGTGACTTCCTCCTTTACCCGATACAAAGGGCTCCCAAACGCCAAACAAGAAGGGAGACTGGATTCGCATCCATGGCGTACCGGGGGGTTTTGAGCGGAAAGGAGTATGAGACGTGGGGCGAGTGGCGGCTGCGGGCGGGAATCAGGCGCTATGGCATGGGAACGTGGGCAGAGAAATTCTACCCAGATGTGTTTGATGGTAAGAATGTCCTTGGTGATGATGATGGAGTATATGGTGGCCCGTTTCAGGTATGGGCTGCGCTCTTTCAAGCAATGGTATGATTCTATTGACTAGTGAACGAATATGTTCCATAGGCTTCCCACATTACTTGCCTCGATTTGCCGGTCCATCAGAACTACTATTCCAGAATTCCGCTCATTATTACTTTTGGTCTTACCTCAAGACCTTCATGGACCATCATTTCCACTCGCTCCGCTGCCCGACAAACTCTTTCCACGTTGTCGGCCTCTGCTCAAGCCACTTTAGGCTGTCGTCCAAGCTTGCACCTGCATAATATCCCGGGTTTTCCAGCAATTGATGCGTCTCGAGCATTTCCGTGGCAACCGCCGGGGGAAGAAATTTGACATAGTCATCGGCATCGATGGTCAAGAATTTGGCTTTATGGCCGGTGACTTGCTCAAACTCCTCGACCACACGGCCTGGAGAATAGTAATCGACTGCTGCGAGGAGCTGTTTTCCCAAAAGAGCGTCACGATTCTTGATTGCCGTTACGACATATTTGCCTTTTGGAAAGGGGGAGTTGTTAGTAAATGACTTTTCGGATCCCTTTGATCCCGTACTCACCGGTGTCAGCAACGTCGAAAAGAGGGAATTGGGCCTTGTCCGTTATTGGCAGCATCAGCGTGTACGTTCCATCCTCCCCCTTTCGCAGCGTGTTTAGGAAATTAGACATGAAATAGCCCGGAAGGACAAATGTGGCAGGAATTCCGAGCTCCCGGATAAACACTTCAATGTTTGCCTTGGTGTCGAAGTGCGGGACATTCAGGAGTGCCCCGGAACTGGCGTCCATAATGTGATATAGTGACGAGAAGATCAAATGAGAGACATGGGCTTCTTTTGCGGCACTTGCCACGTTCTTGCCCTGGTTATATTCTTTTTCTGCGTCCATGGATTCCCAATAATTTGTCACTAGAAAGACGGTATGGGCGCCAGTAACGGCGTCTCCAACGGATGCCGGCGAATCCATGTTTGCCTGGGTTAAGTCGGTTAGCGCGTTGCAAACAACGAGATTAACGAGTAATTGGGAGTGAGGTAGGGAGGCCCTACACTTCTAACTTCCACACCCCTCCGCTCCAAGGCTTTCGCGGCTGGCTTGGTGACATCTCGAGTGATAGCCCGGACCTTGAACTCCTTGCTCAACACCGGGTCCTGCAAGATTTCATTCACCACCGAGCCACCTTGGTTCCCTGTCGCGCCAAACACAGCAATTAACTTAGACATTGTCTTCAATGCGCAGCACCAGCGATCTGACCGAGTTGATGAATGGGGTGGTAAGGTCGGGAGGGTAGTCGAAGATGAGCAGTAAAACAAGAAGGGTGGAAACCGTGAGTGGAAGCAATCGGATGAACAGCTGGACGTTTCCGCCGTTAAGAAGGGCCATGTTTGAAAGCCACAGAGCCAATGAGATTGTGTTTGTAGTGTAGATGTGGAGGAAGTGGCATCACATCAGACAAGAAGCTCCAATCTGATGAAGCTCGCAGCGTCGACGTCATTGGCGCCCATTTCTGATTGAGCCGCATTTCCGGAGCTGAGTAATGCGAGTTGCTGAGTAATGGGATCGGAGAAAGCTTGCGCCGACTTTCCGACAGGCACTAGTACGAAAATGGACAAGCGTGTCAGAGTCCCAACTCGGAAACTCTGGACGCACTGAGAGCACTTGATGTCAACTCGATTGCTGGCCGTCAATCATCGGGACAGCTACTAGACATCCAGCTTCAAGCTGATGAAACGGCCTTATGGACAACACGACTTTGCAGTCTCGTGAACCCGAGTGTTCACTATCCGCCTTCAGGTCGGGTTCGGACACGCAGATTTTGGCCTGAGATGGACCATAAACGAACCGCTAGTTAGATCTAATGAATACTACCACTACGACTAGTATTCATATACTCCGCATATCGTATCTATAGCTATATATAGATACATTGTCCCTGTACTCCGTACCCGGGATGAGTCACTCGGCCTCCCGCAATCTTCCCTTGGTACCTGCGGCCCCTGATATTGTGGTCTATGGTTTTCCCGGGGTTGCCCATACGTCTCGGGCCCGAAGATTGACTTTCACCCCGAACAACCCCAGCAAAATCTGAGGACTCAGAAAGATAGTAGACTCGCGAATTCTCGAGTGCAGAGCAATATATAATGCTGTTGTACTCATGTGTAACATTCCATTTTCTTGTACATATTTTTTTCCCTTTCTTGTTGGGTGGTAGCATTTTCTAAAATTCCCAAGACAGCGCAATACCATTGTTTACCAATTGAATACTTGGAGGACTACTTTTCTTCCCCTATCACTTAGCTATGGCAAAAACAGACGTCGAAAGGACTTCTAACGATATGGAGAAGGAAACCGTTGGCAGGTCTCCGCAACCGGATGACTCGCAATATCCGGGGCTAGCAACCGTCCTCCCTATAATGGCAGCCTTGTATCTAGGCATATTCCTCGTAGCTTTGGTATGCCAGTCTTATCCAAAAGAAGCCCAATTAGATGAGTTGCTAATCAACTGGACAGGACCGAACAATCATCGCAACGGCGATCCCGAGAATAACGGATGACTTTCGCTCCTTGAACGATGTTGGCTGGTACGGTAGCAGCTATCTTATTACTGCATGCTCAGTTCAGCTGCTCTACGGCAAGATGTACACTCTATACCAACCCAAATGGGTGTATATCTCCAGCATTGTTTTGTTCGAGGTTGGGTCAACTATCTGCGGCGCTGCGCCGAACTCAACTGGATTTATCATTGGACGAGCCATTGCCGGGCTGGGCTCTGCTGGGATGTTCGCGGGAACTGTTGTTATTATCGTGAATACTGTCCCGCTGAGAAAACGACCTGCATATACCGGGTTCATGGGTGGGGTGTTTGGGATTTCCTCCGTCGTGGCGCCGTTGTTGGGTGGAGCGTTCACCGACAAAGTCTCGTGGAGGTGGTGCTTCTATATCAATCTACCCATTGGCGGAGTAGCGCTGGCGATCATCCTCTTGCTCCTGAAGCTCCCACACATGAAAAAAGCGGATAATAACCTCTCAGTTACCCAACACATCATGCGACTCGATCCTATCGGGACAATTTGCTTTCTTCCAAGCATGGTGTGCCTACTCCTCGCTTTGCAATGGGGAGGCTCAACCTACCCCTGGAGCAGCGGCAGGGTCATTGCGCTACTCGTCGTGTTCGGCATTCTCCTCTGCGCCTTCATCGCAATTCAGGTCTGGAGAGCAGAACATGCGACCGTCCCGCCAAGGATATTCATGCAAAGAAGTATCCTGTCCGGTGTATGGTACACCATTTGCGTGTCCGGATCCATGCTTGTCCTCATATACTACCTCCCCATCTGGTTCCAGGCAATCAAAGGCACGAGTGCCGTCAAATCGGGTATTATGAACCTGCCTCTGATCCTCTCCCTCGTACTTGGCAGTATCATGGCTGGCGGCCTCGTCACGGCAACGGGCTATTATAATCCATTTATGTTTCTCTGCTGCATCCTCATGTCCATCGGGGCAGGCCTCATAAGCACCTTTACTCCGACCACTGGCCACCAGAAATGGATCGGGTATCAGGTCGTCTATGGCCTGGGATTGGGGCTGGGCATGCAGCAAGCAGCAGTCGCTTCACAGACCATTCTCTCAAAAAAGGACGTACCGGTCGGAGTTGCTCTCGTCTTTTTCGCGCAGTCGCTCGGCGGAGCTATATTTGTCGCCGTCGCGCAAAATATCTTCACGAATAGGCTAAGTGATGGTCTCACTACGATCCCGGGCATGGACCCGTCAGTTATTCTGAATGTGGGCGCTACCGCTTTGCATGATATTGTGAAGGATCCAGCAACGCTCAGGCGCGTGTTGGATGTCTACAATATTGCCCTCGTTGATACATTTCGTGTGGCACTGGGACTCAGCTGCGCTTCTGTCATTGGAGTAGTTGCTATGGAATGGCGGAGCGTGAAGGGAAAAGAACCGCAATAAATTGGCACTCCACGCCATCTGTATTTATATGAAACCTGGTGAATTGTACGGAGTAGAAGGAAGATTAATGGGATCACTTTACTCTCTTGGAGTCATGTGTTGAAAATACACGGCTCAGTAAATGCACTTGCCTGTAGAATATTCTTGAGGCTTGATGGGTAGTAATTTGTCTATACTTTCACGGATCCAAAAGGGCCCAAATTCACCTTAATCGCCCCTAAAGGGGACCCTCCACTTGCACGATGCGTCTCCGGCAGTTCCAGGCTAGCTCGCTCACGAGTGGCTGACTACTCCGCAGCAGCCAATGAAATGGACCTCCACAGAACTTGCCTAGCACGAAAAGGCTTCGGTTGAAGCTCCCGGTTCACTAGCTTAACTAGTTAACCAGTCCACCCCTCGGCATGCCCACACCTAGCGCCACGTTGGCCACCACCAAACATCACTCATGCCAGCTCTGCCAACAGCGGAAGCTGAAATGCGATGCTCCAGCTGTGTCAAGGCGGAAGTGCATTGTCTTTATCGCGCCCAACTTTGATTACGACCACGAGCCATATGAAGCGATGTAAGTGTCAGAGAGAATCCGTTTGTTTTTGAGCATGCTGAACACTTTTATCCATTCCTTCCTCTGTCGCTTGCCGGCCTGAATTTCTGCTTCGTAGTCCGACGGCGCCATTCGCTTTCTCTGCTTTGCAGCCAGCCAGTCAATCTCTACAACCCGCTTGAATTCCTCCTGCTCTTTCTCCCATTTGCGCAGCCTTTCGGCAGCCTCTGCGACCAAGCTCGTTTGCGCTTTGTCAACGATTGCTGCTTCGTCATAATCGTTGATGGCATTCTGTAGTGCTTTGCGATATTGCTTTAACGCGTCTGCGTGCGTCCAAGTCTGCAGGTTGTCTGGCTCTTCGGGTTCACGATGAAACCCGAGGTCGAGCATTGAGTCTATCAGGGCCCTCATTACACGTGCTTCCGCGTCATTCTCAGTTGGAAAGAGAAGAGGAATATCCCGGATATCGTCACACAGGAGATTTTTGAGATCGATGAACCTGCCGGGTTTAATCAGGGGCACAAGGTTTGTATGCATCAGGGCGTTCCTTTCGGCGTAGTGCCGAATGATTTCCAGCATATTGTCGACATTGAAGCCAAACCTGTCACAGGTCTCTTCGATGGCAATATGGGTTGGGCAATTGTCTCGTTCCCTCCTATTCTTGCGAATATGATACTCATGCCACGCATCTTGTTCCTCTTTAAGGGCATCGTCGATATCGGTCCAATATCTTCCTGCAAGGTGTTCTCTGCCGTGCGGTTTATGAGAATCTGCCAATGTTTTAAGGGTTCGGCATGCCTCCCCATAAATATCCCCGTAACGCGCATAAAATTGGATCCGTTTTAGCTCGAGTATCTTGTCATGGAGCTGTTGAGCTCCCTCTGAGCCAGTGAGGCTTAGGCATCTATTCAGTTGGACTACCAGGTCGTACGAGCGAATTATCGCTTTCCATTCTGATGCTGCCTCCTCGAAACCGTCAGGGCTACCCACTTCTTGCACATTCTTTTGCAGGTTCAGAAGGTCTTGAAGGGCCTTTTGGTAAAGGATCATAGCCTTTAGCCCAAGCGGAGATATTCTTCTTCGATGGACGGTGAGAGCATCCTGGACATACTCCAGTCGGGCCCTTAAAGCCTTTTCGGTGTACTCTTCATACATAAGACGTGTTGGTGTCTCGGGATGCTTGGTAGAAGAACCGTCGATAAATTTGTCAGAATCTCCTTTCTTTTCCACCATCAACGGGGATGTGGTCTCGCCGGGTGTATTCTTAGCCGAAGTGAAAGATCCAACGGGAGGCTTGAAGGCTTGCTCTGCGTGGGCTTTAGGAGGGCCAACTGGCGGTACCAAGGGGTTAAGTTGCGTTGAGTCAAAGGCTTGTGGATTCGCCTGTGGATTCGCTTGTGGACCCCCAATGAGAGGGTTTGGTGTTGGCCCTTGGGGGTACGATGCTCGTGAAGCATAAGGATTCCGAGCTTTGAGTTCCCGGGCATAGGGATTGAGAGCATAAATATCTTGATCAGAGGGGTTCTGCACATAGGGATTCTGATGAGGCGGTTGTCCGAAAGCTTGAAGGTTTGGGACTGGCATCCCTCGGACTCCTTGCTGTGCCTGCGGTTGGTACCAGGGAGCAGGGCCTGGAAATCCAGGACCACCTGCGGTCTGTGGAGACCCTTGACGATATGGTAGCTGCTGGGGCGACTGTTGACCAACATTTGTCCCTACGTTTTGTCCGCCGACCTGCCTTGTGCGCATGGGGGAGTACAGGTATCGATCCTCCTCCGTTAGAGGGCTTTTCGGACCCCCAGAGAGCTGCTGTTCGGGGTTACCTTTTTTCTGGTAATCAGCCATTTTTGCGAGGCCCTCGAAATGCTTCCTTGATCTTAAGAAGCAGTAGGGTCTTCAAGATTATTGAAGGGAGATATAGAGCTTGGAGAAGCATCAGACTTCATTATCAGAGATGCTCGGCAATATTTATACTAGACTATGTCGTGAGTCAGGTTCTACCTTCAGGTAGAGATGACATCCATACTACACTCATATCCGCTTTGCATCGCCATAGATCCATGGGACAGTGATGCTTTCAGATCAAGGTTAGACCGGTAACTATTCCAGTAATAAACCCAAAATGCTCGGGCTGCCGTGGATCCAGTGAGCATAGATAATGACTATATAGTATGTACATAGTTACTAGCTACTCAACTGGTCATTATCGCGACATCTATGGCCCCTTTTGGAGCTCTCACCTTCGGGTAAGCTTAAGTAAGTCTAAATTTAAGTTGGGTTAGCGGGTCTCTTCTCCCCAGACGGATGGACACATTCTGCGCTCAACTGGACTGGGATGTCACCGACTTGGTCTCGAGAATAGTTGCTCGACATTGCACGGGAGTAATGCCGTGATGAGTACTGATTACGTCCGATAGCGCGCCGTGGGTCAGCTTGGGCGACGAGGTATGCTATTTGGCCTGTTCCTGGTACTGCTAGAGAGACGGTCACCTTGTCTAATGATGGGTTTTCATCTAACAGCTGAATACCCCGAGTGTCCTTGACGACACGCACTCTCGTGCTGGAAACGATGGTGACAACGAAGGAGAATCGAAAGACTGGATGGCTAGTACGAAGATGGACACCTCTCTCCGGGTGAAAACCGCCTGCTATTCCGATCGACAGCCCCCGTTTGTTCCATTTACATCCCGAACCGATCAGGATTTTTCGTCTTTGGCAAAGGTTTCCACACTCCAACCATCCAGCAGCAGCTGTTGAGAGCAAGCCGCGATCCCAGCAGTATACCAAAATCACCGGAATTCGCGATACACCTCTGCGCCGTTGTTTGGCTGAGTGATGCAGAGAAAGACTGTGATGCGCAGGTTTCAGTTTGGGACACAGCAGGCATGTGATTACTTCTGCCCCGCTATGCGGGGTCCATTGTGCCTTTGGTCAAAATCAGCCATCCGAACACCAGAGGAGCGCGCATGCTTATCCAAAGCCCTTTCCTTTCATGTCACCAAAACCAGCGTCTCTATTCATATTTTTCTCACGACAGACATTTGGTGCTTGACTCCAGGATATTTCTCAGAGGCTGCCTTTACTTTCCTTTCCTTCTTTTCAGCTACCTTTTCTTAGCAGCGCAGATAATCCATTGTGACAATTTTCTTTCACATTCTCCAGTTTGTCTTTACTTCTCAAGTTAGGCAGCCTTTTGTGCTAATTATTTATAGACCAGATATTCATCAGTTTGGCATCTGGAGAGAATCCAGAAATAGCTTGTCTCTTCCTGACTACATCAATTCTATCATCAGCATGGCCTCCTTACATACATTGGACATAAATCACGAAGCGGAAGATAATGAACAACTCAAACAAATCTATAAGAAGGAGGTTTGTATTTCTGATTAAGGGGCATTGCAGGAGAGCTAATAACATGGTAGACCAACTACCCTGATGCAGAAGTGGACGCGGGAGTTGGAGAGGAAAAATGGATTTCACCTAATCCATTCCTAGTGATAGGCCCGTTTAAATATACAACTGCTATTGTTATTAAAGGGAACGGAGGGATCGTCAGTATTCTGAAAGGCAATGAGTGTGTTAAGAGTTATCCTGATCAAAACTTGGTGAAGGAAGCTATAATGGTGTTTCTTGAGCCTGGTTTTTACTGCTGGATTATGAAAGGCTCCCGAGTGAAATTCATCAAGCAGCCAGAGTGATGATTAGATTTAGCTTGTGTATTTTCGCATGTCCCTCCTTTACAATATCCAGGAGCAGTTGGACTGCGGGTAGTGTGAGAGGAACAACAACAGGCTCCCTCAGGTTACTATTTTCTGAAGATTCAGTTAGCATAATTCCACTCGCCAACAGGTAAATAGCCCTTTTTCTCCAATTGTTTTCTCTTGTCATTTGGTGCGTAGATACTATAATCCTATGGATTATTCGCTCCCTAACCCTTCAACGAGGGACAGCCTGCATGAGGCATCGCATGGAAGCCCAAATCTCTCTGCCCGGTATTGACCGGAGTGGTCCCCAGAATCGCGCAACGTATTGTCCTGCATCATGATGGTGCATTGCCCCAGTTCTCCGGGTTTGAGACTGAGATGCGACGCCGTTTGTGGTGGCAGAGTATCGTGATTGATGGCATTTCGGCGGAGCTTTCGTCTGTCGGCATACTTGGGGACATCCATAGCCCCAGCATCCCACTGCGTCTCAATGCGAAAGACTCCACGGGTTCATGGGCCAGCAGCAAGGCACGGGCAGGGGGATATATGCCATCGGTCAAACACGAAAGAATCTTCCTTGGGCAGTGATTCTTTAGCGTTGATGGATGGGGATGACTCTACGCTGCCGTTTCTTTTCGCATCTAGGTGTCAAATTCCGGTGCTGGGACGGAATATCCGACTGAGATGCAAGATCCTGGCAGCGTGTTGGACGGGCCGGGCGCAGGGATTCCATTCTCGTAACTGGATGGAATGGGGAGCCCTTCTACGTGATCTAATCCCGGAGAGGGAATGGGAGAGGATCTTCTGTGACTGGATGCTCTAACTAATGCATGAGGAGGCCTAGTCTAATAGAGCAGCAGGTACTGTACATGTATGTAGAAACATCAGCGCTCTCTCGGGCTCTTCGCGATGGCCTGTAGGTAACTCCTCAACCCGAGCCGTGTCCGCATGCCCGCCAGTAAGAGTCTCATTCTGGACAATGAAACGCTGGTGTCGCCGTCTCTCCCACGGCCGATGATTCCAGAGTGCCAGGCGAAGTGGAAGATGTGTACCGGGTACCTTGTAGCTTTTATAGTTCCTAGAATCTGCGTGGTACAGGTACTTTGACAGCAACGTGAGGTGAATTTGAAAGCAATAATCACTACGCAGCCCCGCTTCTTCTGCTGGCATCGCTAGTTAGTTCAATAACCATGGATGATGGGTTAGTTAGGTCAAAGCAGAGTGGTTTTGGCGAGCCGGCTTGCCGACAGTCGAGGGCTTGAGGGACCCAATCGCCAGCGTCCAGCCAAGGGGTTAACTAACTAGTGGTTAGTAGCTTGTGATGCGTTTGATGATGCGAAACTCCGTGGAAGCTTCGATGAGAATCTCCTCGGCGGCTTGAGAGAGTGAGGAGTGCAGGTGGTCTCATGACCAGGCCGGATTTGTAAATCGAAACCCCGACTTGATGGTTTTTGCTTTTCTTTTGGTGGAGAGAGAGCGTGGAATTCGACGGAAACAGCTTGTCTGATCTCCAGGACGTGCACATGACGCGACACATCCTTCATCTACAGTAGTTGACTAGTTAGCTGCTACTCTTCTGCTTGCACTGATACTGGTATTCATGCCCGCAGAGCAGAGAGACCCTACACACTTGAAAGCATATGAAATGGCCTCGCTTGCCACAGACAACAGAACCAGCATGAATGAATGAATGAATGATTATTAGTTTCAAACATCCAGTGCCGCGGATTTGCCTCCATCCGCCAAGTGAGCCGGATTCCTGTGTCTTGATGTCAATCCAACGTCACTGTGCGCCGAATCGACCGCAATCTCGCCATGGCTGATCAACCCACGATCGACTCCACATCGTGCCCGTGACACGCTAGCTGGCAGTTAACTGGCGAGCTAGCAGTTAGCAATAACTAACGAGCTTGCCAGTTGATGCTGGAGAGACCCTTGCTGGAGCTGCTCGAAGCTTCTTTTGACTTCAGATGTACAGTACTCGGGCAGCGTATCTCCTGCCGATGCCGTCCTATAGGCTATCTTATCTTCCCTGATCGTTGTCCAAGGGATCCCCGCAGAGCAGCTCACGCCACGGGGACGAGAAGCTCTCCACGGCATGCCTGTGATTCCGCAACGAGCTACACCATGTCTGCAGGCTTCGTCAAGCCCGTCTGGGATAGGCTAGCTAGCAGTACTCCAGATACCTCCCATGGGAGTATCCCTACACCATGCTTGCGCGACATTTCGCTTTTTCTCTTGTTTCTGGCTTTCTTTCTTCTCGCCCTTTTTGCCATCGCCGGTATATTCTCGGCGATCGCCTTTTTCCCTTTTTCCTGCTCGCTCCCCCGATTCCTCATTCATGCCCGGCGTTTGACTTCACGCCATCCACTCACGATGACGTGATGAAACTGCATCCTTGCTGCAGAATTTCACCGCTCCCTGCGCGCGAAGAAAGCAAGCTTCAAGCCCGTTTTGTCTTTGCTCCCATTGTGCTTGGAAGTCACCGATGGGCTCCTCCGGCTACTTCGGATGCGCCTCTGCATTCCTGTTTGTCATCTGGCTTTTGCTCGCAAATGTCTCTTTTTTCCCCTATTTCCCTGTAGGGTATGGAAACGAATGGCAAGAAACCGTTGTTTGGAACCGGTGCTCTACCCGTCATAGGTTCCACATGCACGCCCTGTTGCTCATGATGGCATGTATATAACCACTCGACCGACCCCCTCGTGGATGGTCGTTTTATTCTCTACTCTATATTCTTCGATCCATACAATATCGAGCTTCTTGATTCGCTCTGAGCTGGCCTCTCTGAACATTCGCCTATACTTCATATCACTGCTAAACTAGACACAGCTCCATCAAACATGGCATTCGGGTCCCTCATCCGCGGCGGCTTGCTGCTCATGCGCCTTCTCCAATGGTCCAGTGCCGTCATTGTCATGGGAATCGTGTCATACTTCATCAGCAAGGGCCCAAGAGGTACACACTTGATCTATGAAGAAGTCATTGTAAGTTTGCCAGTCTCCTTGGTTACCTCCCACGCTTGTTCCTGGCATCTTCTCCTCGGAACCAAAGACAGAGAAAGACTAACTTTCAAAAAAAGGCCGTGATATCCGTCGCTTTCTTCTTGCCCGGCCTCATCTCGCCCTTCGTGCCTAAAGTCGGCTGGCTCGCATTCCCAATCGACCTCATCTTCTCTTACCTGTGAGTATCCCCCGATTCTCACCGGCCTCCCCTTCTCCTTTCTTCTGGAGAGTATGGAATAAGCTAACACCGCCTCTCTAGCTGGTTGACCTCCTTCATCTTCGCGTCTCAAGACTACAGCGCCGGAGCTGTCTGCGAGGCCAACGCACCTCCCGGAGGACGCTGCGCCCTCAAACATGCATCCCAATCCTTCATCTTCATCGCCTTGTAAGTCAAAACATCCTGATTCAAGCGTATCTCTGGCCCCCGTTTCGCTTACACGATGATGGGAAATAGCTTCTGCACCATGTGCTCCGCCGCCATGGAGAGCTGGAACCTCTGGAACCACCACAACTCGACCCGCTCGGTCGTCAACAACCATACCAAGGAGCTGCCCAGAGAATCCGCCGACACAACCGCGACTCCCGCCGTGTAAAGCAAAAAAAAACCATGAATAAAAAGGGAGGAAGGGAATGCTTTCCGCGATGCAAGCGCACCTTTTAGATACCCCCTTTTTTTTATCTGAAATTGGCAACTGTTGACAGGCCCTCTCCAATGGATTTGGATTACTGTGATTTCTGCGATGCTGGTGGGGTTGAATTGTTACTTATGCTGTATATGCTTTGTGATTCTGGCTAGCACCAGGTGGTGATGGAAGTAATGTATGTAATAATAATGATGATGATTGATGATGGTGACTGAGTGAGTTCTTTGCAGAGATTGCTGCAAGTATACAAAATACCTGTTAATCATGGCATGAATGAATGGATCCGGGATTTGCTCGAAGCTCAATGAGTAAAGCGAGTAATACCTAGCAGTTTCGTGCATTTTTATATGAATACACACTGCGCACTGCCAAAGGTAGGACCTGATTCGGCAATCTTCTCATGGAGTGTAGTTGACCATGAGTAACCACCTTGTTATTGCATAGCATCTCATCTAGAAGCTAGATTCAAGGAGAAAAGGGGCTATATTGACAGGTATCCACTGTAAAGGAAAACAAAAGGTTGCTCCGAATGCACTCGCCCAACACCACCCATATGCATGCGTTCCGACATGTGTAAGAATCGTCGAGTATCGGTGTTAGAGGACAGCAAACCCAGCGGTACCGATAATCCCTATAACCAACAATACTGTGGCTATCCACGCTCCAATCTTGTCTCTCATCGTGATGTCCCTCAATTCCTCCAAGACACCATCTGGACGTACGCCCGCGGACGGGTCTCCCAAGCTGGTTCCGCCATTTTCGGCTGTAAAAGGAGGTGGAACGGTGTGAATCAGGTTCGCCTGGAAGATGTCCAATGCCGCCATTTGCTCCCCGACCCCAGTCTGGCCATCGTACTTGCCCGCCGTCCATCTCAGACCGCACTTCTGCCCGTCATCACCTCCAGTACAAGCCTTCGCTGCACCCATGGCAGAGGCCCGAAGCTTGGCCACGATCGCGTCTCTCGTGAAGGGTGCGAGCTGTGTAGTTTCCGCCATCCAACGAGATAAGAAGGCTTTGAACGCTCGCTGGTCAATTGTGCAATCATTCCGGATCTCGCACGAGGGTTCGAACATGATGTTGGTTGTATCGTTGAAAAATGTGTGAAGACCATCAACGATGCCCTGTACTCGTTCACGCCAGATTTCTGAACCTTTGGTCTGCGAGAATTAGCGTCCGTTCTAGATATGCTGAAGGAGTAGTGAGAAGCTTACATAGTTGTACATGCTCGCTGCCCCAAGCAGATGGATACCTGCATTGTATGTCCACTGCATATGGTTCACCTTGGTGCAGTTCAAGTTGTCATCCGACCCGTCGTAAAACTGGTAATCGTGCGATATCAAGCCAACCCTTTTGGTCCAGTTCCACGACTTGGTCGCCCAATCCGCGTAGGACTGGTTTCCGGTATACCGTGCCAGTCTGGAAGCAAGGTTGAAGAAGCAGCCGTTGGAGATTGTGTTCTTGTAGGTAAATCCCTCGTTGAACCGGAAGATCTGCCACTTGAGCCCACCGCCACAGGTCTCCGTATTCCATCTGGCAGCCTGTGAATTGAACACGCCTTGTGCCAGTGCTAACCATTGTGGTTTGTCGGCTGGTGGATTGGGGAAATTGCGTTCTGCAGCAGTCATTGCTGCCATCCCCCAGAATCCCTGATCGTCGTTGCCAAGTGTTGTTGTTTGGTTCAGTGGCATGAAATTGTGCGTTGAACTGGATTGGTGCAGCATTGCTTGAATTGTCATCGCGTTCCAGGTCCCATCTCTTGTGTAGAACCAGTAGTCAATCAATGCATTGAACATGGCTCCAGCCTCCCACCAGTAATAAGGATCCGGGAGGTTTCCTGGTACGTCGCCTGGAAGGTTTCCGGTGTAGTATGCTGTCAGTCCAGTAGCTGCAATTTTGGCAGCCCTCCTGATGGAATCTATGGTAGAGAACTGAGGTTAGAACGCGATATCAGGACCAGCCTGGATCGGACAGGAAAAGGGAGTACCATCACTGCTTAGGTCCAAGTCAATGGCCGAGACAACCGACTTCATTCCAGTGAGAATGAGCACAAACAGAGGCATCCATCCTGACGACGCGCGGAGAGATAACCTCATCGCCGAGACACCTTAATTCACAAACCGCGGGGAACTTGCGGGGAATGTAACTAAGAAATGGAGAGAGCCACCAGCAGACTGTGCAATATATGTCAAAGAACGCGTCAAGTATTGCTTTGCGAAGTGTAAAAACAGCACAACTGAAGTGAGGTTGAAGCAAGGTAAGAAGTATGCAAGGCGGCTCAAGTGAGGTTGACAAAGCAGCACACCCTCTCCTGACCCCTCTGAAGTGCACAGCAAACTCACAAGAAGAACACTCCCTCCTTTTCCCATCCAAGTTAATAACTTGACTTGAACGAACAACAGACTACAGGCTCCATATGGCTCAATCAATCTTCACAGAACAAACAAATGATATAAAACAGAATCTTAAAGGAGCTCCATGACCATGATAGACTGACGCTAATCATGGAGCTTGATATATAGGAATATGCCGTTGTAACAGCTCTCTCCAGACAGTAGGCAATCCCATCAAGTGCCATAGGCAGAGGCAGAGACTCCTGGTTCATGAACTGGCCCAAACTAAGAGTGCTGGCTACCATTTCCCGGGGAATGAGTGAAATCAATCCAACTAAGTTGCAACCTCATGGGCTATCCTATGGCCAACCTCCAGATACAGGCAGAGCACTAGCATAGGTAATAGAAGTAGGAGTAGCAGTATTTAGAATTGAATGTCGTATCCAGGCAGATCCAGATTCCAGCAGGCTTGGGGCGAGGGTGGTATGGTGTGATTATAGGCGATTATTGCAGGCCATGCCTCCAATAACTGCTACTTGGCAATATGAAACCATTGTTGATTACTTTGTAGATTCTTCATGGCTTCAAATCAAAGCGTTGAGTACTACTGTGCAGCAAGGAGCAAGAAAAGGAACGCTGGTGAAAATTTGCGGTGTGTGCCAAGCTCGGTTGAAACATTAAAAATGCAGAAGCTCGGACTCGGTCAGAATCGAAGCCTATCGTGTCGGTATCAGCTAGTTACTATCGATGAAATAGGTGAAAGCACTGAAAGGAGTTCATGAATATTTTGCAGTAATGGCCGTTGTAATTGTGTATTTGGGAAAAAAAAAAGAAAAAAAAAAAGAATTCTAGCTTGCTATTTGCTTGACCATCCAGCAGGACACGCTGGTCAGATTTGGGAACAAATATTCCCACTTCGTTAACTCACTAAGATGTTGATCCAACCGTGATTTTGGGGGTGCCACAGTAATGGCATGGGTCAGAAACACTTCCTGATTCCCAGCCCTCATCATCAGAGAATTTTTTAATCTTTCCGTCCTTGCCTGCTGAAGGCCGTCCGCTGAGCGTGTCCACCAGGTGTCGGAGCTTCATCCAGAATTCGTTTCGTGGGCATCGATGGTCCCAGTCGGTGTCGGTCGCTTCGAGACCCGTCTCGCCGGACATCGGGCTAAATACGACCTCGCTACCTCTAATTCCGATCACAACACTTGACATCTCGTCAGCATCGATTTCCTCAGGGCTACGCCCGGTAAAGGTCTCGAAGTGTTGGATACAGCGAAGGGCGAGACGGAGTGCGCGGATTCGGTCCATTGGCGACGGCTTTCCGCCTTGCTGGAAATGGCCGGGGACAGCGGCACGAGACTCGAAACGTCCCTTTGCCTCCTCTTTGATCATGTCTGCGATGACTTGCGTAGTGTACGTTGCAGAGGCTTTCTCGTTGCGGAGGATAATCTTACCGGCATGGCTTGCACCACGGTCGCTCGCAAAGTTGTGTCGAAGATATTCAATATCGCGGGCGAGCATCTTAATATCAATACCTTCTTCAGGGATGTAGACTGCAGAGGCGCCCACTGCTAGCCCAGCCATGACTGCAATGTACCCGGACCTGCCCCCTTGAGTCTCAATCACAAACACTCGGCGACGTGACGAGGATGCCGACTGCCGGATCACGTCGCAGAAATTTACCAGCGTATTCAAACAAGTATCACTACCGAGAGAATATTCTGTGCCTGGAACATTGTTGGATATCGTAGCGGGGAGCACCACAATAGGGATTTTTAATGACGGATACTCCTTTCGCGCTTTTCGAAGCTGAGTTGCCGCAGTAAACGCCTCGAAACCTCCAATTATAAACAAGGCATCGAATTGGTATAGCTTAAAGCAGTGTGCTGTTGTAGCCATATCTTCGGAAGGAAGGCCTCGGTTTGTTCCGATTTCGGATCCACCCTCGTTCACCCATGAATCTGATTCAAGCCAATTTACTTCGCGAACGGAACCCAAGGGCTTATCAGCGTGGTGACGGCACAAGCCTGGGAACCCGTTGTAGATGGCAATCGGGGTGTGGCCTCTGGCAATGCAATATGCTACTGCCGCTCTGGTTGCTGGGTTCATGCCACCGGCCGGAGCGCCGACGTGGATAATAGCGATGCGCATTCTCTATGACGTAGTCGTTAGGGGACGTGAGCAGTAAACAGAAGGGTTGAGGACGAACCTTCTCCTGAGGAAGCAGCATTTTCGGGTGATGGGGGGTCGTGGTGTTGATGTAGGATCTGTGATATGCTTTGAATTCGGCATCTCGCAGTTGCATAGCCGCATCAAAGTCCTTTTCGGCAATGCATTTTGAGACTCTCTTTGTAGCCTCAACGGCCTCCACCAAGGACTGCCTTTCAATCTTGTTTTCGCGGATTGTTATGATCGGGGATGGAGAATCAGGCGTCGCTTCGAGAACGGCTCTGACGGCTTCGGTTCCCTGGAGAGTGGCAAGCCATCTATCATAGGCGCAGGCAGGGCCACCTCTTTGGGTGTGCCCTAGCACTGTAACACGCGTGTCAAGCCTAAGTCTATTGCTAAGAATATCTTTGACTGCGCTGGAGGAGATCTTGTTCAGGCTCTTGTCCTGAGCACCTTCAGCGACTATGACAATCGTTCGCCGTTTACCTCGTTTTCGGTTCTACTGCACGTTAGTATCTAGGAAAACAAGGGACAAGTAGAAAGGAAGAATGAGCGTGCCTGTGTGATGATCTCGCACATATCGTCCTCCCAACCATCCCTTGGTGGCATCTCAGGGATAAAGAGCCAGTCGGCACCGGTACTGATAGCAGACATGAGGGCAAGCCAGCCGCAATGCCTTCCCATCACCTCGATGACAAAGCCACGCTGATGGGAAGCGGCGGTGTCGAAGACTTCGTCGACAGCGTCACAGATACGATGTAAGGAGGAATAGCACCCGATGGTGGCATCCGTGGTTGACATGTCATTGTCGATTGAACCCACCAAACCGACAATGTTCAGGGTCTTGTAAGGAGCAACTTGGTTGCTATCGAGTTCACCCTTCGCAACGAGCTCGTCCAGCAGCCCGGGCCATTCGGAGCGGAAGACGTCAGCACCAGTCAGACTACCGTCTCCGCCACAAACAATAAGAGCATCAATTCCTCGTATAACCATGTTTTTAGCGGCTTTCAAGCGGCCTTCTCTTTGCAAAAAGGCCATGCATCGTGCTGACCCGATGAGTGTGCCACCACGAGATAGCCAGCCCCTAACGTCTTCCCAATGCATGCGCCGTATCAAATCTCCACCTTGCACTAAGCCTTCGTAGCCTTCATGGATGGCGTAGGCTTCACATCCGCAATGAATTGACATTCGGATTACCGCACGGACAACGCCATTCATACCGGGGGCATCACCGCCACTGGTGAGTACGGCAATGCGGCGCCGTTTAGCCACGGGGATCATTAAGCGATCGGAAGGAGCGGGAGAAGACATTGTGGCCTGAGGTGAGGTCTGTGTATTTCTGCGAGTGTCTATGATGTTGGGGTGGGCGGGTTGGAAGCTGGGAAGAGAGAGGGGGACGGACAAGTAGTAGCGGTGGGGGGAGTATAGAGTGAAAGTCTAAGCAAGCTGCTCGGCGGGAGCTCCCCCACCGACTCGAGTGCAAGCGGACCAGACAAGTGAGTTTGGGCTAGGCCTTCTCAATTCCCTAGAAGTCTTTGTTTGAAGAAAAGTAACTCTCCATCAAAGCATCGACGTGGGAGAAAAACTCTTCAGCGCGGTGAACAAGCCAACAATGAGGGGCAGCAGGAGAATATATGCCGCAACAAGAGAGAGAGACCTCAACTTGTCGGATCCGGAGGGGCAAAAGCACTCGACAACATCATTCCACCCCCGTCAGCCGGCGATCCAATTGGCTGGCTGGTGCTCTTGGCAACACGCGGCAGGCGGAACAGCGAAGCTCGCCCAGCGCTGATGTCATGGTCACTTATCCCGATCTCAATGCTTCACTTTGCTTTTGTTGTTGACGGTGTTGAGATGGGATTACTACTGCTAGCTAGTTATTGCGTTGGCCCTGGAGTACTATCTGTAGTCAATTTGACAAATCAATAGATCAATGCTGCCACACACAGAGCATCTTGAAAAGAAGAAATGAACGAAACCGCACAACGAGTCTCATTAAAGCAGCGGGAATACTGCTTATGTAACGAGACCCTGAATCTAAGTCACGTGAAAGAGCTTTAACGAGCGCCAGCCAATGAGCATCCCTCCAGACCCAGCGACATGAATTTCTGTGTTGACGAGGAGCTTGACGTTCACGCCAAACTAGGGATTGGATAGAGCAGACTGTTCTCTCACAGTCTACTTGTCAACATGTCTGATAGGCTCACCTTACCGCTCCGTCCGCTGCGACAAACTCCTCGTCCAGCCGATGATCTGGCCATAAAGATAGCTCAGATCAATGCTCAGAAGGGGTCTTTTCGAAATGTCACTGAAGCGAGCCTGCTGGCAGAGATTGAAGCCGCACAGGCTATGAGCGAAGATGAAATCGCCGCGCTCACCGAGATAAAACCTGGCGAAGATGAAGAAGACAACAGAGAGGAAAAGTTATTCAAAAGCCGCCTTGAAATTTCCCAATTCGCCATGTGCGTACCTGTCCCCATTTTCCCTGGAGATGAGAGTGTGAGAGAACAAGAGGGAGGGAAGAACGGAGCTACAAGCTAATTCTTTTTTCATTTGTGTCTTTTTAGGACTGCTCATATGGAGGCCACGTATGCGCTGGAGTTCATCTCCCTACTCTTGTCCAAATATACTCCCCGTCAAGCCGAGGCGACCATGTCTCCACTTCTCAAACAAAAGGTGCCCCTGGGATCACTCGGGATAGACCACACAAAGCCACCTGAACAGTCGGATGCCAGGAAGAGAGATATAGATGCCGTTTCGCGCGGATGGAAGCTGGAAAGTTTTGACGCCGCGGCAACCAAGTTGCTTCAGTCAGCGCAAAGGTTGGAAGAGGATATAGCCGCTGAGACAAAGTACTGGTCCGAGGTCTTGAAGATTAAAGAAGAAGGATGGAAGGTGTGTAGGCTGCCTCGGGAGAGGCAGACTCTTGGCGTTCATTTTGGCTTCCTGGAGTCTGCTCCAAATTTCCGGGATCGAGGGCTGGCGGCGTTACGAAAACGAGATGGGGGAAGACTGTTTTTGGACCGTGGAATCCAAACAAAGCCACCGCAGGTTGTGCGTGTGTGTATTCAAGAAGGTGATCAGACCATGGCGACGTCTATCCCTGCTACATTCAGGAAATTGGGGGATGATTCACTAGCTCGTCAGATCCGCGAGGCCCGGGACGGCTTGTATGAAGAGGAGCTATTCTACGAATTGAACCGAGAAGCGCGCGTTTTACTTCAGCATGGAGTTGAGATCAGGCGTGATTCAATCAAATTCCCCGTGAGCGGCACTAAACAGATATCTATCGATTTGGTTGAGCTGGACGAAGAGCTTCCCAGTGGCGAGTCAAACCCGCCGGATAATGCCTTGGCTGAAGCTGTCTCGAAATCTCTTCGCATCCTCCTCTCTTATGCTCATCGGAAGAATAACTACCGGCGCACGCGCCCCCCGCCGCCTGTCACCCCAAATAAGAGACCGACTCCGGAATACAAGTTAATACGACCTATTCTCTGCTATCTCCAGCACAAGGCGCATTGCCAATGGTTTACGTCACTGTTCAAAACGTTATCGAAAACGCTGCAGTCTGCTGGCCTGAAATGCAGCTATACCCCGTTTCCTTTGGTGAAGCGCCATCAGAACCGCGCCGATACAGTCCAGCATGCTGTGACAACATCTTCTGTTGAGAGGTTCATTGACACTCTCACAAACCCCTTTGAGTCGATTATCAGTTGTACCCTTGTGTCACGAAACTCCGTGCTAAGGGTGCGGATTACGACCAACGTAAATCCAAATGGCCTTGGCTCCGAATTCGAGCTGGTCACTAATCTTTCGCACATAGAACAACACTCTTTCCGATTTGGATTTCGAGAGGATGCCTGCGAGTTGATTCTATACCTTTTCACTCTGGACCTGGTTCATTTGATCCCATCGCTGGTGGAAACTCCAGCGCGTGTTTCCGGCTCAAGATCCCCAGCCTCCCGGTTTACACCATCACAAGCCCTAGCCGAGGAAGAACCAGTAGACGAAAATGAATTTGCGCAATTGCCCGCCACAGAATCTGATGCCGTTTACCTACTGCCATGGGAGCCGACATCCCCCCAACAAGGTGAGCTGACTGCCTACTCCCCTGCACGTTGTCGCACGAAGAAGCTTCAGGTTCGGCTTCAGAGCGATCAGTTACAACTGCGATCTTTCTGGGTGAGGCCGAGAGGACCTCTTGCCAAAGACGATGAGGCGCCTAGAGAAAGGTCATTTATGTGGCGGGCTGCAGACACACCAGGAGAAGCTAGATCTACCCTTCAACAGGTGATGAAAGACCTAGGGGAGAGAGGTGAAGATTAAGTAGCCTACGAAACTGATAACAGGGCACTCCCTGCTTAATACTGAACCAATGGTTTCCAAGTTGATCTTGGTACCAAGTCTTCAGCGCCTTGTAGATAAGCATGATAGTTGCTACCTATCAGCAACCTGGCCCAGTGCACTTAATAGGGCGTAGAATCTACACCGTACGTGGCTCCTCAATTCCAACGGCTTCGAGAGACTTTAGCCAGGAACAAGTGGCGTGTCACAAGACCAATGAAGCAGCAAGGTGGAGTCAAATGCCAACACCTGCTCGTTCCTGAACCATCATCATCCTCTTCTCACCACGAACATTTCTCGATCGACCAAGATCAATAGGTAGATTGTGGGAAAACAGCGGATCAAGTTAAGCAGTAGTCAGAGACCAATCGAATCTTCAAACAATTCTACTTAATAGTTCCCGCTCTCGTCTGATCCCAGCGCGTCCAAGCATTGAGGAAAATGACTACTCGATATCGGGTGGAGTGTGAGTAGCTCCCTGGAGTTACAGCATGTCAAAATTGACAAATTTATACATATATGCTAATTGAAGGCGTGTCGAATAAACACGAATAGATGCTTTGAAAGTAAGATCCAGCTCTGTTCATCGAGAGATGACCTTCAGCTGACACAATACATCTATCAGTCCCATCGTCGAGATCAACTTGTGAGTATAAACATCCTGGCAGAGACAAACCATTGCCACTTCAAACAACAGCCGCTTTGATATAACATACAGTCATTGATGTCATATCTGGATCTAGATTGAATGGATTAAGGTGCGGTACATCGCTATACCTTCGGGGTAGATCATCCTCTCCTAACATCGTGTCTTAGGGATTACTTGCCGTCCCCTTTGTACTACATTCTCAACCCGCCGCCGCGTACAAGGAACACAGCCAGCACCTTGCCGATCTTGCAGAGCGAACACATAGTCGATATGTGGAGATTATGCGCGATGTCGAGCATCTTATCAACGACCATAGTAAGCCGCTTCTGGTTCCAAGTCTAAGTATCGCTAGCTATTACTGACATGGGATGCACAGTTGAGCACCAAAGGTCTGGCACAAGTGGCCGTTCTACACTCAAGATGCTAATCCCGTCGGTGGGGACATTTTTCACTCCCCTGCTCCTTGAAGAAGCATTCAAGTATCAAGACAGGAAACGATTCATCAGCAGTCGGCGCTTCGTGCCTCCCTCATTCAATGACATTCGTCTAACGTTGAATACGGCCCAACTAATGGGCTTGGTCCACCGTAGCCAAGTGCAGCTGATTACTTTCGACGGTGATGTCACCCTATATGAAGATGGTGCTTCATTAACGCCCGACAACCAGGTTATCACTCGCATCGTTCGTCTATTGAGACAAAATAAGCGAGTCGGCATCGTGACTGCAGCTGGATATACCTCGGCAGATAAGTATTACGAGCGGCTCCACGGTCTGTTGGACATGGTCCATGGCACACCTGAGTTGACGCTGTCCCAGAGGAAATCTCTAATAATCCTGGGTGGAGAGAGTAATTTTATGTTTGAGTACGACCCTGACTCTCCGGATCGACTGAAATGGGTGCCGCGCAGCCAGTGGCTGTTGGATGAGATGAAGTCCTGGACCGAACAAGACATCAAAGAATTGCTCGATGTGGCCGAGGCTGCACTACGCGACTGCATGTCGAATCTCAACCTGCCGGCGTCAGTCCTTCGAAAGGAGCGAGCAGTGGGGATCTATCCCCTTGAAGGCCATAAGATGCATCGGGAGCAACTCGAAGAGACGGTCCTGGTCGCGCAGCAGAGGGTCGAGACGTCGGCCGTTGGGCGCAGGCTGCCATTCTGTGCATTCAACGGGGGAAGTGATGTTTTTGTCGACATTGGCGATAAGTCTTGGGGAGTGTTGTGCTGCCAGAGCTACTTTGGCGGCATTGACAGGTCCAAAACACTGCATATTGGTGATCAGTTCTTGTCCGCCGGTGCAAATGATTTCAAGGTACAATTTCTCTCGCGACTTGTCACTTTTTGGGGCGGGGAGATGTGAGCTAATCCGCCATAGGCCCGACTTGCATGCACCACGGCGTGGGTATCGAATCCTGGCGAAACGGTGCAATTGCTGGATGAACTTGCTGCACTGGAAGGGGCTGAATGAGGTTCTCCTAGCATGTTATGCTCTGAGCTATTCTTCTCATTCCTCATGTTGATATCCCAAGGGAATACTAGTATGTCTAGTCCAGTTAGTGAGTCCAAGATCAACCTAGGCTGTTCAGCAGTGCCGTAGAATCTTCTAGAACGGCCCAGGAAGTTATGGACGTAGTTCGAATAGTTAGCGTTTGCTGTTCTGGCCGATGATGAATGCATTCCGATTTCCAAATCCCGCAAAACACACACAAGTCACGGCGTCATGGACGATGTGATGACGATATCGCTCGTGTTGGCCTTGGCACCGGGTCTTGGCACGCTTGCTCTGGAATTGGCTCGCGGGCCTTGGCGATGACATAATTCCGAGTTCGGTTTTGGCGATCACATGGGGCGGCTGAACTGGCCAGTCGGGTCATGGCGATCACGCTGCTTGCTGCCAGCAATGTCGGTGATGCGAGGTCGATTGTCATAGAGGTCGAGCGGTCATTTTCTGGAAGAGCAACAGTTGTAAAGGTGGGAATCGTGGCTAACGAACAGAAACTCCTCCTCCCTACCAGTCTAGCCAACAGAGTCCATCCTGAAGTTAACTCTTTCTCCACCCACGTTCTCCATTCAAGCTTGGTATTCGCTGGGTGGGACCCTTGCCAACGAGCCATGGTTTGCCTCTAAGGAACTGCGAAGACGAACGAACCAAAGCCGGGCTCAGCAACACAGGAACGATGCGCAGTTTTCCGGCGAATGACATCCCGCAGTAACCCTGGATCCTTCTCGAGAAAATTAAGCGCCGACAACCATGGCTGCGGCTGTCGCGCCAGGCCGGCCAACCTCGCACACTGGCATTTCGTCACGTAGCGCGAGTGAACAGAGTCCCAGCAGTGACGCAGATGCCCTTCAGTCCTGCACCACGGCCTCCTGCTGGTCCTCTTCAGCTTCAACTCATCGCTGCCCGACCGATGCTTGGAACCCGGACCCACTCTCCTCTCCTTCCACGCCGCCCGTCTTTTCTTTTTCTACCTCCCTGTCGCCCTGCCCCTCCCCCACGATCTCTTCGTGCCCTCCCATCTCTTCGCCCAGTCTCCTCCAGGGGATCGTATCTCAACTCGCCATGGCGTCCTACATTGGGCGTTTCCTTCTCTACCTCTTCCAGGTGGTGCCCAGCCTGCTCTATTGGGTCATCACCTTCGCCACCATCACCCTTCCGACCTCGTTATTCACCCTCTTTTCTATGAGCTTGACCTTTACAATGAACTTTACCACCCTGTAAGTAAGCATTATGCTTCGGTGTTCAGATAGGAGAGCGCTAACGACGCTGTTGTAAAGTCTCATAATAGTATTACTGCTCGTGTCCACGATCAGCTGGTTCATTCGCTACAGATTCCTGAACATCTACTCCCGACTGCCGCCCGAGCCCCAAAGAAAAGAACCCGAAATTGATCTCTTCCCCGATTCGCAAGATGGCGATTCAAAACCAGGACTGTCGAACTATCTGGACGAGTTTCTAAGCGCAATCAAGGTCTTTGGGTACCTGGAGCGGCCAGTGTTCCACGAGTTGACGCGAACCATGCAAACGCGGAAATTGATTGCTGGCGAAACGCTTCTGTTGGAAGAGGAAAAAGGCTTTTGTTTGGTGGTTGACGGCCTGGTACAAATATTTGTCAAATCTATGCAAGAAAGGGGCGATGAGCGGGATGGTTGGCCAGCAGATGAAGGCCTCGACGACTCGGTCGACGAGGATGATGAACTTCGGCGCCGAGGTCATCAGGGTTACCAGTTGCTGACCGAAGTGAAGAACGGTGCGTCAATGTCGTCGCTATTCTCAATTCTGTCGTTGTTCAGCGAAGACATCAAGTTGCGTCATACCGAGGATTTGGAGTCTAGCTCCTCCAGCTTTGGGGGTCACAATGTCCCTGGCCCTGAATCCAACCCGATGAGCCCGGCAATGCTTCTGGATAGCCCGATGAGGCCGAACTTTTCAGACCAACAAGATACTCCGGCACAAATCAACGGAGACAATTTGCCCAGGGTTCCGCCTTTAGCCTTGGAAGGCAGTCCTGGTCCGTTCCCTCACCATCCAAAGCAGCATGGCCGCCGTCTCAAGAGGCCTTTAAAACCTAAGAGAGGGAAATCCGTTCATCCCGACATCTTGGCCCGTGCCATGGTTGATACCACCATTGCCATCATTCCTGCCAGTGCTTTCCGGCGTTTGACCAGGGTTTACCCGAAAGCTACCGCTCACATTATCCAGGTTATTCTTACAAGGTTGCAACGCGTTACATTCGCTACTGCACATTCATACCTAGGGTTGACGACGGAGGTTCTTAGCATCGAACAGCAAATGACTAAATATACGTCTTTTGACCTGCCTAATCATTTACGTGGAGCTGCGCTAGATCACCTAAAGGCTAAATTTACCAAAGAAAAGGAAAGATTGGGTCCTGAGGATGGGACAAAAGGCATTGCACTTCATAACCCAGCTGTTAACCGGAGACGTCGCTCGAGCAGTTCATTGAGAAAAGATGCTGCGTTTCATGCCAAGCTTACAGCTGTCCGAGGTAGAGGCGCTACCCCTAATGGCCCTAGATATGGTGATCATGAATCCACCGGCGTCAGTCCTGGTGACTTGTTGTCTACAATTCAACTCTCGCGCTTTGGCCCTCGGTACGGCAGCGAACGGTTGAATGGAAGGAGCGTTTTTTATGATGCCGCCTCAGGGCTCAAAAGCCCTGCTGGAGGGCCGCCTAGCCCTTCGGCAACTCCAGGGCAACCGTTGTTTAGATTTCCGGCCCAAAATATTGCATTTCAAAGACAAGACTCAATGGATCAAGATGCCCTATTCCGTGAATCGATCCTGGATTGTATGATGAAAGCCTTGGGGCTTACGGGAAGCACCAATGATGCATTACGCAAACCTCATAATTCTGGAGACGCCTCTCCTCAACTAATCTCGTACGACTCACGTCGCCAGAAAGCCGTTTTCAATAACGCTTTTGGTTTTATAGACCCGTACGATGGTTTTGGCGATGGGGATTCAGAATCTCTGATGTCAATGTCAGCTACGTCTGCCGGTGGTACATCCCCGATCCATAATCTCAGAACAGAGCTTCAAGATGAAATCGAGATTGTCTTCTTCCCCAAGGGTTCAGTCCTCATCGAGCAAGGCGAACACAATCCAGGCTTATACTATGTCATCGATGGATTTTTGGAAGTTGGGATACCTGTTAATGAAAAAGGCGAGGACCTCATTGGCACTTCGCGGGGTCCTACCGCCGAAGACCTCCTACTGCCAATTGCCGCGAATTCCTCACGCGTATCGTCGACACTTGGCGCCACACATAACCAAAGGAGGAAGGTCTCTAGGCGGTCTTTGTACATGGTCAAGCCTGGCGGCGTAGAAGGGTACATTGGATCCATCACGTCTTACCGATCATTCACCGATGTCACTGCAAAAACCGATGTCTATGTCGGGTTCCTTCCCCGGTCGGTACTTGAGAGGATTGCCGATCGGTATCCTCTTGTCATGCTCACGATGGCAAAACGATTGACGACGGTACTACCGCGATTGATTCTTCATATTGATTTCGCACTTGAATGGGTTCAGGTCAATGCTGGTCAAGTGATCTATCATCAAGGTGATGAAAGTGACGCTATCTATATTGTGCTTAATGGTCGTCTCCGCTCCGTCCTCGATAAGGGTGATGGCAAAGTTAGCGTCTTGGGCGAGTACGGCCAAGGAGACAGCGTTGGGGAATTGGAAGTCATGACTGAATCCACCCGGCCAGCAACACTGCATGCAATTCGTGACACAGAGCTGGCCAAATTCCCAAGAACATTATTTAATAGCCTTGCCCAGGAGCATCCGGGCATAACCATTCAGATCTCAAAGCTAATAGCCCAGCGGATGCGGCATATCATAGATAATCCGCTTGAAAAAGGCAGCGATAAAGGCAGCCCGGACAGCGCAAAGACCACTACATCTACTCTGAATCTGCGAACCGTCGCAATCCTTCCGGTTACTGCTGGAATTCCCGTCGTCGAGTTTGGAAACAGACTTTTGAATGCATTCAGTCAAGTCGGAGTGACGAATGGGGTCACGTCCCTTCACCAGGCTGACATTCTCAACCATCTTGGCCGCCATGCATTCAGCAAGATGGGTAAGCTTAAGCTTGCGCAGTACCTTGCCGACCTTGAGGAAAGATACGGAATGGTGTTGTATGTCGGCGATACAAGTGTCAATGCGCCCTGGACGCAAACATGCATCTCCCAGGCGGACTGTATTCTTCTTGTGGCGCTCGCCGAAGGATCTCCTGCAATTGGTGAATACGAGCGTTTCCTTCTTGGGATGAAAACTACAGCAAGGAAAGAACTTGTCCTTCTGCACGTGGACCGTTACTCGCCACCAGGACTGACCAGGCAATGGTTGAAGAACCGCATGTGGATCAATGGTGGCCACCATCATATACAAATGGCCTTCCGGTTAACAGCTGAGCCAGTCCATCCCGAGACGAAACGCTTAGGCGCCGTGCTCAAGCAGAGGGTGCAGGTTATTCAAGCAGAAATTCAGAAGTACACTTCTCGAAGGATTCGACAAACGCCGGTATACTCCACCTCAACGCCATTCAAAGGTGATTTCCATCGACTCGCTCGTCGCCTATGCGGAAAGTCCGTTGGCCTCGTGCTGGGCGGTGGAGGAGCTAGAGGAATTGCGCATATCGGCGTGATCAAAGCATTGGAAGAGGCCGGAATCCCCATCGACATTATCGGAGGTACATCTATTGGATCGTTTATCGGCGCTCTATATGCGCGAGATGCAGATGTTGTTCCTGCGTATGGTCGTGCGAAGAAATTTGCAGGGCGCATGGCTAGTATGTGGCGATTCGCATTGGACCTTACTTATCCGTCGGCTTCATACACTACAGGGCACGAATTTAATCGCGGGATATTCAAGGCGTTTGGCAACAGTCATATTGAAGATTTCTGGTTGGAATTCTACTGTAATACCACTAATATAAGCAAATCCCGGCTCGAGTTCCATTCTTCCGGCTATGCGTGGCGGTATGTTCGGGCCTCCATGTCTTTAGCTGGCTTATTACCTCCACTCTGCGACGAGGGTAACATGCTTCTTGACGGCGGGTACGTCGACAACCTCACAGTTGCCCGAATGAAATCCCTTGGCGCAGATGTGATTTTCGCGGTTGATGTCGGTGCCATCGATGACAATACTCCGCAAGGATATGGCGATTCTCTTTCCGGCTTCTGGGCATTGGTCAACCGATGGAATCCATTCTCATCTCTTCCAAACCCGCCAACACTCTCCGAGATTCAAGCTAGGCTTGCGTACGTCTCGTCGGTGGATGCACTGGAGCGCGCCAAAGCTACGCCCGGCTGTCTATATATCAGGCCTCCGATTGACGGCTTCGGAACTCTGGAATTTGGGAAATTCGATGAGATATACCAGACCGGGTATAAGTTTGGCAAAGAGTTTTTGGAGCGGTTGAAGAATGAAGGCGGGTTGCCGATTCAGGAGGAGACGGAGGAAAAGAAGAAACTGAGACGGACTATGGCGCCAAGGCGAGCGAGTATCTGATTTCATCAAGTCGCAGTTAGCGTACGAAATGTGTGATCTTGAAATGCATGTTTGGGGTGTTTCGGGGTCATGTTCGAAGATTGGACGACGGCAGGTGTTGGTTAGATATAAATGGCTCACCTACCATAGACAGATACGCATGTATGTACTTTACAAATTTATTTCAACTAGCGAGTCACATTATAGCCATATATTTTAACTACGATACGCCATAAATTCTTCAGATTCAGCATGGCGTAGCCTTCTAACAACTGGTTGTTACACCCCACTGAGCTAGAGTGAACGGCCGAAAGCATACCGGGAAAATCCTCCCTTGACGTCCCTCTTTTTTGCACCTTCCCCTCATCCATTTTAAGCCTATGATGTATCCCTGGGATATCTCCGTACCAAGGGTTCATAACCCTGTCCGGTGCGCAAGTCAGTCCCCATTTCAGAGAGGCGCTGGTTGCCAAGTTTCCCATGGCACAGCTCATTGGTTCTGGATACCCCAAGTGGATGAAGCATGCAAGAAACCAAGTGCCGGCAGCAGCTAGCCACAGGCGGTTATGGGGCCACCTTGGGAGATGCACACTTAAGTATCATTGAGATAAAAGAGTGAGCGCTCTCCACTTGATTGACAAGAGCTAGCATTGAGTCGCCAATTCCCCGAGTCTGGGACATAGCAAACCGATGGCAATCGTATCAGTAAGTGCCACTGAAACGAGAAGCATCCATGAATGCTCAGCCTCTATTGGAAGTGGACAGAAATCATGACTGGGGAAATAAAAGGACCTCCCCACAGAGCCAAATGAAGAAGATATGATCAGAGAACACTTGTCAAGAATCAGACTGCAGGCCCAGCCTCGCCCGCACTCGCTTGTCATTGACTGGTTCTCGTACAATTCCCAGACGCTGCCACGCTCCTGCATTGTGATCATCCTGGGGTGCATGGAGGCGTATTTGCAGCATTTCGCAGGAGCCAGTAGCTCTTCTGTGATGGCCAGCCATGCCTCAGGTTCTCACTCGGATTTGCCCAGGCAGTATTATTACTGGCACCCTCTCGCAAAGTGGATTGAGTGGCTCTGCATGCGGAGTATCCCATGCTCGTTTCAACATCCTGAGGTGTGGATGGCCTGCAATGCTGGTTTCAGACCCGTGCGTCGATTCTGCATGGCGTTGGGGCCGCTTGTGGCGTTGCCCTAGCCTGTTATAGTTTAGCGGGGTCTAAATTAAGATGGGTTCGGCCCGATGTCCATCCGGGGGCCACGCCCGACCTCCACTGTTTCTCAGGGGATGTTCCTCCTGCATCCCACCTGCTCCCCTGCTGCATGCATCCCTCAATGCCAGACAGTCAATCAGCCCTCATGCTCCTGCAGCACCCGGCTCGAGTTAATCATCCAATGGGCACCCTGTCTTGCGCCCTCCATCATGAAGCTGACACACTCCAATTTCAATGCTACGCGCCCAAATGTTTGGATATATGAATTTCTCCTCACCGTGTCAGTCCCCAGTTGAAAGCCTTAATAACCACCATATGCCTTGTTTAGTTTCATTGAAACAATCCCATAAGCGACAGAGCTCTGAGGGACTCGACGAACCACGCCAATTGAAGAGGTCCAGGCTCGATCCGCCACCAGGTTATTGGGACAAGCTATCGAAGATCTGGTTAACCCGGGGTGCTCTACGGGAATTGGATCGGCGGCACAGCGCTTTGAACCGCACGACTATATCGCACCAGAATTCTCGTCGACCAACCACTCGGCGATTCCGGGCTGCGCTGAAGAGTCATTGCGAAACACTTGCCCCTCACCCCTTGGACAATTGCACAATTGAGGCTGCAAAAGAGATAAAAAGGCTCTCGAGACGCGGTGGACTTGATCTGACGGACCTTAGAAATGTACGTATTCAATTGCTCTATGGTGGGGAGTGGGTAAGCAATGCTAATATATTATATTCCCTAGTATCCAGAACCTGCTGTTACCGTCTACCGATCGATGGCTTCAGGCAAATCCAAACCACGCGGCAGGAAGCGACGTTCTAAACCTTCCCAGTCGACAACCACCAGTGATAACAAAATCACAAAAAGTTCCAATACCACAGCTTACAGCCGGAACTTCGAGCAAAATTTAATTGACCACGGCATTTACCCCAAGGGGTATCAGCATTCTGACGGTCGAGTGCTGGCAAAACCGATCAACTGGGAGGAGATAAACCAACGATTAGTTCGTCGACGGGCCTCACTTTCACCATCCAAATTCCCTGAAAGCGAGTTCGAGAAGTTTGAACGAGCAGACACATATGCAAAAAAGGAACATCTAGTGATGAGTGATGTGGTACCGGTCATTGATGGTGATTATGGGGATCCTGGTTGTCGTAGTGGGGATATTTTATTTGCAAATCTCAACCCTCTAACAGATGGAACACTGGCACATGCAAAACCTGATCGTTTTTTTGGTGCTCGTCCTCAGGATCTTAACAGTCAAATTCGCAGTGAGCTTAGTGGTTTCATCATTCCATCAACACAGAATGACCTTCCAATGGCTCCAAACTTCTTTCTCGAGGCCAAGGGGCCAGATGGCTCCCTTGCTGTTGCCACCCGACAGGCTTGTTACGATGGCGCAATTGGCGCTCGTGGGATCCACAGTCTCCAGTCATATAAGAAAGATGGCCCAGTCTATGATAATAAGGCCTATACCATAACATCCACATATCATGGTGGCACACTCAAACTTTACACAACACACCCTATCGCCCCTCAGGAGGGCAATGACCGTCCTGAATACACCATGACTCAGCTCAAATCCTGGTCAATCACGGGCGACTTGGAGACCTTCGTGAAAGGAGTAGCTGCCTATAGAAATGCTCGAGACTGGGCAAAAGAACAGAGGGACCAAGTTATCGAGGCTGCAAACGAGAGACACCTACTATCTCAAGCACAACCCGTTTCTACCCCCGAATGCGAAACCACATCCGAATCGAGAGCCGTTGCGGATAATACAGAGCTTCGCTCACCCGAATGACGCCGCGAAATGAATGCTCTCAACTGTCGAGGGAAATTCCAAGAAACCAGGAATATATGCCGACCTCAGGAACGATGCTGGTATCAACCAATTCCCAGTTGAGACTTTAGTTGGGCAAACGGTTCACCGTGGTGCTGAGTTTAGGCTTTGCATTCTTATATCTTTGTTAGAGTTCATTGCGGCACTTGATCTACATTATTTCCCCCATGAATCTCCACAATCTCGGTTGCATCGTTTTTTAGCAATGTTTTCTTCTTATTGTTTCTCATGATTCTCCCCAACATGCAGCGCACATGAGCTGCAGAGAGAGCTTTGTCTTCTTAGATTAGTATAGTTTAGTGAATTTTAGGCCACTGAACATTCATATAACTTTTTGTACCAGTGGTAATGGCATGCATGCTCTATATTCCGAATTTAGCACTCATGCTTTCTGATTGACATCTTGCATATAGGAACAAAGTGATACAGAGATTTAGCAATAATATTAGGAACTCTCATGCTTGAGGAGCAATCCTACCTAATGTAATCTCACGCGTATTCATAAAACTAAAATTAAGGCTGGGTGTAGAGGGCAGCTGATGTTGACAATATGCATTGTGGCCATGCCATCCCGGCCCCATTGAGCCATAGAAAGAACATGCATATGACTGTGTTCTTCCTCTTCCCACAACACAATGTCTGTCTACTAGTGTTTCCAAGGAAGCCTATAAACAGATTCTGCCAGAAGTAATGGCCCTCTCACCTGTAAGGTTAAACAATTTCTGGCTGCTAAAACTGGAAATAGGGTGTGTCCTGTGCTGCAGCTTGCAAGTTTTGGCATTCTTGATGTTCAGCTTCTCAAACACAAGTAGTTGTCATCTACAGATGTGAGATCTCAATGTCACCAATTCTGAGGACAGGTCATTGAACACCCTCACCAAACCAATGATCCACTGTTATTGATGTACTAAGAGTGAACTTTATACTGGCTTCTTCACATGCCAACTGGAGAGATCTGAGCAGGTCAACAAAGCCTTCTGGTGGGTTTTCCATAGGAACTAAGGCCACCTGAATCCCAAGGTTGCAAGAGCCCAGGGATTTGCTCCTGTCTGTTGGAGATGACAGTGAGTAGCTGAGATACAAACATTGAAACCTGGGATTCAGAGCAACCTGCAACCCATAGAGATTCGAGGGTAAACAGGAGGATGTCTGTGAGTGGGGTAGGTTCACTGCCAGGCCCGTGAATATCAAGAAGCTGGTTGGCCCTAAGATGAACAATTCTCAAAGCTGTAAAATTGACAAGAGATCCAAAGTAGGTGTTCTCATGCTTGTAACCCTTAGGGGAAAGGTGTCACTCATAGTCTAGCCAAAGGCTTTGCAAGGTAGGCTTTGCGCTCTCAAGGGTGTGGTGAAATGCATGTGGGTTGAACACATCTCCAGGAACCCATCCATTGGCATGTTTGTATTTGAATGACTTGAATCACGCACATGAGTGGATTGTGTCAAACATACCACGCGCCCCCATTGCTGACAGAGAAGGTGATGTCTGTGACATTTGAAGTGCCTGGCTGCAAGTGGCCATAACTGTCAGAATCCCCCTCCCAGTCAGGCTTGTAAGATTTGTACCCAATGAAATAGTTCTCTGTGATCTTGGCCCCTTGAAAATTGCGCAAAGATGGGAGGCTAAAAAATGGCAGAACATGAGATAAGAGAACACCTCCCTCATCCAGATCATGGAATGATATGGAAACTCACAACAGTGATGAAAATACCAGCTTCGTATCAAAAGGCTTTTGTCTGCTGACAGCCCGCGTGACTATCTGGTGAAGATCTTCTGCATTGTCAGAAAGCCTTAAATGTATTTCTCTGAGGTTGGACAGCTGTGTTAAGAGCAACACTATCCAAGACATTTCAACTCCTTCCAACAACAGGCGCATATGCCAGCGACTCCATTCCTCTTCCAAGTGACAGGCTGCTGCTAAAGCCAATTGGGCCAGAGGAGAAATGCCTCTCAATTTGACTTCTGAAATGAACCCAAGAGACGAACCAACAAATAAGTCCTGCACTGCCTGTGATAGGCGAGGATTTTGGAGAATCAACTTGACAAACCAGCTCACCTTATAAAGATAACAACCCTTTCATAGGTGTTGTGGAAGTGTCATGGATTGATAGAGACAAGGCAGCAAGAGGGAATGGAAGTGTTGACAACAGAGATGAGATTCAAACAGTCCCTTCTGGTATTGCATGCCAACACAATCAATATCAGGATCTTGTTTGGGAGCCTGGAGGAACAGCATTTTGGCTGGTTTGATGAGGGATGGGATTAGGTGAAGTGAAGTGGGAGAAGACAATATGGCAGGGAAGCCGCTAGTTAGTAGTGATGGGGGGTGGTGGGGGTCGAAGAGTCGGGGGCAAAAAAGGAACTGCGGCTTGCCTGGATCGAACAGGCGACCTTTAGATTGCAAACTGAAGTGGAGCTTCAGTCTAACGCTCTCCCAACTGAGCTAAAGCCGCTGGTTGTTGGTATCGCCGAGGAATTTCGTCTCATCTGGACAGATTTTATCTCTGGGTCCTATTTACACCGTACGGTTTGCGCAGTGGTGCTTGTTACCAACTTGTATATGAAGCAGTTCACCTCGAATATGGCCTTACAATATCCCGGATTAAATAGATCAGCATGCCAGAATCAACTGTGCGCTAAATTACAGTGCAAAATGAATGTCGCAAAACTAAGGAGGGATCTCGCCAAACCAAGCAGCCGTTGAACAAAGAGTAGCATGCTGGATTTGTCCTTCATTCGATTGAGGATAAGTTGCACTCGGCTGACCGTGCATACTAAATCACATTCCCATTCCCGCTACCTTCTCTCCCTGCTATGTTCTGTATCTGGTTCGTCCACAAAGTCATCATTCGCTTCAAATTCGTCTTCTGCCTCGAATCCACCCTCGCTGCTTGTCGTAGCATGAATCGCACTGGTGTCCGTGCTTTCCAGCGCTGAATTGTCTCCTGCGTCAACGACGCTGCTCATACTTCCAGGGTGTGAGACGGGATCCCATGTCCCGTCAGGGGAGCTGGGCTGTTCCGCGATCGCGGCGCCTTGACTCTGATGGTGAGGAAGACTCTGACTGCGTGTTCTAAGGTGACTAGACAAGAGTGCATCTGTGGGAAGAGCCTCTGCCGCAAGCCTTTTGGCTTGGCTGGCTTGGTTGTTCCACGCACCACAGTTGCCACACCTCCAAGCACCCAATTCTTCCAATGTCCGAACACCGGGGGCTGCCTGACCATTGACAAGACGGCATTGTTGGCAAATTAAAACCAGGCGGTTCTTTGGGAGTGTTTCATCCTCACCAAGTAAGACGTCTAAAACGCGATCGTACCATCGTGGCTGGCGGGATTCGCTATAGGTGGACGAAGAAAATGCACTAGGGTGGAAACCCGGTTCATCTACCTGAGTCGGCGCTAAAGGCTGAGGGCGTGATGCAAACCCGGCTGAAGTATGCGGTCGGTCGTTTTGGGGCTGAGGCGATGAGGAAAGGGTGTCGGGCGCCGTTCTCCGGATATTTGCAGTAGGGGGAGGAGCAAGCCCAGTCCTCTTCTCTGGAAACGGAAGCGAGGCTCGTTCCTTCGGTGACTTGCGTTTTTGCACACTTCGTCCTTCCTCCCTGCTGGCACCATCCGCCGAGCGCTTTTGCTTTGGCGAGTCTCCACCGTACTTTTCAAGAAGCAGTTGGGTTGAATTGTATTTTGTTGCCTCTTTGAGCTTTTCAATAGTAGAATCGCGCTGCCTCTGAAGATCGTCAAGGGCCTTTTGTGTTTTAGATATGCGGTAGCTATAAAAGGTATCTGCGGCAAGCCGGACAAGGTAAATCCTGGGACAGTCAGCCGGATACACTCCCAGCAACCTCAACAGATTCAAGAAACGAACACGACCGGGCTCCCGCAAAGGGTTGTATATTCAATGGCCCCCCATCGCCCCTGCCCTAGCACAAGTGTGAGAATGAGCGAATAGAGGATATAGATGAAGCTTGTGTAAAGGGTCCACAGAGCTTTGAATCGTCGTGACCGGTGGCGTAATTTGTCCAGGTGGCTATTCGTCTCCGCGAGTCGTTTCGACAGGTGGGATAAAGCTTTCTCAAAGGACGCTGGGGAATCACCAGAGCCCTAATACATGCCATGGCTTAGCGCATTCCAGTCGCGGGCAGCAGAACTGCACTCACCCTCCATGGCCAGAAAGATACCATGATTAGTTCACTTTCAGCATAGTTGCATCATGTAATCTAAGAGTTGAGGTGACTAAAAGTGTTTAGGAGCATGAGTAGCAAGTCATCCTCTCTGCAAGATCTAACTGAATGGTGGGCAGTGAGTGCTTGCTGGCTTAAATCCCCAAATGCCACAGGCAACAGCAACCCCATGAGCCCTTACGTAGTGTCACGTGAAGAACAAAGGAGGCAGACAAGCTGAACAGCCATCAAGTGGACATTAAACCATGAAACTCCTAGAGTACCTACATTAATATCAAATGGGCCATTGACAGGCAGATCACTAGATTTCTATCATTTACATTGGACAAAGATCATTTCATTGTGATGCTTCCGGTTCAGATCAGACCACAAGACAAACAAGGCAAACATCTGAGGCTTAGAGCCTGTAGCCAATCACGTGCAGGCTGTGCTTGTCTGGAGCATCGCGGCTTCAACTATCAGTTGGTTGCTCTCTCACAGCCAACATGTTGTTGAAACATTAAAGCTGCACGGTCCGGACCACACCGAGCAATTAGTTTTGTTCTATTGATAGCACTTCAATCACAGGTGGCTTTCAACTAATATCCAGCTATACTTGCTTATCTGATCCTCCTTTTCCTTGTGCTCGCCTGGGCGCGAGCAGGAGCAATGCTATCAGTAGGTGACCGAAATCACCGAAACTTAGACATGCCTTTATCCACTGACATGGATTACAAGCGTATTCGTGGCGTAATTGATGCCCGAATTGCAGAAGAGCAAGCCCGCCAAAAAGCTGGACAGGAATCCGTTTCTCGATCCAACTCCGCTCGTCGCGCGAATGCTTCCCCTGCGAGACGCCCAAGTTCAAGAGTTAAACGAGGAAATAGTTTTCTTACCAAGAGCCCAGACCCGTCCGAATTTGACGCCGAATTCGTAGTTGGCGACGATGATTCATCCACGAGAACCAGCACCCCTCGGCCCGAATTAGAGAATCCTGCTGATGGCGGAGAGCGGGCCGATAAAGCCCTTACTGGAGAGCCGGGGACGGCTGCCTCGGCTCCTCCGCCTGGGAAAGCAGCAGGACAGATCGGAACCGATTTGCCTACCGATGTCAGGGTAAAGCTACGACGACTGGACAAGTTCGAATCAAGATACGAAGGTGAACACCGTAGCTTCCTTGCTCATGAACAATTACTGAACACTTCGCACTCTCAGAACTTTTGAATGCCTATCGAATTGCCCATGCGCGCGTCTTGTCAATTGAGCCATTCGAAGCCGCTTTGCGAGAAAATACCCCCCTTACCTCCATCGGTGAACCACGTGCATTGACTGAATATCTCAACCAATTGACTTTGAAAGGTGATATGGTGGTGGATGAACTAAAAAGAGTTACGGCAGAAAGAGATGAGGCCAAAAAGAAACTCGAAGACGCCGAGAAATCCGCGCGTGAAGCTTGGGACGAAGTCGCTAATCTAAAACGACCTCAGCCAGTTGAAGAAAGCAAAGCTGCCTCGGCAAGTGAAGATGCAAATGGCAGGGATCTGCCGAGTATTCAAACCTCGTCTGTTGGAGATGATTCACTCGAGAACTCCCAGAAGTCCCCCACATCCTCGATAACGTCCCGCACTGCCTCCATTCGAGATCTATTTTCCCCAAAAGCTAAGCCGGTGAAATCTCTGCCTTTACCAGAGGAAAGCGAAGAGTTCTTTTCTTTTGACAATGAGGTTCCCAGATTAGAGTCGGAATTGAAGGAAAGGCAGCATGAAATTGAATCCCTCAAAGCTCAGGTAACAGGCTTAACCGGTGATCTGTCTGTGGCGCGGGAATCTACAGAAGGTATGGTTCAAAGCTTGGAAGCCGCAACACGCGAAGTTTCTGAGTTGCGCGATAAAAGCGCCCGCCTCGAGACGCAGTTCAAGGATGAACGCCATGACTTGCAGGAGCAAATTCTATCTCTCGAGTCAAGCCTGAAGGGAACACAGTCAGAATTGACTAGAACATCCGAAACCGTGGACAGACTCCATTCTCAGCTGGAAGCAAAACAAAATGAACTCGAACGAATGCAGAATTCTCAACAGGCAGAGGCAGATGGACAGAAATCGTCGGATCAAAAAAGATTGGATATTTTGCAAGGCATTGTAACAAATTTGAAGACACAATTGAAGGAAGCAGAGTCCACAATCAAGTCGTTGCAGACGGACCTTTCTTCAAGTAACGCTGATGCAAAGCAAGCACAAAGCATTGTCGATTTTGTGGATGAAGGTTTGAAAGGAAATGGGATTTGGGAAAGGTCGAAGGAACTCGTTCTGAATGGTCAAGCGGCTTGTTTTGAAGAGCTTAGACAAAGTCTGGTGTCATCTGTTGCCGAAAAGCCTGCCTCATCACCTCCGAGCAATCCAATGCCCTCAACTACTAGTGGTAAGAAAAGAAAACAAAAGAAGAAGAAAGGCGCGAAAGCCGAGCCTGAAGCAAAAGAAACAACCGTCGCCGCAGCCGAAGAACCCAGCCCTGTGAACATTCTTAGCAATAATACTGTTCGTGACATAGAAGAGAAGATTAGCAAGCTTAGCTCCGAGCTGGCGGAGAAAAACGCTGCGATCGACCGTCTTCACGACAAGTTAAAGGGAGAAGAAAACCTTCGCGAAGAAATCGAATCACTCCGAGATGACCTCATGAACATCGGGCAAGATCATGTCGAAGCTAAGGACAAGGCCAAACAGTTACTTGCGGAAAAAGCCGCGCTCGAGAAGACAGTTGAAGAACTTGAAAGTGAATTAGCTTCATTAAAGGCGAGCTCGACTTCGGCTTCAACTGACGCAGAAAAGGTTCACAAAGACCTTGTGAGTGAATTCGAGGATCTGAAGGCCAAAGCTGCGACCTTGGAGACCGATCTCTCAGCTGCCCAGCAATTAGCAGCGTCAAGGTTCAAAGATCTCACTGATCTACGTGATGCCTTACAGAAAATCCAACCCGAGCTACGGAATCTTCGCCAAGAATCCGCCGATCTTAAGACTGCAAGAGAAGAACTTAAGAGTAAAAGTGCAAGCCTCAACCGGTTAGAGAGAAAGCAGGAAGACCTAAACGTGGAGATCAAGGAGCTCAGGTCTTCCCTTAAAGATAAAGATGCCGAAGTTAAGACTCTCAATCAAAAGATTGGCCAGGAAACCAACGGCCGTCTGAAGGCTGAGCAAGCTTTGGAGGTCGCGCAGTCTGACCTTCGGTACTCAGAAGGCCAGAAGCAGGAAGCTATTGAAAAGAACGAACGTACTTCGAAGGATTTGAACAGGACACAGGAGGAACTTCAATCCGCAAAATCCAAGTTGCGAGAGCTAGAAGAGCAGGCGTCCAAACTAAACAGAGAAATCGAGAGTTTACATGATGAAATCCAGCTCAAGACTGCGCAGCACGCAAGCGCCCAGAGCTTGATGAACAGTATGCGCGATCAGACCTCTGAGATGGCAATGCAGATTAAGGAGGCGCGTGAGCGATGTGAAAGCTTGGAGGAAGAGCTTTCGGACGCCCAGCGGCTTCTGTCGGAAAGGACCAGAGAAGGTGAAACCATGAGACGGTTGCTCTCGGAGGTTGAACTGAGAACGGAACATAAGGTTCGAGAGTTGAAAGAGCGGTTGGAAACTGCTATTGAGGAAAGAGACCGAGCCGAGGACGAGGCAAACGTCGTTGGCCGCAGACGTGCGAGAGAGATGGAGGAACTAAAATCGAAGGCGCGGGAGGCGGAGAGGGCATTGCGGATGGCGCAAGAGGATATCGAGGAATTTGAACATGCCCAGAAGGAGTGGAAGCGGCGACGGGAAGAGCTTGAGGCGGAAACAGAGCGGTCAAGACAGGAGTTGATGGACGTGAAACAAGCGATGGCCCAATTACGCGACGCACTGGATGAGAGTGAGAAACAGGCGCGGGAATTTGACAGGGAGAGGTCTGAGCTGCGCCGCTCAGTTGAAGAAACCAATCAGCGGCTTGAAAAGTTAAGGAAGACGAACAAGACGTTATCCGAGGATCTAAAAGCAATCCAGGCAGGAAAGGGACGCATGGAGTCAGGCAACCGCACACCTCGATCCTCTGTAGATTCGGGAATGCGCCGCGGTATTACCTCTCCGTCCTCAAATACGCGAAACGAGTCGCGTGCCCGTAACGACGTTCCAACCGGGCCTGGAGCCGGAACCATTGACCATGTCTACCTCAAGAATGTGTTATTGCAGTTCTTGGAGCAGAAGGATAAAAGTCACCAGAAGCAGCTCATTCCTGTCCTGGGGATGCTGCTGCACTTTGATGCGTAAGTGGCCCTCAAGTACATTACTTTTTTTTCTCCTGAGCAAAGCTAACAGTTTATGCGCAGTAATGATGAACAGAAATGGATGTCGGCGATATCATCGAAGTAAATTTGGCCGATAGATTCCTTACCCTGTACAATACATGCCACATAAGTTCTGTACCTGCTGAATTGGACTACACGGGTAGAATATTCATGGCAACATATTTCATGACCTGCTGATATTGACCTAGTTTCGCAAATCCTTGCATATCCCTCTTGTTGTGGCTCCCTAATGTCGTTATAATGCTGAAGGGCGTGGATGGCGTTGTGGGTCCATCAAACGATTTCCCGAGCTTCAGTAAATCAGGTAGCACCGGGCTAGATAGACAAGTGCTAATTATATATTCTCGTACTTTCTACCTCAACCTACAATTCTTAGAACAATTCTCGCCCGATGCGGCAAGTGTTTTAACATCTCAACATCCTTGTCTCTACAGGTCAAACCTGATACTTACGCGCATTTACCCGCGCCATGGCTGCCCAACCTACCATACGCTTCGCAACCGAAGAAGGTAACATTTACTTCTGAGAATTACAACTACTCCAAATATACCAACCTGCTATATATCCCTTGGCCCTTGTGAGCTTACCACTCCCAACAGACATCCCCACAATCCTGGAATTTATCCAAGAACTAGCCGCGTACGAGAACGCGTCGCACGAAGTCGAAGCAACCGTTTCCTCCCTCCGCGAGACTCTTTCCTTCCTCGACGCCCCTCCCAAGCGTGGGAATGCATATACTCTCCTCATCACACCGCCGGCCGTCGCAGCAGACGAAGCGGATAGCGCAAACCAGTCCCCGCCTGCGCCCAAACCTGTTGGAATGGCGCTGTTCTTCTACAACTACTCCACGTGGCGATCTGCGCCGGGAGTGTATCTCGAGGATCTATATGTGAGACCGGAGTATCGTGGGAAAGGGTACGGGTTCACGTTGTTGAGACGGCTGGCGGAGGAGGTGGTGAGGATCGGGGGGAGAAGGTTGGAGTGGAGCGTGTTGACGTGGAATGAGCCGAGTATTCAATTCTACAAGCAGATTGGAGCGAGGCCAATGGAAGAATGGATGAAGATGATGGTGGAGGGAGAGGCGCTGGGGAAGCTGGCGGGGAGCAGTTGAGCACTGAGGTCGCGTTCGCTTGATCTGGATGGTGAACACTGTGTGTGACCTGTATAGGGCATTGTCCAATCAGGTTGCTTCCTTAGACGCCAAGTCCTGTTTATCACGTGATACATTGCTTGAACCAATGACGTAAGCCCAGCCAGCCCTACGGCCAACTCACTGACGAGCTTCTTTCCCCTGTCGACATGGCTTGGAATTGACTTGTATAATGCTGGTTATATACCCGCTTGTCTTATTCTTTCCTCATCCTTTGTTCTAGAGAGAGTTTCACTGGAAGTGGGTGATACTCCTAGGCAGTAAATCTCATTCCAATGGAGCCAGACCTTGACGCCAGCCATCGATCCAAGTTGGATCAGATATTCAACGTTGAATACGTGATTCTATATCGCTTTCAGAATGGAGGTGAGTCGATGGTAACTTCCTATGTTGTGTTGTGGATTGCTGCTAACTTCCTACTCTTCTTTCTTATCTCTAGACCAGGCGGAAGCTATACACCAGTTTAAACGGCTCACGAAAGCTTTGAGCAATGTCGGGTTAGAAACCGCGGTGAGACCCGCTACTGATGGTGCATTGTTTGTGTTCGTCAAGGCAAAGGAGAATAATCTCAATAAGGCTGTGCATAGAGGAAGGTACGCACATACCATGACGGCTCCTATCCCTTACACAAACGAATTGGGCATACTGACATTTTGTACAGGGTCCGAGATTGGTTATACGGTGTTCGCCAAATCCAACCCAGCGCAGATGAAGAAGGCATCAAGCAAGAGATAACCGAGGCCGAGCGACTCCGCACAATATACCATATGATCACCTGGCCGCGCACCGAGGGAGGCGCAGGAATAACTCCCAAGTACGGAGAATGGAGCCACGTCGAGGCCGTCTTCCCCCTCCATGACAAGGACATCAATAAGGAATGGATTATGAATTGGAGCCGTAAGACCTTCCTTAGCCCCCATGACCTGGACCAGATCCGTGCCAGGCTTGGAGAGCGGGTTGCATTCTACTTTGCGTTTTTACAGACATACTTTACCTTCCTTATCTTCCCTGCGGCTTTCGGTCTTGGCTGCTGGGCCCTGCTGGGTCAATTCTCCGTGATATATGCCGTCGTCAATTCGGTGGCGTGTTTGGTGTTTGTTGAATTCTGGAAGAGGCAGGAAGTTGACCTCAAATTACGATGGCAAGTCAAAGGTGTGTCGGCCATCAAGGCGAAGAGACGCCAGTTCAAGCATGAGAAGGAGGTCGTCGACTCGGTCACTGGAGAAAGAATACTAGTGTTCTCTGCCAAAACGCGGTTGATGAGGCAACTTTTGCAGATCCCGTTTGCACTTGGCGCTGTGCTCGCCCTGGGCACGCTGATCGCGTCTTGCTTTGCTATCGAAATCTTCATCTCCGAAATCTATTCCGGGCCATTCAAAGCATATTTGGTGAGCAGCCATATCATCTTCAAGTCTGAAATTGGCAATTCCGTTCTAACCGCGTTGATGAATAGGCGTTCATTCCTACCATAATCCTTTCTCTCATGGTCCCAACCATCAGTGGTATTCTCACCAAGCTTGCTACCCAGCTCACCGACTACGAGAATTACGAAACTCAAGATAGCTATGACGTTGCGTTAACCCAAAAGATCTTTGTTCTCAACTTCATCACTTCGTATTTGCCCGTCTTCCTAACGGCGTTTGTCTACGTCCCGTTTGCTAAAAACATTGTGCCATATCTCGATATATTCAACGTTACCGTTCGTCCGTTCTTGTCAAAAGAAAGCCAAGTAAAGGCAGCCCAACGAGAGTTCCGTATTGACAGGAGTCGGTTGCGACGCCAGGTGATATATTTCACGGTGACCGCTCAAATAGTCAACTTTGGGCTTGAGGCTATCATGCCTCATGTCAAGCGTCGAGTGCTCAACAAGTACAATGAGATGCAGGCAGGAAAGAAGGAGAACCACTCCAACCATGCCACTGCTTCTGCGCAGGATTCTCCAGCCGAAGCCAAGTTCCTCGCTCGGGTTCGAAAGGAGTCAGAACTGAGCGAATACGACGTAACGACCGATCTTCGTGAAATGTGCGTACAGTTTGGGTACCTTGCCCTCTTCTCGCCTGTATGGCCGTTGGTTCCGTTGTCATTCCTGATCAACAACTGGATTGAGTTGCGCTCGGATTTTGTTAAGATATGCACCGAGTGCCGACGACCGGCTCCATTGCGTTCTGACACCATTGGGCCGTGGCTAGACTCACTGGCGTTCCTTGCGTGGCTGGGAAGTCTTACCAGCGCGGCATTGGTGCATATGTTCTCTGATGGAGACACGGGGCCTGATGGCACTCCATCGCAGATTCAAGGGTGGGCTCTACTATTGACGATATTCTTTTCAGAGCATCTGTACTTGGTTGCACGACTGGCGGTACAGACTCTGTTCTCAAAGATCGACACGCCGGAGACCCGTCAGGAGAGGGGCCAGCGGTACATGATCCGCAAGGCGTACCTAGATACGATCGTGCCGGACCAAGATTCCTTCTCGGAGACGACTGAAGCAGTGCAGGACAGGGGAGAGCCGGTCAAGGACGAAGAGCCGCAAAAGATCACGCGTGAGTCTCTGGAGGAAGACGCTAGACGGTTTAGTCAGCAGTCAGCGACTCCAGCCGATATGTTCTGGGCACGGCAGCGGGGTTGGAAGGAGTCCGCACAGGTGGGAGTGGCTCTCATCCAGGCGGGCTATACGGCCTCGCTCAAGGAGAAGAAGAAGCAGTAACCGCGAAACACTTGAAGTTTAGCATCAGCATTAGCAACCTTGGTGAATTTGGCGGCCCTTTCGGTTTCTCGTTGGTCTTATTGCATGGTGCTTTCGATCCTATGCCGTGTTTCTGCTACAGCTTGGAGATGGATGAATGGTGTTGAAACGTCAACTGTGGGCTGTCAGTCGTTTATGTTTCTTACGAGCGGATTTGGATGAGTGTTTATTTTAGATATCGCTTTGATCTACTCGATGGAATATACTCCGCATAGTATATATTTGGAATGATTCCTTGGTCAAAGAATGCATGGAGCACTGCCAGATTGAGACTGCCAAGAGACGTGGCGCGGAAGTCCGCGGAGTATGCGCCGAATTAACGCGAGCTTAGTAATGGGACTTTAGATCAGCAAACGGGAGGAAGAGCCATGGCAATGATCCCCCTGATCTCAGGACCAGCATCGCGAATGAGAAGATTCCGTAGTAGAAAATGGGTATTTCGGGGCTAGGCAATACGAGTCCAGACTATCGCTCTGCGGGTTTGTGTATATTTGGGTGAAGATCACTCTGGGAGATGCGATGTTGAGAGAAGTATGGAGGACTCCGTGCCGTGCTTGGCAAAGCAGCAAGCTGTTTTGCACCTACTTGGGTAGCTTACAGTCGGGTGAAAATGGTGCAATGAAAGACAATCAAATCCATGTGCTGCAGATCCCAGGACTAGCTATGGAGTATGCCTCTGTTGTTGAAATGAGTTTAGAGTACTCCGTAGAAAAGAAAGAAAGTAAAGAGAGTCTGGCATGGGAGTGAGAGGAGATGACAGGGTGATGCCGCTTTGGAGGGCAGCAGAGTAGGGCTGTGTGCATCAGGTGACATGGCCAGCCCTAGGCTAGCGGGTGATTATTAATAGCGCGACTTGATTATTAAACAGCAGATCATCTGCTGTTCACCACGCAACCCAAACCCACCGCAAAGCCGCAGCAACAACATCATCCACACAAACCACCAGCCGCGGGCTCACTACATAAGCACTTACTCATCCCTCACCCCCCAACCCATCATCAGTCAGCAAAGAACATCACCAGCAACAGCTTGATTACTTGATTAGACATCATGCAACAACCACAACAACCCTCTTCACAACCTCCGCCGCCGCAACAACAACAGCAGCAGCCATCCCAGCAGCAGCAACAGCAACAACAGCCTCCAGCTCTCGCTCCAGCTCCCCATCCCGGACAAACACAACCACAGCAGCAGCAGCAACAGCAGCAAGCTCAACAGCAATTGCACCCTCATCATCCTCATCACCAGCAACAGCCTCATGGTCTCACCAAGGCCAATCCGAATCCGAACCCTGCCCATGCTGTTCAGGTAAGAATCCTGTTTTCCGCTTGTCCTTGTGCACTTCACCTGGAAGCTCCCTCACTGCATTGTTCGCCTTTGGGATGAACACTGCACTCTTATGCCACAAACTCCCTCCCACCTTCACCAGCCGCATCTGCCTTTGCCGCACCCCCTGCCCCTCTTTGCCGCCTCTGGTGGCTGCACCTTTTCCATTCACTGGCAGCACGCTCCATTCCATCACCTCTGTCCACTATGTTTTCTACAACCTGTAATCTCTGTTTCTTTGTCTCTTGAGATTCCTTGGCCACTAGGCTTGAGTGCTCTGCTCGCCTTTTCTGCGTCGCTTTGACCGATGACTGACGATCAATTCCTCGCCGCGTGGAATGGCGATGTGTTTGTACAGGACCATGCAGACCAAGGTAGACAGGCTCCTCCACGCAGAATTCTGCGAATTCCCCAATTAACAACGAGTTCTCTCCAGTTCTCCAAGACCAACTTCTCGCTGCGCAGCTCCAGGCCGGCGGCCATGCACCGGCCCCTCCGCCGCCGCGTCCCCAGCCAGGCATGGCCCACGTCCAACCGATAAGAGACCATTCAAACATTGACCCCGCAATTTCGGGCGCACCTCCAACTACTGGCATGATACCCGCTCCGCCGCCACAGCCGCAACCTCAGCAGCCACATATGCCGGCTCCGGACCAGACTATGCAGGATGCACAAGCCGCCGAGCCTCGCAAGACATACGGCAAACGCGAGCTTTCTACCTCCAAGCGCGCCGCCCAGAATCGCGCCGCTCAGGTACGTCTTCTTCCTTCATGTACATATCCGAGCTATGGTACCGAATTCTAACGTGAAACCTCTTTGATGGTATAGCGCGCATTCCGTCAGCGAAAAGAAGGGTACATTCGCAAACTCGAGGAACAGGTCAAGGAATACGAGATTATGTCGGAGAACTACAAGGCTCTCCAAGCTGAGAACTATCAACTCCGCGAATATATTATTGGTCTCCAGTCCCGCCTGATTGACTCCCAGAACGACGTTCCCGAATTGCCACCCAACATTGACTTGACTCAACCTCGCCCGGATCCAACCGCTGCTGCCCAGGCTGCTGCTAATGCAGTCGCAGGAGCAGGCCCTGCTGGCCAGCTTGCTGGGCCTTCTGGGCAGCCAGAGCAGATGAACGCTTTGAATCGCATCGCTGTTGCCGGGCTGGGAATGCGCAAGCATCAGCATGAGGAGGCTGCGTTCTTGGGCAATAACTTCCCCACCAAACATGTCCGTGCTGACATGATTGTCGACGACCAAGGCGCCGTCCCCACAGATCCTACTCAGACTACCAAGATCGAGGGCACTCAGCAACCGACTCTTCCTTCCTGAAGACTTCAAAAGTTAACATCCTTGCTAATGCCACTATGCATCTGGATTCAACTCACCAAAACATCGCAAGTTTGCATTTTCTTAATCGGCGGTTAAAGTTAGTTTTCGAAAACATTCCGCTCGCATGATTTTCTGTGTATTTATCGGCGCATGGTTGGCTGGGTGGTGTCTCGTTTTTCGTTTGCTACAAGGTACGAGATGTACCATATCGTGTTTCATTACACGGCATACCGCAAACGGTGGTTCGAACGAGCGATACGGTCAATTTACGGAACTCGGCGTGTTGCATCTGTCCTCTGGCACTGGCGTTTCGACTTTTTTAATCTCTTTTCTACCCTCAGGGTTTGTATTTGTTCTGTACCATTCACCAATCTGCATCACATCCTTATCGCAATGCAATGCAATGAAAGATGAAATTCAATGATCAGATGAGTTACTCCGTGGAGCAAACACCGTAGGGCTGAATTTACTCAATTGAAAGGGAATTGGCATTCAGTATTCGAGTCATCCCTATTCCCATTAGTATGATACATGTAGGCTAGTTCAATCTTCCAACTACAAACCATCTGGCGGAAAGGAGAAGTGAGAACAGGGGCATAGCATAGAAATGCAGGCGACGCAGCCAAAAAAGTAACAACCATCATAATACTGTGTTTCTCCTACATTCAAGCAGCATTCCCCAACATATGCTCCTTGATATACTCACTTCCCTTCTCCAGATACTCCTGCCTCGAGACCGAACACGTGCGCAGCTCCGGCCCCGCCGCCCACTCGGCCGCGCCCTTCCACGCATCAAGCACCGCATCCTTGGCCCTGCGCACCCGCAGCTCCGTCCCCTCGGGCAACACGGCGCGAAACTCGCGCGCAAACCGCTCGTCGAAGCCGCGGAACAGCGAGTTGCCGCCGGTCACGAACACGTCGCGCAGGAGGCGGGCGCGGTCGGGCGCGGCGCCGAAGCGCTGCATCACGATGTCGGCGGCGATCTCGACGAGGCCGGACTGGTCGAGCCCCGCGATCGACGGCTGGAAGATCACCTCGGGCACGCGCACGCGCTCGACGTTCAGGTGCAGCTGGTGGGCTTCGCGCTGGCTCTCTGGGTCGAAGGGCCACGGCCCGCGCAGGAACATGTGCACGAGCGACTTGGTCCAGTCGGACTGGGCCTCGAGGGTGTGGTTCTCTGTGAACTCCGGGTCGTACTTGAGCAGGTCGGCTTCGATGGATTTGAGCGCCTGGCTGGGGTCTTCTTCGTCCTCGTCGTCGCTGCCTTCGCCCGTGGCGACGGTGCGGTACACGCCCCAGTCTTCGTCGTTGGCGCCAAACGTGTCGTCGTCTGCGCCGCGGCGGCGTTTCTTGGGCCCGTCGGCGGCGAGGTTGGCGAGGGTTTTCATGCGGATCTGGCTGGCGAGGGATTTGCGGTTGCCCAGGTCGGCTTTCATGCGCTCGCGTTCTTTGATCTTTTGGATGATTGCCTGGTTGAGGTCATGTTAGATGGTTTTGAACTTCGTTTGCCTGGTCGGTGGAATCGGCCATCTTAGACGTACCTCTCTTGCTTGTCTCCGTTCCTCTACCCAAACATCAAAGTTATTTTCCCGTTTCTCGGTGTCTATCCTTTCTTCCTCTGCTATTCTGGCTTTCTCCCTCTCTTTTTCCTCCTTGGCTCTCTGCCTTGCGTCGATATTAGACTTCATCAGGCGTTGATGTTTCTTCTCTTTGAGGCCAGCCTCGTCGAGTTCTTCGTCAGGAACGTCTAGCAGCGCAAACGACATCTCTTCGGGGTTCTCCTCCGTTTCTTCCTGTCCAAGGTCTTTATTTCGCGATCTTTTTATCGACCGTTCAAGCTCCTTGATTGTCCGATCTAACTGTGCTTCATCCTTCATGTCTTCGGCATCCAGGATCCGCCTTATCTCCTTTTTGGTTTCCGAAGCTAGGTTCTTTTGTATATCCTTGTAGTATTCTAACTCTTGTTCCTTCTTCATCAGCTTTTCAAGCCGCATCTTTGCAGCCTGCTCTTGCAACCGCCTTCCACTTTCCTTCTTCCGCTCGGCGATCCTAGCTAGCTCTTCTTCCGATTTCTCCGGTACAATATGCTCCGTGTAAGGATACTGAATGACATGGTCCCGTTCCTCTAAGCCCGTCCAGTCGAGATACCCACTAAGCTCGCGGTCATAGTCTTGCGATACGTAGCAGTGCTGGTGAAGGAGCTCTTCCATCTGGGATTCCGTCATTCGCGCCGGGAAAGTGGGATATTTGAGTTTGAGAAGCTTCATGAGATAGTCACAAGCCTGATAGCCGCCCCAATTTAGCCTGGTACAATTCGACAGTATGGCCTTGGAGTTTAGAACGGGGATAACGTGAGTGGAAGAATGTGACGAGGAGATGACAAGGCCGTCTGTGCCACGGTTATATTTGTAGGAGAAAAGAGAATCGATACCATAGGCGACTGATGGAGCTGAATAGCATTCAAACACAATCTCGTTCATCACTATGTTCCTTCTGTCAGTATGGGCCTTAGGAGAGCTAGCTTTTTAAGGCGATATACTTCTCCGCGAATATCCCAGATTGGCGATGGGCTCCGTGAACACAAGCGGCCGATCAACCCCGCCGTTGGCTCCGTCTACACCGAGCTTCAGGAAGATATAATCCAACACTCCCTCCATGACATCCCAGTTGCCGACGATGCTTGTGCCGGGATCGAAGGCATTGCGCACCTGGCCTCTGGTGGTCGCATCAACGTAGGCATCGTATCCGACGAACTGGCATGTGCGATTGGCTTTGCGGTCTCTATATCGGGCTATGACGGGAGGAAGGATGAAGCGCGGGGAGCTGTCGAACGACCAGCCGGCCTTGACCAGGTGGGATCCTGATCCAGATGATTAGCCCACAAGCCAGAAAGATGCAGTGAGAATATAAAGTACCATTGTCAATGACTATTGCGCTGGAATCTGGGGAAGCGCGACTCTGCTCGTAGCCATCGGGCTTGGGGGGTTGTACTCCTTTGAATGGAGGTTCGCGCACAGAGAAGACTTTTGGAGGCGGCTTGGGCTCTCTCTTCTCCGCTATGCTAAGTGTTATTCGCGACGAGGGTATGGTCTGGATTGAAGAGATTGTCATGACGATGGAGGTGATTTGTAGATTTGAGGAGATTAGCACATTTCTAAAAGAAGAGGAGAATTACAACCGGTAGGTTGAGAGGTGTAACTTGTTGTTCACAGAAGCTCAACTCTCCGTTCCCTTTCAATGAAGCTAAAGCCGCTGATAAGATCTGATAAGCAAATGCTTCAGCATCCAGATCACAGCGCAGACAATCAGCACGAAAGGACGGCAAAGCTACAGAGCTACAGTTCTAGTTGTCGCGGTCAAGAACACACATCATTAATCATTAGATCTATTTGCCATCAACGCGGTTGTCTATGAGGGTTCCTTCAAGCTCTCAGTGGCTGCGATCACCATGTCAGAAGCCAACAGCACACATTCAGGAACAGGCTGCTGCTAACCTTCGAGATGGAAGAGAACATTGGACTGATAGTTCTTGAACATTTGGGCAACCAGTTCCACATTCATGTTCTGCACATTGACCTCCTACTCACCAGCCCTGGTCAGCATGGCCACTTGCTATGGAAATGGACTCGCTAACCTGCAGGCTCTTATTCAGCACCATGACAGCTTCATTGAGCTTTTCCTGTATTGGGTTGAAAGATGCATCAGTGTACACAGCAGAGGACAGATGATATTAGATAGCAGGCAGACATACAACATTGCTGATGATGCGTGAGAGGAGGAGGTTCTGCTGATGTTCATGGGGACTTTCCTGGAGGCAAAACAGCTGGTTAGAGGCTGTAGGACTTGAAAGAAGTACTGTCCCTTGAGAGTAGACTCACCATAGTGGCTATGCACCGACAGCCAGTCTGAATGCTGAGTGTTTGTCTCTTCATCCATCACCATCATCGCCATCTCATCACAATCGCGAGCTTGCTTGATATGCTTACTAAGCAATCCTCTGATCACTCTCTTTGATATCATCAACTCATGAGAAGAATGTTGATTTCTCCAAAGCTAGTGAGTGAAAAAGTTGTCTAATAGCTTGTTTGCCGCTTGTTCCTTTCAAATCGACTGGGCGCCTTCCTTTACCTCTTACCCGCCATTGGGTTTCCACCCCAGAATCATCCATTGAATACGCCACCCTTGCTGTCTCCTGGAGTACGACTATCGTGCTGTATCTGATATCATGCCTCCAAACACCCCCGGCGACGACTCCCATCAGAAGCTCCTCGACCAGCTCGACATCACTCGCACTCCTCGCCCGTTCCGCAACCCGCACTGGAAACCCTCCGCCCGCCGCAACAAGAACGTCAAGCAAATCCTCTCAGAATCATCGCGAAAAGAAGCCTCCGCCATCGGAACCCATGATAATAGCGGAACTTCCACACCGAGGGTGGCCGGTGCAGCGACAGCGACCACTGAGGGCACACAAACTCCCACACCCGCCACCACCGGTCCCAACGCTACGGCAGGCACACCGTCAGGAGCGATCCCACGTTCGACCAATATCGCACAGGCAGCACAGAGCCTGTCCACACTCGTGTTAGAGAAGAACTTTACGCGCTCAATGTACGCCATGGGTCCGGCAGTGAGCTATACAAACATCGAATCGGCGCCGTCGTTGCATGCTGCGCAACAGAAGCATTACTGTGATATCACAGGGCTCCCCGCGCCGTACAAGGATCCGAAGACTAGACTACGATATCATGATAAAGAGGTGTTTGGTGTGGTCCGATCCCTAGGACAAGGTGTAGCCGAAAGCTACCTAGAGGCCAGAGGAGCGCACGTGGTGTTGAAATAATAATGGCATTCAAAAAGAAAAATCGAAAGATAACGCGGCCTATTAGTGTGGGAACCCAGGAGCACGGGAAGACGGCAAAAGCGTCGAGACAACATCAGGATAGACGCGCAAAATGTTTGGCCCACAAAGTCAAACCCCGTCCACCCGCCCTACCCCTTTCGAGATAGGGTTCAAGACAGCGCTCCGGCTTAATCGTGACCGGCTTGGAAGGAAAGACTTCCGCGAATTTGTTCTCCGCCAGCATACGCAAGGTAAAAAGACGGGTACCGAAATCCCACGGGGAAAGGGAAGATCAGTTACGGTGCCTCTGGGGACGCCGTGGCCTTGGCGGGAGTGAAACGCACATTGTCTGTAAAGTTAGAGGAGCTGATCGGCTCAGCAGATATCATTGACGGCGATAATCAAGGAAATTTAGAGAAAACTGTGCCGCTTGCAAATTGGGTCAGTTTATGAGAGGCTGCCTCAATCGTTTCCCATCGCCGTAAAAAGGACAGCGGCAGACTAGTTGTCTCTGGAGGAGCATCAACACCTTGCTTATTTCATTTGCCGTGAATATTCACTCCCATAATCTCATTTTGTGTCCTCTGCTTTGATGGTTGTGTGTGTGCTTGTTGCTGGTTTCAAAAAGGGAGAAAAAGACGGCTTGCTGGCCCGTGTTTCAATCTAGTCCTGATCAAGTCTAGCGTTTGCGGGAAGCTCAACTTCAAAATTCAGCGGCTTCAACAGCACGATTCAGACTGTTTCCTATTTGCAACTATGAGCTCGCAAACAAATTTGTTGCTCAAGGAGTTCTGTGTGAATGCTTTGGCCTTTTGAAGCTAATGTTTTCATATTAGTTTCATCTGTCTATTTTCATGAGTGTATGACGGTTTAGCCTATTGCGATCATAGCGCAACTGTGATCTGTCCTTTGGTGATGTATCTATGAGCAAGGGGTATGTACAAAGAAACCATGTTGCTATGAGAGTAGAAACTCTGTAGCTTCAATTCAAAGGAAGTAATCGTTGACTGACCTTTCTTATCTTTCTAAAGCGATGGACTAAGCATTTCCACACGTGCACCCCAATTGAGCCAGCTCGTCCATAGCTTTCCGTACACACGCACTCGAATAACCCATCTTTATACGGGGTGACCCGCGGCTTAGTATTCGGCTCGTTGGTGGGACCTTGACGAATATACACACTGGCAAGATGCCGACCATGTGGCTATCCGATATGCAGAGTGAGTATGTTCGGGCTGGGTAAACCTGAAGGTCGAAGACTGACACTGTTATATAGAGATCGGGGCGGTCTTCTGCACTGCTGGTATGTGAGACTTTATCCTTCCCCTATCAATGGCCTTTACTACCGAATTCGCGCCGCCTGAACGCGGGATAACCGCCCATTCCCAAATGGAGAATCCAGAGAGCAGCAATGGTCTGATATTTGCTATGATAGGGAGCTTCTTTTTCTTCTTGGGCATCATCATGTTCTTCGATAGATCACTGTATGTTCCATTCATGCTCACCTTCTAATAGTCAGTCGCTAACCATGAACATGCTAGACTTGCAATGGGAAATGTAACCACCTCCTTTTTTCCAGTCGTTTGGCCTCCCTTTTACACAGGCACCTGACCGCTGACTAGATCCTCTTCGTCATCGGTCTTCCCCTGATACTCGGCCCGCAAAAGACACTCTCCTTTTTCGCCCGCCGCCAAAAGCTCCTGGGGTCCGTAACCTTCGCCCTGGGCATCCTCCTAATCCTCTTCCGTTGGCCGCTAGTCGGCTTCTGCATCGAGATATACGGCCTGTTTATCCTATTTGGAGACTTCTTAGTCACTCTAGGCGCGTTTGTGGGCAGTTTCCCCATCGTCGGACCACCATTAAAAAAGGCCCTGACGTGGGTTGGCACCCTTGGAGGCCGAAGAGGCGGGTCGGACTTACCGGTTTGATGCGAGATGAGTAACAGTCGCGTTTGGACTGGGAACACTGGGCATATTCTGAATGCTATGCGCCAGAGCGGTTCTGGCAACATCCGTGAATCCCCGGGCGGCTCTCAAGCCACAAAATGATAGAGGGATTGCAATACTGCCTCGGCGTGTGTTCTCGTTAAGCTGCAACTCAGCTTGCGGATCACTGTCATTAGATAGTATTCATCTTACCCATACCTTTTGTCACTTCTCCTGTTTAAACAGGCGGATCAAAGCCATGGTATTTTGCAGCATCAGCGAAAGGCGCTGCTAATGTATATTAATGCTTTAATTCTTTTCAATTTTGACGCATGTATACTTAAGGTCCGCCAGTCATCGGATATTGCCATAACAGTAACAAAAGAAGGGGGTATCCCCAACAGTATTGTATAATAAAATGGACAGAGGTTAGAAGTAACTGTATGGAAATTCATGACTCTAGTTGATCCGCTTGAGCCTGACGGCACTTGTGTATTCCGCATTCATTACCAGTAGCAACAAGCCGTAATTGCATTTACAGTTATGCACTGTGATTCATGACCAGCATTCCTGCGACGCATATCTAATAGCCTAATCCGCTGAGATAATCACCAAGGGTTTCCACAGTGTTAGTTGCGGCTCCAGGCTGAACAGTCTCTGGGTAGTGTGCGACGAGGAGAGCCTTTTTCGTTTTCACAATGACGATGCCTTCCTTGCCCTGGTTGGTAATAATAGTCAGCATTGCATGCGCTTGGAAGTGATGGGCAGTAAAACCAGTGTACCTTCTTGCCATAAAGTCTCGAGTCGTCTGATCGAAGAGCGACGTATTTCTCCCCGCCCACGAAGAATCCGCTGGACTGCACCGCTTTGACTTGGTCCTCGCCGGATGTTGGTTTAAAAGAATCGACTATCACTTTCATTTCTGCTGGCGAGACCTGCTTTTATTAGCGATCGGATATGCGGCACAGCGTATTTGCAGTTAAACCGGGTCAAATTTACCGTGAAGCCGGCAGATGTTGCCCAAACGCTGCTGCCTTGGTTGTCAAAGATGGCTGCCTTATCAATGTGGCCAGAGCCAACGAGACTAGATAAGAGTTAGAGGCCAAGTTTCAATCCTTCAAGCATCCAGGGTAAGATTAAACGGAGGCAATAAAGGGTTCGATGAGCGGCCCAAAGTATAGCGTAGACTGTTTCTCAATCCAACAGGGGCGTAATACCTTGTATCAACATAAGCTGCAGGTTGTGATTGATATCAGCGCACAAGCTTGGATATACATCTAAATAAAAGAGCAAACTTACCTTGCCAGGACATCTTAATAGAAATCGATAGACCTAGACAGAGAACAGAAAGATAGGGCGACAAGGAAGGTAAGGAAACGGGACTATATATCGGGGTGTTGTACCGTGGTGCTCTGTAAATCCGTGGAGAATAAGGGACAGAATGGAGCCAGGCGGCTAGCGGGATTGGATGAGAGGCCGTGGAGACTGAGAAGGCCGTGGAAGAGAAGAGAGAGGTTTGACTGTCGAGCAATATCAAACAGGCGTTGGCAGGACGAGTTGCGGTGATGCGAGATGGCTGCTTGACTGGTTTGAGTCCATTGAAGGTGGGATGTTTTGTTTTGGTTTGCGGCGGGGCTTATGTAAGGTGGGCGAAGGCGGGGTTCTGCTGAGACTGACTAAGCCGCTCACTTTCTGAAGTCGTGCTTATCGTCACTGTTCTTCGCTCGTCATCTTCACTCTTCTTCAACCTCCCCAAGGCCCAGTCTTGTCCATCTCACCTGCGAACCATTATTGAGCTAGGTACTGATGTGACAGCCTGACTAACTAACCACATACTTGCGTTGATGATCTCCCGGCAGTGCAGATCCCAGGCCGCAAACCCGTGCTCAATGCTGTCAATCCGCACAAGCAGCGACGACAACCCCGGCGCGCTAAACCCAATGGCAGGTTCACCAACCTAATTCCACCCAAATTATTTGCTTTGGGGCATCCGCGGCTAAGAAATGGAGCCCAATGACATAATTGCGAGCACAGAAGGCCATGGCTGCTGACTGGGTTACTAGCGGCTGATCAAACCGTGGTCCGGCACGCACCCTGGCACAGGCTGGAAGATTTTAGCCTCGCAGTCTCTTTGGACCTCAAATCGCCCCTCGAATGTATTTTCTGTGACAATCGGAGGCCGGTTTCATGTTATTAGATTTGCGGTTCAGCGGCCTTTCAAATCTGCAAGCGATGACTGAGCTCGGAAATTAAGGAGTGGCCCCCAAGCGGACACAGACCAGATTGTGACGCTGATCCTGGCGTCTCAGCCTTAATCTTCGAATCATGCAGTTGGCATTTCCTCTGCTCGCCCAACTAATGAGCTAGTTAACTAGTTTACCGGCTTCGCTTAAAGGAAAAAAAAGAAAAAGAAAAGAAAACCGCTGGCGCTCACCCAGCTTACTCCATAGTGCCCCCCCTCCCCTTCATTGTCCTGAATGACGCCCGGGCTGGGAGTGTTATCTCCACCCCTTTCGAGCAATTGAAAGGGACAATCCCCAGCTCCCTGCCCATTGGTCGTCAGATTATTATTCGTTGGCGAGATGAATTCCTCAGCAGCAGCGCTGTCCAATCAGGTCTATCTGTCTCAGTCCTTCATTCAGCAAATGCAAGGAATCTCAAGTTCCCTGTTCCTTTGCATTAGGGCATGGCTCTTCTCCATTGGCCTGAGCAATTAATGGCTTCGCCTGCAGCCGCTGAGTTGTTCTAGAAACCAGTTGTTCACTCAAGGCAGCCAAACATCAAAAGAAATTTGGCGATCATATTTCGTATAAAGGGATATTGATAAAATGCCCTATTATCAGTTTCACCAATGTAAGGGTCTCGATGTCATCCTCTACCACTACCCTTGTCTCATTTAATTTAAACACTGACCTATCCAGCAATAATAGTCACCCCATGTCAAACGAAATACTTTTGCTTGGATTATTATCCTCTACCCAAACAATACGAGTATCCACCAAGCCTGCTGGACATACTCCGTACCTCTTGTCAATTCATGATACAGCTTTAGTACTCGATCCCGGGGGACCTTGTCTCAGTCCATACCTTTCCAGCATTCATCGTCCTGATTCCGAATATTAATTCACCCTCTTTGCCCTCTGATGCAAATTGTTCCTTGAAATTCTTGCCCGTTTCACCTAAAGTTGGGGTAGTTATACCAACTTTTCGTTGCTCATTTCTTGAGCTTTCTAGGAGCTCGTCCGCTCTTTTCCTTCTTTTCTGCGTATTGTATTTTCCCCATTTAACTCTTTTCTCTGTATATTCCTATTTAATTTATCTATGTCTCTCATTCCTATCCAAGCTCGATCAAGCTCACTATCACAAAATGGCAAAGAAACTATTTTCAGCAAGACCTCGGGCACACACAACCGATGCTGGCGTGAAATCTGCTGGCCATGGCACAGTTGATTCTCTGCAAACGAACCAGAGCTGGCCGATTAGCACTGCGAAGGAACAGAGACGGAAAATCGTCAAGATGGCGCCACCGCCCCATCGCCGGGACGACCAGTCTTCAGACAACTTGGATGAAACCACCTCTTCGCTATCTCACGGGTCCACTCTACGCCTTGCATCCGTGAACGCATCATGGGATGACCAGAGAATAGGCATCGCTCTTGGTAGCCCTTCCATGGAGCCGCCACAGGATATATGGGCAGATATGCTGCCCCCAAGCCATCCTGGATTCGACGATGATGTCCAACATGGCAAAGACGCCGGGTCTCTGAAGCGTAAACCGAGTAGATGGAAGAAATTTGGCGGGTTGTTCAAATCGAAGAGCCCTGAATCTCCGCCGAGAATGCCTTTTTACGAAGTTCGAGTAAATGATCAACAGTTGCAAGCCCTGGATAGTTCGGAATACATTCTTGACGCCCAATTATTTCAAAAAAGACCGGTGTTTGGCGATGCTCGACCTTGGCCTGCGAGATCACAATCGCTTCCACGCCACGGGGAGCTGCCTCCTGGGGCTTTCAACACGGGCCATAGCACCCCCACAGATACGGACGGCCGAAGAGGAAGAGCTCTAGGGCAGACACAACACCGATTTCGTTCTGCAACGCCAGCGGATACCTCGGAATCTCGCTCGGCTAGACAGATTGTAAATCCCCCCCTTCTTGATGTTCATATCCCCGACGTCGGAATGGAAAGATACAGTGTGATGTTCGGATCAATCCATAACGCGCCGAAGTCAAACCTTCTTGCTCGGCGAAGCAGAAATCTAGATAATCTCATCACACCAGAGACAATGGTATGTGTTTCCTGAGAGATGTTCCTAGCTTGTTCTAATTTGCTCTTCAGGAGGCAACTGTGCGGGATGAGCTAGTCAGACCAAGGCGTGCTACTTCTCCTGGACCAGCGCAGTCTCCAACTTTCTCGCTTTTCCCCGCGACTCCCACAAATAAAGCCTCAAAGGTTTTAGGATCCCACTGTCTTCCCCGCGGCCCGACTCCATTACAAAAGTCACTCACCCTCCCTTCTTTGCCCGATGCAACTTACCTTGAAATGGCCTCGCGCAACAAGCAGCTTGCCAGCCCAATAGGGACATCGGAATCTTCTCACAGCAGATGGGGGTCGGCTTCTTACTTCTCAACATCTCCATCCGAGATCACTGGCGACTTCTCAGATGAGGATCACGAAACCATCAAACTCTACATTAAGCCACCCGAACAAGATGAGCCTGTGTGGGAAATGGTGACACCTGCCAATTCATCACCGCCGCAAACTACACCCGGGAAGTCACGAAAACAACTTCCGGAAGAGTCTCCGTCCAGTACTGCTCAGAAGAAGAAGACGTCACAGTCGATGCAACTTAAGTCGAATATGTTGATGCCCCCGGACGAAGTACCCCCCATGCCTCTACCATTCAAGAGTTCGTTGCAGTTAAACCGAATTACAACCGAAGACAGAACTCCAACTTCAGATTCTGATAGCGTCTCAAAGTTTCATCCTGGGTATCACAGGACCACCCCGTCAATAGACTCCTACTGCGATGATTTCCAAACAGTTGAGGTTTCTATTGCCAGATCGATATCAGTGAGCAAGCGGAAGCAGGTGCTCGTCCCGATTGTAGGAAAGCCCAGCGCTCTCCGGTCGAACGAGCGACTTGTGGAACGGAAGGTTGCCACTCCCACGGCAGAGGTCATGCATAAAGGTCATCGGTACGAGAAGTCACGGGTGGCTGTTTTGGAGGATGCCTAGCCGCGCCCAGGCTGGTGTGCTGTATGATACCTCCGGGTAGTAGTAAGTGTTCCTGGGAACTGAGTGAGATATTTCCCTACTTACGCCCCATTCTCGTTTGTTTTCTCTTGAATTCAGTTTGGTCTAAGAGTCAGTTAGCTGCTCTTAGAGCTTGCTTTTCTCGCTCTACTATTTCTTTATCATTTCATTATACCCGCCCTGAATCTAGCCTCGGGTGACGAATTCACGGAATTGGCAAAAAAAAAGTTAGGATAGTATGCTACGAGGCCAACACCACGCTTTAATATCTCATATGACACACGCTTTGGAAGCTCTTTTACACGATTAGAACAGGCAAGCGGGAACGTGGGATTTTCATTTGATTGCATTTTCGCATAATGGGAGTTTAACATTTCATTCTCCTCTGTTGGTATATCTTTCATTATTAAGGACGTTGAGGGGTTTCGAATCGCGATTTCGCTTTCTCCATATGTATTCTACATTCTTAATGGAATCGGCTGTACACTATACATACTACATACATTGATTTAATGGTATGCCGAAACTGCCTATCTCAAGGCTGCTCATTGACTACGCAGATACCAGCTCTTTTGTTACTTCTTTTCTTTACATAACATGCGGATGCTTCCAGCAACTGCTCAGGTTAGTGGCTTGCTAATTTTAGGCCAAAACAGTCACAGCCATGAAGTCAAACAGCCTTAGCTAAGACAAAGATCAAAAATAGAGCATCCCACCAGGTGGAGCGGCTAGTGGGAGCTTCCAAAAATGAAGACAACGGAATTACATCGAAACTCAAGAAGCATCAGGAGATGATTGTCAATTAGCCTAAGGGTAATTGGAAGCTGCGGAGAACTGCTCGATGCGACCATATAATATTGCCCACAATACGGAGTACTCTGTACTATTCTCTTTTATTCTTATCCCCACGAACCTAAGCCAATCGGCAAAGCCACCTCTTTCTAAGCCGAAATGACAACATTGAGACATATCTCATGTGGGCTTAAGCTCTGCAGAAGCTGGGACCTTTGCACATGGACCGTATATGACGCTGGCTCCATGGACTCGGGGGTTTTCCGAGATATGTAAGAGATACTGTTCCCCCAAAAAAACCGGGTTCCATTTGATATGGGGTCGGGAATATCTGCAGCACCGTAAATCCAACGAGGTCCCGGACGGCGATCATCCAGAGATGCCATGCAGATGACCGGCATTTCTCGTCCGTTGGCTCTCCCGGGCGGTCGTCCTTTGGTCGCTACGAGTCTCAGCCGCTGCAACTGTTTTGTCCTTGGTGGGACGTGAGAGCATCGCTAGTCCCGCCCGCTCTGGCCGGCGGGGAAGTATTGAGCGGCCGGCCCGTTCCCAGGCCCAAGGAAAGAGTGTCTCCGGACCTGTGCACTAGGTTTATGGGTCCATGCCAAAACGGACAACCGTGGCGAAGTATATTCTTGCAGAGGAAAGTGGGAATTGTTGTTTTCCTTGCTTTAAACTTCATCTTTTCAGCTTCCTCCCTATGCATTTTGCATGGCGGATAGGTTTCAAGCTTGCGAGAGTGATTGCCGGCCGGATTGTCCCAGATCTGTAGCTGAGTGTCGCCTCACTTGATCTAATCAGTAGAAGTTAGAGGGATAACAGGGAGTTATTGACCACGGCGATGTTGGTAAAGCTTTTGGCGGTGACTTCACCAGGGGTATTCATGGTTATGTCCCCTGGTCGATCCAAGGATGTTGCCCAGCCTGCAGGTAAATACGAGATACGAGAGAGATCGTGTTGACTCGAACCAAAGCGAGACATACAGACGAGACCTGTTTCGAGATGAGCGAAGAGAAACAGTTTCCGAAACAAGCTTAAACCCCCAGAGATGCTAAACATGTCAGTTGTTGATCATTGTTTGGCTTTGCTATGTTATTCGGGTTCAAATCGCCGTACTCGCCTCCACGGGGTTGAGCTCGTTAGCTAGTTGAAGACAGGGTATCTCCTCTATTGGACATGGATATCCCCCAACCGATCCGTTAACCTGGTTGTCGGCAAAGCGAAAGGAGCCTGGGCTTTAATGGCTAGTGGAGGCCAATGTAACGTGTTCATGAGAGTTTTCTTGGGAATGAGATTCAAATATCCGTGGAGCTATTTTTCGTTTTTACCCAGGACTATCTTCGGCTATCTGGCATGGATTCACCTTGTTCACTGAAAGAGTCAAGGCCCACATCTCGCCTGCATGCTGTTTTTTGCTCGATGCTCATTCTCTGCATGCAGATGCAGAGATCCTTTGATCCCAAGGACGGGGGCCTTCTGCAACCGGGACGCATCTCCGTACATAGATTTGCGGGGTGTTTCAGCAAGAAACCGCCCATTCCATACCAGGATATGCATCACTCACAACCTTCACCTTTATCTTACCCTTCAAGTCCTTTCTTCCTTCTCCACCAGAGGGGAACTTAATTTTAGTATGCGCTGTCACATTTGCTCGACTATTCCCTGTCCTGTTCTTACCATTACTTGCCCAAGCGATGCGCTTCAAGGCCAGCAACTCCTCCTGAGCAGACGCACTGCTTGTGACAATGACAAACCAGCCTTCTGTTTGGGGCTTGGGAAATTTAGGTGCGAAGATTGGAATTCCTTCGGCATCTTGGCGACTTGCTCTCTGTGACGGTGAAGGTTGGCGTGCAAGCTCGACAACCAGTCCTGTCTCTTCAAACTCGACAACCGAAACCTTGACATTTGGCAACAGGGATATTGCCTTTGTGAACTCCTTCGTTGTTGATGAGTCCAGATGCAAAACCCTCGCGAGATTCGCAGTGGCTGACGCCGACAAGGTGACCAGTTCTGGGAGGTTTTTAGGAACTTTTGCGAGATCGATGCGCTTATCCTGCTCAAACTCGGGGTTTACGCCCGGTAAGATCGATAGCGGATGATCACCGGGCCATCTCGCCGCTTTGATGCTTTGCAATAACGTCATCATCATCCAGCACGCTTTCGCATAGCCTAATTCAGCCAAGACGTCAATACAAGCCTGAATAACACGGATTCCTTGATCAAGTACTGAAATCTGGTCTCCAACGTAATCGGAAATAGGAAGATCAATGCGAGACATAAACGCCTGTAGTAGAAGAAAGGCCTTGATGTGGGGGTCCCATAGCGGCATATCTGTGCCCACAGCAGAAGTAGGTAGTGGCAGATGACGCGCAAGTTCGGCGTTAATAAGGTCTTCATTGTGGCGAACAGGAAGTTCATTAAATTCGGTAGCAGAGCACATCCAACCCAGAACGTCTGCAAACGTGGGATCCGGCTTAGCATGTGACATCCAGAAGCGGACCGTTTTATGGGATATGTAGTAGTAGCTCATGATTTTTCCGTAAGGCGTAGGGTCAACGTATCCAGTAGCTTCGTCGAACGAAATACAAGACGACTTAGCAAGTTCGCCCAAGGACTTATCAACCAATTCGATCATGAAGTCAGCTGCCATTTGCTGCGCGACGATGGAGTTATGCTCCTCGACAGATATTTCAAGACCGTAATAGGATGGATTCTTGTGCAGTCGCCTAAAAAAGAACGTCCACGTCAAATAATCGAGGGCATCCTGCTTGGTTGTAATGGTCCCGGCGGATACCTCGGCACCCAAATGGTCGTCAAGCACTTTATGCAACGTGGATTCTACGGGGAACCCCGTGTGAAGGAAATGTTTGTAGAACGCCTTTTTCGATTCCTGCGTAAAAATGCGTGCAATGCCGGAAGAATCGAACTGTGGTCGACCAGCACGGCCAAGCATTTGCAGTACATCCGTCAAGTCCATGTCTTTGTATGCTTCTATCTTCGCATCGAAGAATTGGGTTCCCTTAACCACGACGAGATGGGCCGGTAAATTGACACCCCAGGCAAGAGTACTGGTGGCGACGAGAATCTGGACTTTATTGTTGGCAAAAAGCTCCTCTGCCAATTGTCTGTCTGATTCGACCAGTCCGGCATGATGAAGGCCAATTCCAAAGCTAAGGGCTTCTCTCAAAGCGTCGTCTTTCACTCGAGCGAGATTAGCCTGCAAGTCTTCCTCTGACATGTGCACAAACCGCCGCGGATCATCTTCCATGCCACAGAAATTTATCAGGTCCTTCGCTGTGAGACGCGTTTGGCGTCGAGAAGCCACAAAGACAATCACGGGTTTGTCAGGCGAATGATTCTTAATAGCAAGGAATGTTGGACGGTTCATCGACTGCATGAACGGACAGAATCCGCGTTGCTCTGGAAACCCATCAATGTATATCTCCAGGGGAACTGGTCGAACTGAATGGCGGAAATTGTAAAGACCGTGCTTCACCCCGAGCCAGTCTCCAAGATCGGTTGCGTTAGCACATGCTGTGGACATGCCGAGAAGCCGCACAGAACCTTTGGATTGGGATGCAATGTAATTCATTCGAGAGACGATGATTTCCAAGATTGGGCCACGGTCGCTACCCAAGAGATGTATCTCGTCAATGATAACCAAACTAACCTGTCTAACGTATCCTCTGGTTTGCCAACTTCGAGAGATACCGTCCCATTTTTCAGGCGTAGTAATGATTATGTCCGCGTTACGGATAGTTCTGGTATCGGGAGTGTTATCACCGGTCAATTCGACCAGTTTAAGTCCAAGCGGAATGGCTAGCCTCCGGCGCCAATCTTGTACCCGCTCTCGTACTAGTGCCTTCATGGGTGCAATGTAGACAACTTTTGACCCAGGCTTCTCGCGGAAAGCCCACCACATAGCGAGCTCTGCTGCAACAGTTTTTCCACTCCCGGTTGGAGAACCTAACAAGACATTCGCTGACGTGTGATAAAGAGTGTGGAAAATTTGAGTTTGCATCGGGTTGAAGAATTGGAATCTCTGCGCATATATTTCCTCCAAAGCAGGGTGCTTTAGAGCGGAAATTGGCAAAGGTTGGAGGTCTAGCAAGTCAGTATAAACGCTTACTGTATCCGGACGAATGAGATGTTGAAATGACACTGGGGTGACGGTCTCCGCGCCCAGCCACCGATCAGATATAGCCCTCACATAGATCTGGGTAGGAAGCGGATCAGAAAGGGGTATAGTGAAATTCAATTCATGGTGATCATGGAGTTTCCTTCTGGAAAGGATGAAGTATTCATGATGGTAGATTTCGGATGTCTCCGAGTTTTCAACCCATATCCAATACGGCTCCGAAGTACCGTGATGCCTTGTATTCCATTCAAACTCAGGATAGAGATAGAGGCGAATTCTAAGAACATCTCGGTTCAATGGCGCGATTTCGGCTTCGACACTTAATGTCGGAAAGTTATCCAGTAACTTTGAAAGTACGGTTCCCATCCTATTGTTATGGACAAGCTGTCCGATTTCTGCCGGCTCCATATCCCGCATAGACTCGATTGAAGAGGCAGGAAACCTCTCATCCAGATTCTTTAGAACTGGGTGTGGCAAGTCGAATTGATGAAAAGGGTGTTGAAAAGGCCAGATTTGCTTTTCAATTGATTTGCACGTTGACAAGAGAACCTGGCATTGGTAGCCCCAACGTCGGTTGAGAGCAATCATAAAGAGGGAACGGCAAATACGCGCAGCGTTCTGAGCGACGTACGCCGTATCGGATACCAAGGCAAAATCCTCAACTCGAGCACGGGAGATATACGATTGCAGCAAGATATTGGTCTTGGCTTGTGGGCTGTCGTTTGTGCCTTCTACCTCAGTCCTGAGGCCCTCCAGCCGAAGCCTGTCCAATTCCTTGAACTCATTGTCCCTCGACTGAATATTATCGAACTCGCCACTCATACTAATCATCTTCATCACGTCTGCATCGCTAGCGTTGGGGTTCATCATGGTATTGAAAATCTCAATGCTCGTCTGTAAAACGTAGTATTGACTCGCAATTCGGCCGACATCCTTGGAACGGAGTTCCTCGGTACGTTCGTTGAAAATAATCATCTGGCTTTGTTGCAAAACTCGTGCAGCCTTGATGATTAGATCACGTCGGCGTTGAACTAGCTGGGGGTCATCGCGAATCTCAGCCCAGTCGATTCCGTATGAATGAGGGTTTCGCCTCATCCGGACAAAGAGGTATGAGTAACCAAGCCATTGAACGCCCTCGGTGACAGAAGTCACAGTTCCCAGGGAGATCTCCGCATTTAGATTATCCACAAGCTTACGGGAAAATCTTGACTCAATTGGTTCTTGGGATGTGACTGCAGAAACATAGTGCTGTAGCTTGTTGTGTGTAGTGCATATGAACCCGATGCCTGTATCCTGGAATTGTGGACGACCTGCGCGACCGAAGATCTGGAGAACGTCAAGAATTCCCAGGTCAATGAACTTACCCTCTTGGGGGCTGTATAGTTGAGTTCCCTTGATTACTACCGCTGCAGCCGGAAGATTGACGCCCCAGGCAAGTGTAGCAGTGCAGCAGAGCACTTTGATAACGCCTTCCCCAAAAAGACGTTCCATAAGATTACGATCTGATCTGGCCATTCCAGCGTGGTGGGTTCCCAGGCCCTTTGGAACCAGATCACGGATCTCCCGTCCGCGGCTGGTTTTGATATCACGTAATGCTTGCGTGTATTTTTCATGATCAAGCGGGCTGAATAAGTCTGTGCATTGTTCATCGGCGGCCATTTGAGCAAGGAGCTTTGCGGTATTCAACGTGTCCTTTCGTGAATGGACAAAAACCATGACTTGGTGGCCGTGCTCAAGCATGTCTCGGACTTTCTCGAACGCGACAACGTCGAGGTTTTCTCGTGATTTCTTTGATCCCGGATCTCCTTTGACACCAACAAAATGTTGCTCTAATGGAACTGGGCGAAAAGAAGCATCAAAGTAGAAGAGTCCCGCCATTCTGTTGACCTTGAGAAAGTCCGCTACATCTAGGTAGTTTGGAAGGGTTGCCGAGAGCCCGACTATGCGGATTAGCGACTGAGTGCTTTCCACCTGGCGCTGGGTTCTGGCGACCAAAGATTCAATAACGGCGCCTCTTTCGTCATGGAGCATATGGACTTCGTCGATTATCAAAAGACGAACCTTTTGGACGAGTTCCGTGTCGCCAGTGCTCTTTCGGGTCACCACATCCCACTTTTCGGGCGTGGTAACGATGATCTGTGTTTGCACGATTTCTTGTTTAGTTAACTGCATATCACCAGTCAGCTCACGAACTTCAATTCCCAGCCAGGCCAGACGTTTCCCTAGTTTTTCCGTCACCTCAGCCGCCAAAGCCTTCATTGGGGCAACATAGACAATCTTGAACTCGTCGGTCTGGACGACAAACTCAGACGCGTCCGGTTCTTCTAAGGGGCTGGGCAGAGTATATCTGGCGATCGTGTTCAGGATAGTAAGCATGGCGGCATCGGTTTTACCGGCACCAGTGGGCGCGCAAATAAGCATATTTTCGTTGGTTTTGTAGGCAACATCATAAAGCAAGCTTTGCATGCGATTAAGAGTTTTGTAACCCTTGAATGTGCCTCTACACAGACCATCCATGTCGGATATGGGAACGAGGGCTTGATTAGGACCCAAAGACCCAACTTTGGTGGCCGGAATGGCATATTCAGTATATCTGGGTTCCTCCCGATGAGTGCTACCGACGGGAAGGCCGTATTTTCGACCATTGATTGAAAGTGTATTGCCGGCATCATAGGCCTTGTACACGTGGGGATAGCGAGGGCCCTCGCGATCCTGCCTTTCCGCAAGCTGAGCATGCTTGTGCGCATAATCTTGCTGGCGGAGGGCTTCCTCCCTGTGTGCCCTCGTCTGCAGCTTGGACATAAGAGAGCCATCAGGTTTTGAAGGGGACGATAACACTTCACTCCGATGGGCGATGAGATCAATAACAAAGTCCAAGTCATCAAAGCCAATAATTTCTGCGAGGGTCATCTGCAGCTCCTCGGCAGAGCTGTCAGTGGCGAGAATGGCGTTCAACTGCTGCTGTAAAGCACTCGCGTCGAGGCCTTGCTTTCGATGTGCGATCGAGCGACATTTACCTTCGAGCCAAGATTGATCGTAGGCCCCAGCTGATGTGTTTTCCGGTGGCAGGGGAACACCATTGATGTCGTCCAGGTCGTCGGCGGTATCGTCATCATCATCATCGGCATCGTTGCTGATGATATCCCATATATCACCGACAGAGGGAGATGAAAAGTTTTCATCACTCAAATCAAGATCAGCACCGTAGTTTGTATCTGTGTCCTCCGGCAATTTGAGATTGCTAACTGCCTTTTTCATGGCGTCGAGCTGAGCGAGCCATTGTGAGTCAGAAAAGGCCATTGTGTGTTGGCAGAGATGAAACAGCCTTTTTGAACAGGCAAACGCGGAGATAGCTGCAACCAGGAGAGTAATTAGGAATCCAAGGCTCGAGGCCTGCTGTGTTGTTGTCTGGCTTGAGAATCAATCTCCCCTGTTCACGCTGACATGCACTCGATACTCTCATACTAACCACAGCCCACCAGTTAGTTCGATGTTGCGGAAATTCAGCAGAAGGGCAGCATGTGGTTGGCTAAATATTAAGCCAATAAACATGTAGGGATTTTAGAAAATAGATAACATTCTGACCAATGACAATTGCCCAAAATAATGAGCTGATGGAGACCAAACAAGACAAACAGCCCCCTCCTCATCACTTCCAGACTTGCTTTCTTGCTCTTCTCTCGCTTCAGTGATAACGTGTGATGGGAAGAGGATTCAAATGCTGCACTGTGAAGAACTGATGGTTCACATGGTAAATGAGAAAATGCAAACTGCTGGACAAAACCATACTGAGATGGAGACTACATTATCCTCATTGTGTGAAGGGCTTACATAGTACTATGACTGTGTGTTATCAGAATGCTTTATCTGATTGATGAATGACCAGATGCAGACTTTCTTCTGAAGTAGCCAGGCAGAAATATTCCCTCTTGCTGTCAATACACTGTGTTCCGGAGTCTTGCCTACTAGTATCTAGATTGTTACGCCGTCCGGAGTAGTAGTTGGTGGAGGTGATATTGAGTTTGCAGCGACATCACAGCCTCAGCCCATGCACTCCCACCACCACATGTGACAGCATACTGTACTAATCAACACGGCAATCAAGACCCTCTCCAGACCTTCACTGTTACTTTCACCCTCATGTGCTGTTGTCCTTTCAACTAAAAAGCCACAAACTGCAATATTCCTTAACAGTGGTTGATCACTCTCGACTTACACCCCCTCAGGCTCAACCGCCCGCTTTCATATACTACCCACCTCGCGCCCCTTCATAAATCCGCCATGAAGATATTCTACATCGGAGTATGCCAATCCTTCCATCCAAATCAGTTCTCTCTTGACACCCTAATGACCCTTCATCTACTAGATCATCCGGAACGAAACCCGGCCAGCCGTCGAGCTGTGCCGTGAGATGGACCTCAGTAGCTTCTCCCGCTTCACCAGAGACAGGTACAGCATCCACCATCCTCCCCGCGCCCACCACCACCTCATACACCCAACACCCAAAAAAACCCGCAAGACAGACGGCGAGGCAAAGAATCTCACAGCTCCTTTCTCTTAACCCGCAGCTACGGCGAATTCATGACCCTCTTCTCCAAAACCGTCGCCGAACGCACCCGCCCCGGCCAGCGACAAGACATCGAGGAGAAATCATACACCTTCCACGCCTACGGCCGGACCGAAGGCATCGCCGGCATCATAATCTCCGACGCCGACTACCCGGGCCTCGTTGCCCACCAGCTCCTCTCCAAAGTCGTCGACGAGTTCCTTGCCAAATACCCCCGCACCGCATTCATCGCCCCCGACGTCGGCAACCTGCCCTTCCCCCAGCTCAAGGAGTATATCGTCAAGTACCAGGATCCCACCCAGGCGGATAGCATCATGAAGATTCAAAAGGAGCTGGACGAGACCAAGATCGTGCTGCACAAGACCATTGAGAGTGTGCTGGAGAGAGGCGAGAAGATCGATAGTCTGGTCGCGAAGAGTGATGGGCTAAGCGCACAGAGTAAGATGTTTTATGGCCAGGCCAAGAAGCAAAATTCATGCTGTGTGGTTATGTGAGCGGTGTTGGCTGGAGTTACTGGTTTTGAAATGTGTTTAGATCCCTGCTTTTTGTTCTCCTCCCTTTCTTGCTCATCTTCCCCTGCGCTCCAATTTGGTTGGACATGATGTTACGCGAAAGCCAGGATTTGGGCTGTAAAATCTACGGACAGCAAATAGTCAAACCCCAATTCCTATCCCTGTTTCCTGGATTCTTCCCGGAGGCAGGTCAAGACAGACGGTTCGGAATAGAGTATTCTCGTAAACATGCCAGCATCGTCAATCGTGAATATCATAGTCAAGGGCGAGTTAAAGCATTCCCTTAGTCTCCAATCTCCACCACTACCTTGGGGATATTGATATCAAACCCTTCCCCTTCCGTCGCAACCCGGCCAACTATGCACTTGGTCCAATCCAGCAGCTCCTGCGGCGGTACCTGCGTCGCCCTGGCGTCCCCCACGCCCGCCGACCCGGCGTGCATTCTCAGATGCTCCATGAACGTATTCAGGCTCGTAAACACCGGCGCTGGCCCCCGCTTCTCTACGCAGCAATATATGCACCCGAACCCACCGCCCGCGCCCCCGTTGCCCTTGGGAGCAGATTTAATCGCAATGTGGCTCTTCGCAAGGAACGCCCACCGATAGCGAATACCGCTGGGCCCATGGAGACGCACGCGCTGGTCGAAATCCTGCGAGGAACTTCCGGTCAGAGGCGTGGTGCGCGCAAAGCCCTGGATGGGTGCGGAGGGAGAATTGCGGTTGACGGTCGGGGTTTCGCCCATGGGTCCTTCAAAGTAGCATTTCGTGCAGCGCCAGGTCGAAATCTGGTGGTACGTGCCTGTGGGCCGGAAATCAAGCCGGAAGGATTTCTTCATTCCGTTTTGTAGCTTCCACGCACCCTTGCAGAAGCCGGCGAAGTTGTTCTCCTCGTTGGGTAGATAGAGGCCGGACGGTACGAAGCTCCCTGGCGCTGAGGAAGATATCGGCAGCCCGCTAGGGTCGGTCTGCGCCTGTTCGGTATTAGAAAATTGGGATCGCCGGCCGAAACTAAAGATCGAACGGGAGCCGGAAGTGTCTTTTTCGTCAGACGAGGCAGATACTCGCTTTCTATGGATGTGCAGGCCAGACAAGAGCGATCCGGAACGGGAAGACGGTGCACTATGTTCAGCGGCGATGTTTTCCTGGGAGCTTCCCTCCTTGCCGTATGGACCATGACGATTGGGGCCCAGCATAGAAGACCTATCACCTCCACTGGCGCTCCTGGGAAATACCGACGGGCGCGACGACTTTTCACTGTACATACTGTCGCTATAGATGCTGTTTGACCGAATCGATATATCACGTTCGGGTAACCTACCGGGATAACCCATAGGCGGATACGGGAATCGGCTTCCACTGATCGAGCTCCCAATCGATGAATCCACGCTCGCTGTCCTGGCGTCCCGCCTTTGTATTAAGTCTTTGGAGACCGGGCTAAACGGTGATATTGGCGTAGTGAAGGATATCTCGCTAATCGGGGAAATTGGAGACAGATGATGATTCCTCGTATCGTATGAAGAGACACTTTGCGACGTTGAAACCCGCAGTGGGTCATGGTACATCAAACCGGATCTCACAGTCGCCATTGATGGCATGGTATTAAGCTGCGGAAACGGGATCTTCTGCTTAGATTCCGAACCCACATTTGGCCCAGGTGTCTGGGAAGGGGACGGAACCTGCTCCGGAGGGCCCATGGCCATGCGCTGGCCCAGTCTATACAAACACATAAGGGTTTCAAGGCGGCCATTATCGGATGCAACCTGCAAGCTGGTAAAATCCGGTTGAGTATTGTCCAGTAGGGCCATCCGCAGCGTTGCCAGGAGGGTCAGCTGTAAATTTATCACGACATCTTTGAGCGCTTCTCGGGCAGTCAGGTCCCCGACTTCGTAGGCGTCTCCAAAGCGGCTGAAATTCTGGTCATACTGGCCCTGAACGATGGGCGGGCCGAGTAGGAGCGAGTTCTCAAAATCGAGTAGCTTGCCCTCTGTCTCGGTGTCGTTTGTAGCCTTGATGCGCTCCACGAGCTTTGTAGCGTCAACGAACGAGGTCACCACTAATTACACGCAACAAGGCAGTCAGACTTGATCATTTACTGGTCCTATCCCAGGTGCATTCTCATTAACAATACGAAACGAGACCAGTTCTTCATACCAGCAGAGAGACAGGTTCCGACTGACCGCACGTCGGAGGACATGGTCATGTACCGCAGTTGGGCTCAATTTGGCAGATTCAGTCGCGATTTCATGCCCGTTGAGTGATGATTGACAATCGTCGAAAAGGCGTATGGATGGCGCTTGAGGCGACAGGCGACGAAAAGACGGGAGAAATAAAAGAGTGATAATAATAACTCATTTTGGCAGGGTTGATGAGAGATATTTGAACCAACTCGTATGTCTGGACAATGCGAAGCCGGGTCTCGTTCATTGTTCGATCTGGCCAGGCAGCCGACTCACTAACTCGTTAACTAGCTTCCGAGGCGCATCGGCCCAGCCTTGTCGTCCTGGCTCGTTATTTGAATTTTGAACAAGGGTCAAACCTCATCTGAGGATTTCTCGTTGCGAGGTCAGTCTTGAGATGATGTTTCAAAATTTTACTCGTGCAGAATTCATCATCAAAATACGCCGTACTACCTTCTCAAACTCTCAGAAGAAAGAGAATATCGAAGTGATATTGAATGCTTAATATCATGAGCAAGCACTTTGTTTGGGGAGAAATGCTTTCAAGTCCTTGAATTCGAGTGTCAAGCTAGACCATTGATACGGGACTCAGCAAAGCAGAGACCCGTCTTTCAGTCAAGATCTGCTTTGAATTTATCACCATATTTTTCGCGGTGAGACCGCGGAGTTATACCGTCAATCTTGAAATCAAAAATTTCTTCCATAAGCACCGCCCGATCCTCCTGAGAAATCGACTTCATGAAGAGAATAGCTGCATCTCGGTCCAGGTCCTTGATCCGTACACACACCTTCTCGGGGAACTTCTTCATGAGCAGCAGGATATCCTCCTTGTCTTTCTCCTCACGGTTTTGTACGAATGCATCCAGCTTGCCAGTGATCTGGTTGAATATGTCGAGAACGTATACCAGCTCGATGAGGTTACCACTCTTGACACTGGACAGGAGCCGGCAGCGAGTCAGATCTCGTGGGATTCCATGCCCTATCCATCGTCTCAATCAGCCCTCCTGCCTGCAAAAGGTTGGGCGTGGTTATGATGCCAAAATAGGGGAGTTTATAGCTACCTGACTCGATCAGCTTCAACGGCACCTTCAATGCTTGGCCACAGCAGTCGCAATTCCGTCCGGCATGAACCAGGACCTCGAGGATATTGGCAGGTTGGGGTCCGATGATCCTTGTTATACTAACCCCTAGTAAGCATATCACCACTACCTACGATCAATGCGACGCAGCGCATCCTCTCTCAAACTAGGAACGTACCACTGCACGTCGGCAACAAGGCGCTGTAAATCAGTCTCGCTCGCCTGGCAAACAATATCCACGTTCCCGGTGCTTCTCTGGAGTCCCATAACTTTGAGCGCATACGCACCCATAATCGCATATTTGATTTTTTGTAACTCAAGCAACTTCACACTATATAGGGCAACGGCTTGTACATCATGGTCGGAAATTTTACTGGATTGCATGCTGTCATGCTTTGAATTGTGGCCCACAGTGCTGCGGCAGGATGCCAGTTCGACAGATTCCACCATGGGGACGAATGCTTGAATGATTTGAAAGGCTGCCAATGGTGCTCTGGATGTTGTGGAACAAGGTCTCAAGCGAGATTGCTTTGGTTGCATATTATTTGCAACGGAAGGGGCAGGTGGCATAGTTGCAGGAATCACCTTACTTCGTGTTAGCAGGAAGCCCATCCATTGAGGTTTTCACAGAATGCCTAGAAAGCATAACTGGTGTTATTTCCTCTACTCAGTCCGTTGTCATTGAGAGAATATGTGATTAACATTATTCGTTAGGGATTATCAAAGGTAAGTCTAATACACTTGGATGAAGGGGAGCCTGGGCAACAGAAAAGAAGCAATCAAAATCAAGTTAATTTGGTGGAGGGCAAGCCGGAACGCAGTAACAAAGGTTGGATGTGATAACCATAGAAACTCCTGTATAGACCAATAATCCCCCGATGCGCCGTAGCCGCTCTAACCTGGATCAATGCATTTGCTTGAACGGAGAAGGTAAAAAGCTCAAACCGAGTATGCAACCACAAATCATCTCCGCATTCAAAAATGGCTCAACAACATTTTCCTTGCTTCCTCTTGGGAGACCCATTGAGTCCATTATCTTCGTGCTCGTCGTGTAGAACTAGTGTAGGCGGGAAGCCTAGCCAGCTACGGCGTTTATCCGCGTTATTATCTCCCGTCGAACCGTCTGTCAAGGTAGAAGGTCTGTCTCTCCCACGAACATTTCTGCGCTGTGTTGTCTCGGCTTCGATCTTCTTATTCCTCTGCTCAACGAGCTTACGAGCGATGACCCGAAAGACCTCCTCGATACCCTCACCGTCCTTGGCACTGATCTCATGGCAGCAATCCCACCCGATGTCCTGGCCCCAGAAACCGCTGCTACGTTTGCTCTCGGGGCCATGGACACTCGACATCATGGTGGCTGAGGAGCCCATCATTCCCATGCCGGAGCTCGGCGGCGGGGTCGATGCCTGCGTTGGATAGAGCTGCTCGGCCACATAAGCTATAGTTTTCTCAAAGGGGACCTTCCGCTTGCTTGGATCATCGGCGACAATGTCAGATTTCGTTCCCACAACATGGATAATAATCGGGTTATCCTCCCCCAAGTTCTCCTTCAGTTCGCCCAGCCAGCCGGTCATCTCCTTGAAACTGTCCTCGTCGGTGATATCGTAGCAGAGGAGTCCAGCATTGGCTCCACGGTAATATAATCTGGATATGCTGCGGAAACGTTCTTGACCGGCAGTGTCCCATATTTGTAGTCTCACAATGGTGTCGGAAGCAGAGTCGAGGACGCGTTTGGTAACGAAGGAGGCACCTACCGTAGACACGGTGGCGGAGGGGTTAAAGGAATTCTTGACATAGCGCTGGACGAGGGAGGTCTTTCCGACACCTGGCAGGACATGTCAAGTTAGCCGTGAGTCCCGAGACATGCAAACACCAAGTCACTACTACTTACCCTGAGCACCGAGGACCACGATCTTGGCCTCGAGGCTGTTACTCATAACTAACGAGAGCGACGCATCAAACGGGCCTCCTGCTTTCAGAGTAAAGAGTAGAAGTGCACTGCTGTCAGTGTAAGTGATAGAAGCAAGTTGCGTTAGATGAAAGAGAGACAGAGAAAGCGAGAGAGAAGAGGACTGTGATTGGAAATGAAACTGGAATTGTCCGCGAATTGTGCTCTCCCTTCAAGCTGGACAGGTGGATGCAGGACAGCGATGCTCAGTGAGTAGCAGCTGAGACATTCTTGTAGGCTGCTGCTCAGTTGTGTTGATTATTAGCAGACAAAGTCACGGGTGCATCTTGTCTTGTGTTGCTGTTGGTGATGAGTGACTCTTCTCTGGTGCTGCTCAGCCCACAGGAAGGCTGACGGGCAACAAGGCAGTCATGCTCGGAGATCAGCAGCGGAACAAAGCCGTCTCCTTGCTTGTCATCATCATCAACATCATCATCACCATATCACCACTACACTCAACAGCCATTTGTTTGCAGCTTCTGAGAAATTACAACCAAACCCATTTTATCCAAGCAAATCTACTATTTCAAAGTAGGAGGTCTCTACACTACTAGTAACTAATCGAGAGTCTGGTAGAGCATTCCCGTGGAACCCTCCTCTCGCCTTGTCTGCTCCCGGATTCCATTCCCGTGAGTTTCGATGGCGCTTCAACCCCACAGCTACCATGAGCCCTGGCAAAATAATTCTGCGGTTCGGCCCAGCCCATGGTCCCTTGTGGGCTTTGTTCTGCTGCTTTGCCCCCCGAGCAGATTGCGGAGTGCGGACTTGTCTGTGGGGTAAGAAAATTCAGTGCCGGGATAAAGACCTCCCAAAGGCCAACATGGGGGATTGTCTGCCCGTGAAGAAACTCCTGGGGCCGGATTTGAACGCCCTTCCTCACAATCTCAAGAAGATATGGGCGACCTTCAGACCACTCCAGGCAATACTGTGTCCAAGGCCTACGTGGTCGAGTCCAAGGGTGCGCCGTTTGTCCTCAAAGATGTTGTCCTGTCCAACTTGCAACCAGACGAGGTTCTGGTGGAATTGAAGTATACAGGCATCTGTCATACTGTCAGTCCTTTTCGATCATCCCAGAAGCTTTCTTCCAAGACGGCTTTTTTTCTTTTTGACTTTTTCTGTGTCTTTGTCACACCTATGCTAGGTCGTTGTTTCAGCATTCAAATACTCATTTTCATTAGGACATTGTCGTCCAGCATGGCGGAATGCCCATTGGAAGCTACCCTGCCGTCCTCGGTCACGAAGGTGTGGGCATCGTGCGACAGGTAGGATCCCAGGTTGAAGACAAGTCTCTAAAGGAGGGCGATACGGTTCTGCTGGGTTTCCGTACCTGTCGACAGTGCGCGGCATGCCTAGAAGGTCGGTGCGGCGCCTGTCCCCACATGACTGAGTACAATTTCGTCAGTACCCGTCGAGGAGAGGCAGCGAAGCCCGTCTATTCCCTCACAGACGGCACCCCAGTGCATGGCCAATTCTTCGGCCAGTCGTCCCTCAGCAAAATGGCCATCGTTGCAGAAAACTCCGTCGTGAAATGCGAAGTAGAGGAGAGCTCTCTTCAGTACCTCGCGCCGCTCGGTTGCGGATATCTGACCGGTGCTGGAACCGTATTCAATGTCCTCCGCCCCAAACCAACCTCGACCGTGGCCATCTTGGGAATGGGCGCCGTCGGCCTGGCGGCATTACTCGCGGCGAAGGCAATTGGAGTTAGGCAGATTATCGCGGTGGACATCGTTGATTCGAAGCTCGACCTGGCCGTATCCATGGGTGCCACCCATACGATTAACACCAAGCAAGTTCCCGATCTCTGCACCGGTGTGCGCACCCTATTTCCCGATGGTGTCGACCAGATCCTAGACACGACCGGTGTCTCGCCATTGCTCCAGGCCTCGGTCAAGGCTCTCGGCCATGAAGGGATCCTTGCCATCGTCGGAGTTCCTCGTCCTGGAGACGTCATCCATATCGATGCGCTGGACTTGCTGACTTCTTGCAAACGCGTCGTGGGCGTGATTGAAGGTTTTGCTGATCCAAAGGAGGTAAGTAGTACTGAAGGAGAAAGCGCCCTAAAGTTCCTCAAAGCTCTCGGTCAAAATTAAACGATTAACTCTATATAGCTGATTCCCCGGCTTGTCAAACTATACCGCGAAGGCGACTTCGCAATTGATCGGATTTCAACGGTATACCCGGCTGATCGTTTGAGCGAGGCGATGGAGGATCTTAAATCTGGCAAGGTATGATTGTTCATATCCTTACCCGTCATGGAATGCACATGTAGAGCTTATTATTGGCTACAGGTGATCAAGCCAGTGTTGGCGTGGGATAACATTTGACTGCGAATGCAAATCTAGGTACGGAGGGATGGACCAGAAGTCGCTGCAACTGAATACGGGGTGATAAGATTTCCTAGGTGTGATCCCTAAGGTTAGGGGCCGCCCATAGAGACTTTGAGCCTTACAGCTGGTGGCTTAGTCCCTAGTTATCCCCGTGGCTCCGGTGGCTTTGATGGGGTTGTAACCAGCCCTTTTCGATGTTCCTTACCAGCATTTGCAGCGACCTTTGGTCCACCCCCCCGTACAGAGTAATTCTTTATTCTTTTGCTTTTCTACCACTCTTATTGATCTTTTTCCTTCATCTCAGTTTAAGGCAATTTAGAATTCAAGGCAGCAAACTGATAATCATACTCTTGGACTTCGCAGACGCGGGGCAAGAATTCAATTAATTAGTAGTTTCCATCTCAAAAACACATCAACGTGTATATCCATTTAACAACCCTACAAAGCTTCCCTGATCATGGATCCGGGCTCGGTTCCCTCAAGTTGCTAGGTCAGCAATGAAAGTATAATATGCAGTAAGGTTTCCAGTTCATTCTCGTCATCAACTTTAATCGGTTCCGAATTCCTGAACTAGAAGAAAGGCTGCTTTGCTTGATGGAATAATTGGCTGGTTGCCCTGTCCAAAAATATAATCGAGGTATTCATGATTGTAGGTCCCGATGCTGATATGGAAAGTCAGGTGATCCTGCGCGATCATGAATGTATGGCGGTTCATTTGTCTCCTCGGCTGCAATAAATAAGATAGTTAGTCATATATCCTTATACAGCGGTAAGGGGCAGTATGGGAAAAGAGAGAGTGAGCCTCACCAGGTCATCGTCCTTGTGGCGTTCCCATAACTAACTATATACGCGATACGCTCAAGAGACTGTTGGGCAAGAACAGCAAAACTTCCATTCGATTGACGAGGCGAGCGCTTTGCCTCAAAGATCACAACTTCACGCGGCCTCTTACCCTGGGATTGACTATAAGGAATGCTCCCATCAATGCGAGCCCGGTATTGAACAGGAATTGTTCCTTTCCCTGAGGCAGTACCATTGACCGGGCCAAATTGGAAAGTGGTCTCTACATACCATCACCCTCGACAACACCCACCATCATCTTCACACAAATCGGCCATTCATCCTTCATCATGGCAACAGAGCAGTATCCATCCGCGAGCCCGCAAGAGCTTAGTTGGCTTCTGAGGGACTTATTTCATATTTTTTGGGACCACGAGTCAGACTCTTTCAACTTTGACTGGTTGCAAAGAACGCGCAACCTACATGTTTCTTGCAAGGATTGCACAGAAGAGACAGTGGTTTTCCCAACATCTTCTTCTCTCCTACAAGCTATCTGTGATTGTGAAAAAGTTGCTCGCTCCCAGACATCTGAGCAGCTTCCCAGTGACTTTGGTTTCACTGGTTTCATGGAGGTCGCTGTCACTGAGGCCCATAAAATGGTCAAGGTCCCCCGGGCCCAAGAGTAAGTGCATCCACTTTTACCTTTTACCTTTAATCAACAGATCAACAGCCCATCCAGTCTTTTCTCCTAACCTCTCAATAGATTTTTTGGCCCGCTTTTTTCCAAGCTTGGTGTAGGCTATGTTGTTGATTACCACCGCCGCATTCTTGGAGTTCGTTTCCTTGAACACCATCAAGACCACTGGAGCTGTATGATGCGGGACCACTCAAGCCCATTTGACCCATACCAGCAAGAGGATCACAGAGATTACTTTCTGAAGAGCGAGCTGCTTGCTGTCACTTCTGTCCTGTTCCGCCAAATGTACGAGATGACATGGCTTGGTGATAAGGAGCTCTATTACCCGAAGCTGATATACAAGGATGGACTCTTGACTGTATGGTTTCTCTGTTTTGCTCCCCCCTTCCCCCCTCCCCCCCCCC